>JAGPOW010000304.1:109631608-109651720 GCA_030014935.1 Caiman crocodilus | reverse complement strand
CCACCTTTCCTCCCTGTCCTGTCCCTCCTGTACAACCTATAGCCCTTGATATTCACTGCCCAGTCATGCGCTGGGTCCCACCATGTTTCTGTGAGTCTCACTATGTCTGGCTTGGTGTCATCTAGCAGGAGGGTAAGCTCCTCCTGCTTGTTCCCCATACTACAAGCGTTTGTGTAGAGACATTTGAGGCCTCCTGAAGATGTGTGCACTGGCCCCCTAATCTCAGTACTGCCCATGCCCCAGTTGCTTACCTGGGTATTCGTTCTGCTTGTTGTTGGTCCAGGCGAGGCTGTTCTTGTGGGTGTCGCTTGGTTTAGTGGTCCAAGCCTTCCTCCGCCCTCATCTTCCCCATTCTAGCTTTTGGTCTACAGCCAATAGGATGAAGTTCAGTACAGACAAATGAGTGGTGCTACACCTCAGGAGGAATAATCAAACACAAAGACAAAATGGGACACTCCTGTCTGGATGGCAGCTATGTGGAAAAGTACTTGGGGGTCTTGGTCATTGGCAATGTGTAGGGAGTGCATAGAGGTGCATATGTACCCCTTGATCTTGGTGGTGCATCCCTCTGCAAAAAGTGCTGCCAGTGGCATCTGCAGACAGTCACCACTTGCAACTCCCACCCCTGCACTAACATCGCTGACAGTACCAGTGGATGGTCCCCAATTGCCACTGGCTACTGCCAGCAGCATCTGCAGGTGGTCACCGACAGCTGGCCTCCCCTAACTTCCCCTTGCTACCAACACTGCCATGGCTGCCTGCGGAAACTCTCTGCTCACCGCCGCCACACTCCTGCCACTACTGCCTGTGGCAGCTCACCGTGTCCTCCCAGCCGCTGGGAGCACACAGCGTTCATGGTCTTGGTAGCCTACAGACTCAATATGAGTGTGATGCAGCTGCACAAAAGGCAACTGCAGTTTAGGGCTGAGTTAACAGAAGTGTTAGGTGCAAGACACAGGAGGTGGTAACATCTGTCTACTTGGCACTGGTTAGGCATCATCTGGAGTATGTTGTGCAGTTCTGGGCTTCACATTTTTAAAAGGACATGGAGAAGTCAGAGAGAGTCCAGAGGCAAGCAGCAAAGATGATGAATGGCTTGGGGGGCAGGTTGTGTGAGGAGAGGCTGAAGGAGTTAGGTGTGTTCAGCTTGCAAAAATAGTGCTTAAGAGGGCATGTGATAGTAGTCTTCGTGTACTTGAAGAGCTGCTATGAAGGAGAAAGAGA
The DNA here is from genome assembly GCA_030014935.1 of Caiman crocodilus. Lineage (NCBI taxonomy): Eukaryota > Metazoa > Chordata > Crocodylia > Alligatoridae > Caiman > Caiman crocodilus. Next base: position 109,650,496 of record JAGPOW010000304.1, on the reverse strand, counting down.
TCCCCTTTTCTCTCTTGCTGGAGATGAAAATGCAGACCAACACCTTGAAGTTGCAGCAAGCTTAGAGTAAGTATCAAGAAAAACTTATTCACTGATAGAATTGTGAGGCAGTGGAACAGACTGCCTAGGGAAATCATGGGGGTGTTCAAAAAATTGGACAGCCACTGTTCAGGGATGAGATCAACATAGCTATGCCTATGTTTTACTATGGGTAGTTCCCATGCTTCTGGGCTTTGCTGGTTGCCCCCATTCCTTCCCCTTCCCCACCCCCGCACCCTTTTCTCCTATGTGTGTCAGGGTGTTTTTAAGTCTTCCTTGGAGGCATTGAGTGCCTTGGCCTATAGCCAAGGATGGGCTCCAATGCTAGGGTGTGCCAATGCTCCTGCTAGAACTCACGCTGCAGGTTCTTGGCTACAGAGTTTTGCTCTGCCACTCGGGCAGACTGACTGATAGATTTTGAGTCAGGAATGGATTTACCCCATGGCCAGATCAGTATGAATGAGAGGTGGGGGCAGTTACGCTCCTCTGTAGTGGGGACATAGCCTTCTACCCAGGATCTTTTGAGAATATATTGACAGCATTTCACAGAAGCAGGACATAAGGGAGCCACAGCAGCCAGCTTTACCTGTGGCAGGTTACAGTGTTAATTCTGTGTTGTAAGGATTGACGGTAAGTCTTATGTAGAGTTTAGATTGTGGAGCATATAGGATGGCTTGGATAGGGATGATCCTGCTGCAGGGAGAGGGTTAAACTAGGTTCCTCTGGAGGTCCCTTTCAGCCCTTCTCTATGATTTTGCGATGGGACCACACAGTGCCTAAAACACAGGTGGTGACAGAGCCATCACACTACCACTGACAGAGCTAAAACAATAATAGCTATGGTAAATTCTAGAGGACAAAAGAGGTCATGTAAATGGAGGCTTGGGCTGCAGGGTAAAATTTATCTTTTTGTACCACCTTTTTCTCAGCAAAGATAGCAACACAATCTCTGAAACACTTCAAATCTACACTTAGAGTCAAGGGGAGAGCACAGACCAAACTAGGAAGATTCTTGAAGCTACAACAAATTTGGTAGCTATAAGTTATAAAAACTAGTACAACATGAATGTGTTGCTAGACAAAATGGTAAAGGCTTAGCTCTTTTTTTTTTCCTCAGTGATCCAAATTTCTTCTTTTTGCAGAGGTGAAGGCAGTGAGTGCATGCTTTTATAGGCAGCCATTATAAGAATAACCTTTTTGAGGTCTTTCCTGTGCAAAGTGTCCATGGAGTGGTCTTTACATGGGAGTTTTAAGTGTATGCTGTATTTGAATCACTTTAGTTTTCTTTTGCTTATGAAGCTGAGCATCTGAATGAGCTGTGTATCTCTTATGACTCACTGTAGTTGCTAATTGCTAATTGCAAATGGTTTTAATTTTTTCATTTTTTAGTACATTCACCTTGTTTTGTTGTTTGGTTTTTTTGTTTAGCTCCTGGGATTCTCACTTGCCATATTGACCACACTCACTCACTTTGGGACTCCTTTCACTATAATCAGTGGTGTCTCTTACAATGCTAATCCCTACAGAATCATCCACAATGCAGGTAAGTAATTGTTTCTATCCCAACTCAGATATCTTGGCCCTCACAAGCTCTTTGCATTGTTGTAAAATTAGGGTGCAGTGATAGGAATTTCAGAGATTATGCATCAAACAAGTTCTTGACTGATAGTATAAAGGTGTCAAAGCAATAGTCGTAGCATGGTGTGGAACACTAATCATGATGCTTTAATGCTGCTGGTTGTGCTTCACCATTTAAATACTTCAGACAAAACTTCACATGCTTCAGACAAACCATGAAGAAAAAATAAACACTGCTATATAAGGAAACACAAACATAGGAAAGGGGCTGAGAGATTATGAATGGAAGGCAGGGGCCTGGAGGAAGAGAGATTTGATAGGACCACACAACAGTGCATTGTTGTGATGTACTTTAAAAATGAGTGGGAATAGGAGTTAGGCCCTGATTCAGTAAGAGTCATGCATCATTCAGTGCATTAGGAGATTCACTCACAGTGGAACTACTCTACTGCTACATCTGGATTCAGTTCTCAAATTCCAGCAGAACTTCAGTTCCATGTTACTGTTAGCTCTTTTCTCCATCCCCATTGACTACAACAAAGATGATGAGTATAAACTACTGCTGATGGTCAGACAAGCTGCAAACTAAAGAACAAATGGTTACATTCAGTATCTCCTTACCTGCAGTGTTGCCCAAATTAATACCGGCACAACTGAACGTATAATTGTCATGTAACAAGAGCACAGACTGTATGTCCCCAACCCTTCATTCCCTGTATAATGTGTAGTGAATTGTAAGTTTAGCTTTAATGCATCAGGTTGAGAAAATGGAAGGGAATCAAATAAGAACAAGACTAATAGAGGAAAGGAGACAGAACACACCCATGTAAAAGAGGCTGGAGAAATGGAGCAAGAGAAGAAAGGCAGACAAATTCCTCTTTTCTGGCACGGACCCTGATCATTCACAGCAAGTTTTGCTTTCTGTCTTTGCTGAATTCAAGCATTGACAAGACCAGGTAGCAAAGGGAGTGATCCAAGCTTCTGAAATCACAGAGGGGAAAAAATGGATACAAATAAGGCAGGAGTAGAAGTGAGAAGAGCCTGGGCATTACAGTTCTCCCTTGCTTTATCCATTATGGCTGCTGGAATGACGCCTACCCATTTCTCACTCTGAGGTGGCTACTTTTGGAGCATGAGCAAGCTGGGTGACTGCTCCCAGACTCCAGTTTAACATTGCAGGGGGTATACCTAAAGCCTCTTTCCTTTCAGACATGCAGCATTAGGGCCTTGTTACACATTGCACTTTGAGCTGCTCAAATGTTGATCAATGTTAGCCACTAGAGGGCTGGCAAGCAGGGGCCTGACGAGGAGCTATAGCTATGACCTGCTACTAGAGAGCTGGTGAGCCAAGACAGTCGGCTTTTCCTGCTTTAGATGGGGTGGGGTGGAGCTGAGAGGTGGGTTTGGGGAGGCAAGGAACATGAAGTTGGGAGGCTGAGAATTAAGGGATGAGGATGAGTAATGAAGTGGAAGGTGGAAAGGAAACAGGGATGGGGAAGGTGATACAATGAAGGAAGTCAGCCACTGAAGGATAAAATAAAAAGAAATAAAAAAAAATATATAAGAGGAAGTAAATTGAAGAAAGTCTCACATTTTAATAAATCGGAATTTGGGATTGGGGTGTGGGGTGGGGTGGTGGGCATACTGCCCACAGTACCTTGGGAGTGGGAGCAGTGAGGAAAGGCACTTTTTGGGGAGCCCCTGGAAGGAACAGTTAGCTTATAAAGACTCAGTCTGGCCCCCCACCTTGTTCCTGCCTCCCTAGACCCCACTCCTGGATCTATGCATGCCCTGTGACCTGAGTAGCTGGCACGTGCTCTGCAGGTTGTTTGCCCAAGTTTGCACCCCTGGGGATGGAGAGGTCACATCCCTGGAGGCGGGAGCAGGAGTTGGCTTGCTGCCCGAACAGCCCCCTGGGCAGTAGAATTCAGGGAGTGGGAAGTTTGTCCACACAGAACAGGAGGGTCGGGGAGCTGATGCTGCATCCTGGGATCCTGAAGGACTGCAGCTTGGGTGGCAGCCACAAATTAATTGAACATGAGAGCTGAGTAACCCAAAATAAACCTGCCCAGAAGTGGCATAACTTTAAACTGCTTAAAGTGTGCTTAAAACTAGTTTCAGGTGTTAATGTGTGGACAATCTAAGGGTTAAGAGCTCCAGGAGCCACCTAAAATGTAATATGTAACAAGGCTCTTGGTCTACTGCATTGTTAGTCCCAAGTGCTGAGTTAAAGAGCTTTTAGCATCAATACACTCCCTAACCCCTTGCCCCCGGTATCACTTGGAACTCTGTTCTGGCCAGGAAGTCAGGAGTGAGCATTGCACGAGATTAGTAGTGAATACGTGCTTGAGGCTGCGTTCTGGAACACGTGCACTTGTTTAGCACTGTTAAGATTCAGTAGGATTTTTATCTGAGGGCAGAGAACCCTGAAAAGGGAACTTTTAACATTTTGGGTAAAATAACAAGGTAGGATGAAGCATTTGCTGGATACTCAGTTCAGCATGAGCTCTGGGAGAAAAGGGAAGTGTGCACAGGTGTATGTATGTAGTCTTTCACGATAGACAAGCTACACAAAGATGAGGAGTCCTGAATAAGTCGAAAGGCATTTGAATCATCTTGCATCCTGTGCTGTTTTTTATCTGGCCCTTTGTTATATTGATTGAGAAGGCTGAGCACGTCCCACTGCTTCATGCCCACCAACAGGTAGTTATATTGAAGCCTTTCAGAACTGCTCATTGGCATGAAGGTTCCTCCTGTCTTTAACTGTTTGTGGAATCAGGGCGTTAGAGAACAAGCTTTTGGGAACAGAACCGGCCTCTTTATTTTGCTTCTCCTGTACAATGTAGACCAGGAATGCTAAACATATGCCTGCAGGCCAGGTCACCCAGCTCACAGCCTTGAGAGGAGGATCTTCCTGTAGCTGCAGCCAAGTACCTGAGAGACCTGCAGCGCTGGAGTTGGAGCAGCACCATGGGAAGAGGCCTGACCCCATGGCTCGTTCATATAGTGCCAGCCAAATGCTTGGGATGCTGGGGCTTTTCCTAGTAGGTCCCAGACTAGAAGGGCACAATCCAGCCAATGGGGATTGTGCCGCACCATTCATCCAGCCTGTGGGGCCAGAACAGTTTGACACCACTGCTATAGAGAGATGGGCCTTGGGAAATGCCTTCATATAGCTAATAAAGTTTGGTCATATAGGACTGTTTGTATTGCAGTATATGAATGTCAATTCCCCCCCACTTCCACTATACAGAGGACAGTCACTTACTTTTCCTCATTCTCTGTAGTTAGAAGTTTAGAGACTAACTCCATTTAAACTCTTGCTCTGCTGAACTTATTCTGTTCCTTTGTCTTACAGTTTTGTCTGGTCATAGATTTATGTTGCCACCTTTAAGATCTTCAGGAGGTTTGGGGGCAGGGTGGGGACTCTTTGGGCCAAGTTGCACGTTACACTGAACCTATATTCAATCTGTGGCATGTTAAGTGGTGTTAAAGTTAGACTGTGTTCTAAGCAGTTACATGTTAAAGGTTTTTATTGTTTCTTGCCTGCATAGGTCTGCCTTGCCAACAAATGCCTGGCAAGCAGGGGCATGGCTAGGATACCTAGGCTCTATCCTTGCTCTACATTGTTGGGGGGAGGGTGGGATCAAAGCATCCTGGGATGCCAGAGGACTATTAATTGCTTGTTTTATCTCTGGAGCAAACTGAAGTTACCCTAACATGAGCTAGGTAGCACGACCTAGAGTTCACCCTCACCTGAACTGGCATAACTCTGAGACGCTTAGAGAGCACTTAGCACAAGTTAATGAACTTTAATGTGGGGATGCTCACATTTGAGGTGCTCTTAGTACAATTCATATTAAGTGTCAAACTCCTCTGGCCTTGCAGCCTGGATGTGGATCTCTGGACTGGTCTTCAGGCCAGATCCAGGTAGTGTGTAGGTTGGACCCAGCACTGCCTGTGAGCTGGGGCTGGCATGGGACACATACTATATGCAGCACCCCACTGGATTGGCTCTGAGTTCTAACTCTGGGGCCAGTCAGGATCAGGCCACAGACCATCTGCATGCACCAGAGCCAACATGCAAGGCCATCTGGTGGGGCATCGCATGCAGCATGCCCCCTGTGCCATGGGCAGCACCTGCAGCACCAGATCCAGCCTGTTCACAACAGGCAGCACAAGCCCTGACATGGAGCCAGCACACAGTGCATGTACTGCACAGGCTGAATCCAATGTCATGGGCATTGCTCGCAATACTGGGGGCCATCGTGAGATGTACAGTGCATGCAGCACCCTGCCAGCCTTTCGCACTGGCTCCAGCATGGCTTGATTTGAACTGGCCCCAAAACCAGTACACAGGGTTAGTCCAACACAGGCTTCATATGTAGATCACACCTTGGACTAACCCCCTGTGCCATGAGTAGTGCCCACAGCACTGGGTCCAGCTCACATGCCAGAACAGCTCTGCATGCAGCCTGCAGGGTCTATGCAAGACCCACGGGCTGGATCATGTGGCTCTGCGTGTCAGATCCAGCCCACGAGCCATGTGTTTGACACCCCTGGACTAAGTGTAATGTGTAATTTCCCCCTTCTAATACTTTGCAGTGTAAGGGAGCTTATACTAGCTACCAAAGATCCTAGCTCCATGGTGTTCCCAAGCCCCCATCCTAATGTCCTGGGGACCCAAACCTTGAAGTTTCTCATCACCTGGAGTCCCTAAGGAAGCTCTTCTGAAGCCTTTGGTCATAAAGTTGGTTAGTCCAAGGGAGTTGAGCATGAGATTTACTGGAACTTGCTAGCAGATAACTCCTGAGGGCAGCTTGTCATAGCTTGTGGAAACATCAATGTGTACCTTCCCTCCAGTGTTTTACAGCGGGATGTGTCTGAGCATGATTCTGTTCCTCGCAGCCCTGCTGAGCTTCATTGCCACAGTAAAAGAATCGGAGTGTCTCATGGCAATGGTAAGTGCGTGGATAGCCTGGCATGGATGGCAGGAGGTAGTTTTCTCTATTTCTGTGACAATCGGGGAGCAGGGCAGGGGGAGCATTGATGAAAGGAAAAGGCTCTATTTGTTTCCACCCTGCTCCCCACACTTGGCTTATGACAGTTTCATGTTGCATTTGTAATGTTTTTCTTTGTAACCCAAAAATATGTGTGGTGGGGGGAAAGGCAGCCAAACCTAAATGCTGAGTTATTACACACATCATACCACAATGGGATAGAAGTCACCTGCTGTGTCAAAAGGCACGTTGTGTCTGACCTCTCAAATCAACTACCTCTGGTTGCATCTATGAGGGGGAATCTTTCCAGAGGTACTGTATATACGCTACAGCCCTCTGACTGAGGTCAAAGGAGAGGCCAAGTCGCCAAAACAAGTAGGACAATCATCATTCCTGATTTATTTTCTCTTGTAGTTTCAACATGGTTTTGTGAGGAGACCTTAACAGCATCTTTGGTTTATCTGATACTGAAGTTAGAGGTCTGTCTATGTGATGGCAAACCTAACTCCGCCTCAATGAAGCTTACTATAAATGTTTATAAAGATTATTATTAGCTTGGAAAATACAGTGGTGGTTGCCCACATTTTGACTGAACTACCAGACAAGCAGCAGGGCTGTGCGAAGCTTCAGTCCCTTATTCAATTCAGCAAAGATTTGGCCCAATTTTGTGGCTGAATTTCCAGATTGAATCAGAGGACCCTTTAATCTCTCCAAATCAAATCGGAACCCTCCAAATTGATTTGGACATAGACACAGCTTTAAATGTTTTTTTCTACATACCTCTAGGTAGCAGGGGCTCATGGATGCTGAAGCATATGGAGCATCCTACAGGAGCATGGGGGGCTCCCCAGTGCGCTCAGCAGCAGACCCAGAAGTGGACCAGAAGCACTTCTGTTCCACTTCCAGGTCCACTGGGGAGCACACCAGCCCCCCTCCCCCCTCCTAGCTCAGCGACTGGTGCCTCCTGGGTCTGGGGGGGCACCCGCGGTCCCTCTGTGGCCGATCGCTGAGCTAGAGGGGTGCCGGGGGCGGGAAAGGGGGAAAGGGGGTGGCGTTGGCCCTACATGCTCCCTGGCGGAACTGGAAGTGGACCAGAAGTACTTCAAGTCCACTTCTGGGTTCACTGACGAGCACATGGAGGGCCTCCCTGCACTTCTGTGGGATGCACCATGTGCCCCAGCATTGTAGCAATCACAAGCTGTGCCTGCTACCTCATAGTGTGTAGACACAGCTTTAAAAGTTTTTCTATGTCCAAATTGCTGATTCTCCAAATCAGCATTGAATCTTTAAATTCAGATTCGGACAAATAGAATCAGGGACAGCGATCTGAATCAACGAATCGAGTCACTGTCCCTCATTTGGGCCAAATCTGAATCAAATAGGGCCCACTTTGCACCTCCCTAACAAGCAGCCCACAGTGTACTGCTTTGGCCCCAGTCCTGGCCCCTCTTGAACTTGTTGCCATTTCTCTGGCCCTGATGACAGAATGCTACTGCCCAGAGAGGACAAGGCCCAGGTGGCTACCCCATCCATAACTGCTCTGTAGAGTGACTTGCCACCCATGTCATGCTTGCCACCTATTTTAGATTAGCATCCATCTATCCATCCACCCTTTGAGGAGACCCTCCGACCCAACCACCACCCACTGAGTCAAGTTCAGACTTCCATCTACCCTTTATCATGGGGCTCCCATCTGCATCTAGTGTCATGAACAAGTGCAGCAGCAGCTGAACCATGGAGGAAGTAATGGATCTCTTGCCAGCTGGGGTAAGATCATGAACTAGCACACACTCTGGTCATACCACTGAAACCAGGTGGCCTATGAACAGATTGCAAAGGAAATGATAGTCCAGGGATGTGGCTATGACTGCACCCAGGGAGTTGGGGGAAATTCCTTGGAGCTAATCAGGTGTCATATATATGAGGTGGAACTCTTTTTGTCAAAAAGGCTTCAACTACTTAGCTGAGGAATGTCCAACGCCCTGGCCCATGGGCCAGATCCAGCCCCCAGAGCTGTGTCGTCTGGCTCACAGGGCTCCCCAAGCATCAAGAAATTCAGGTACCCTCGTTCCTTCCTTCCACCCTACATTCTATTTCTTGAGAGCTCCAGTTAAGATACAAAAAGAACCTACTCTGCCCAAAACACCTCCATGGTTGCTGCTTTTATCATGTGCTTTAGAGAAAGGAGAAAAACCTAGTTTAATAGAGGAGATGGTATTTTGTGGATCTTTTAGCTAAGATGCACAAAATAGCAATGTGCTTTAAAACATTTTTCTAGTGTATTATATATGATGAAGGATACTTATCAATCAAACAGGAAGCTGTTGTCATTCAAAAAACTTGGGGATGCAGAGCAGGTCTCGAAATAAATATTTGCAACTCTAGCATAGAATCCCCAGCTGTCCAGCCAAGATTTTTTTCAAAGCTGACTAGAAGATTTAGTGAAATAACGCCCATGCATATTAACAGTAGTTGTGTCTCTAAATCCCCCAGCTGGATCTGAACATCTCAGCCATAATTTACAGTGGTGTCTCTCTGCTTTCAGTTAGCATCCTTGCAGCTGCAGATGAGCGTGTGCGCACCCTCAGGGATTGGGTACACGGCTACTGAAAACATGGCCTGTTTTTTTGTTTAGCATCAATTAAGGTTTCAAAGGCAACATGCCATGTTTTTGGGGACAGACTTGCCAACCTCCCCTAGAAAAACAGCTCCCAATAGGCTGCAAATAATATCTTTTTTTGCTTCCTTTGAGTTACCCAGTACATCTTGATTTACTTAGTTTTGTCTTTCATATTGGAAGCTCTTCATGGCAAAGGAGTTATCGTCATTTTCTGTCTTTTGCAGTGTCAGTCACATTAACAAACAGTAGCACCTCTTTGTAGCAAAAAAGGAAGAGGGAAGATGAGTCATCCTTTCTGTGGCTCTTTGGGCAATGAAGGCTGTTACTGTCTGTGACATGCTCTGAATTTTCCTTTTCAAGAGACTTAAGCCCTATTCCTTGTTTTGACTCCACTTCAGATACTCCGATATACCTACAGGAGGCAAGAAAAGTATACAAGGCTCTCAGAGAGGGAAGGGGTGAGCTCTGTAGAAGAGGTGGGCTCTTTAACTTTTTCTCTTGTTGTAGCTATTGTGTTTTTTAACTCGGTGTAGGGCTGATAATAAAATAGAGGCAGGGAGTCATTACTTAAGTGGTCAGATTTGTAGGGATACAATGCTAGGTATGTGATATGTGCTGCAAACCCATCCACATGGGCAGAGGGAGCGATAGTCCTTTGTGCTACAAATTCCTTACTAGGAGGAGAACAGGCCAGGCTGGCTTTTGCTACCTGGATCCATGGACAGATCTAGGAATTGGAAAAGGGGGGTATGAGAGATGCCACTGGTGCTGCAGGGGAGGTTACAGCCCTTGCCCCCTGCTCCCCACCACTACAAACAGATCACGCCACAGCAGCAGCTGCCAGGGACTTTTTGGAGTCCCTGGAACAGGTAAAATACCCCCTGCCCAACCACTCTCAGCACCCCCTCCTCTCCCATTCCCCTCTCCAGTAGAGGTTGCCCAGGGGTTTCTTTTGGATGCAAGAAGAAGGAGACCTCCCCACTGTTCCCAGCTGACCCAAGGGCAGAAGAGTCCCATGGCTTCTCCTGCCCTGCTCCAGCCAGGGGCTTTGGTAAGCAGCAGTATGGGGTGCCCAGTTTGGCCAGGGACTGCAGCTGCAGTGGGCAGGCCCCCTCTACCAGTGTCTGCTCCTAGACCATAGGGGACACCTGAGCAGGGGGCAGGAGTGCCAGGACTGCTGCTGTCCCCAGCTGACCCAGGGGTGGGAGAGCCCCAGAACAGTCCTGCCTCTTCCAGCTGGAGGTTGCAGGGAGTGATTGCATGGGGTACCAGGATGGTGGCAGTGGTAGTGGGGTGGGTCCCGCCACTGTGTTTCTCTCGCTGGCCTGGAAACTCCCATTGTGAGGAGTAGCAGTATGAAGGTCCAGGCAGGGCTGGGTACAGCAACATCAATGGGTGATTTTTCCCCCCCAGCCCCAACTTCCAGGAGCTCCTGTTTCCTGCCTGCCCCCCAGGTATCCCCTGTGGTCCAGGAGCAGGTGCTGGAAGTGGGGGTATCACCCTCTAATGCCACTGTTCCCAGCCCTGCCCAACACTCCCTACATCTGGAACCCCCAAGGGAAACACAGTGAATAGGGAGGGAGCAGGGACCAACTATCTGTCACTTAAGTGATCCCAGCTCCCTACAGCCCCTAGCTATAGCAGAGAAGGAGCAGTGCTGGGACTTTCCCTACCCCTGGGTCAGCAGTGTGTGGGTCCCCTCTTTCTCACCTGCTCCCCATTCAGTCCCCCGGTGTCCTACTCCAGCCAGGGGCTCCAGCTGTGCCTTGAGCACCACAGGGGACCCAGGCATCTGGGGCTACAGGAAAATAGAGCCACCAGTGTGTACACTTCACTGTGCAAGGCAGGGTGTAACTGTGCTGCTGCACCCGCCTTGGATCCCCTCTTGCCTGGATCTACTGTGGGCTGGATGCACACTGAGCTTGGTGGAAGGCAAAAGTAAAGTAAAAATCTGTCCTACACTCATACACTGGACCAGAAGGATATTGCAAGAAAGAAAACCTTGCAGGTTTGCTGGAACTCCCCTTTGACTGAGACATGCAGTGTGTGCTAATCCTCTATTTCCCTGAGATACCACTAGAGTGTGTCAAGTTCTTAAATTAAGAGAGGTGCTGGCTGCAGTGTCAAGAAGAGCAAGGCTTTTTTCATATGCAGGCTTGGCACCATTTTTGCTCTTGTTGCCTCCAATAGTTTGATTAAACATGCTCTCGGACACTGCATTGCACTACTACGCCTCTCACCTCCCCACAAAAGCCAGAAAAGGTAGCCTACAAACCAATTTAATGCCATTTATTCTCCAGTAACAAGAGAGCCCTTTCTGTGTTAACCTTGAAAGTTTAAGGTCAGAGCTAGCTGCCTCGGCTCAGTGTCCCCTGACACATTCAACTAATCTGTTCAGTTTCTATACAGAAACCACATTATTACTTTTTCCCTTGCAGTGGTGCCTGCAGACCTTAATGAGTGATCATGACCCCATAATCAAACATATAACAAAGGCAGTTCCTACTCTTCAGAGCACACAGTCTCTAGAGCACACAATAAGCAACAAGGCAAACAGAGAAGAAAGGACAGGAGAACTTGAGACATGACTGTGTAATTTAGCCCTTGTAGTAGTTGACACAGACACACAGAGGTGTCAGCCAAACCAGGGTCAGGCTCTCAGGAGATGAATAAATTGTGAGTGCTGTTTTATATTCAAGTATGCAAGACCTCACCACTAATAGCTTATTCCTAAGATACTCCTTCTGAAGAGATGTACTCTTTGACACTGATTATGAGTAGATATTTCAGAGAGAAAATTCTTTGCTAATCTCTGCAAATTATCAAATAGCTAATCTCCTAAAAGAGGAGGGTTTATGCCAGAAGCGGGCAACTATTTTGAGTGGAGAGCCACTTAATGAGGTTTGGTGAGCTTTCAAGGGCTGCATGGGTAGCACTGTCCCCGGTCATCATTTTGGGACTGGAAGTCCCACCTCTAACCCCTGACCTTTGCCACTGGACATCCCACCCCTCCATTGCCCCCAGAAATACTTCTTTTGGGAGAGGGGGTTTGCCATCTGAGAACCAGGAAAAAACCAAATCATACACTGAAAGTCAAACAGATTATAACATTTTTATTACAAAAAACATTTTTGTCATGATTTGTGTTTATGTACTGTATATAGAGGGGATTGCATAATAACTCAACATCAATTCTTAGTCTGATATATTGTGTGAGGGGTGTGGGGCTTTGTATACAGTGGCAGGGCATGTGTATGTGTGATGGGGTGTGCACATGTGCGTGGTGGGCGTGTGCGTACGTGCATGTGTGTGATAGGGGATGTGTATATGATGTGGGGGTGGCTGTGTGTGTGCGGGCATTGGGTATGTTGGGAAGGATTGTGTATATGTGGGGGACTGTGGGGTCAGGGTGTGGGTGTATGGCATTTGTCAGGTGTGAGGTGGGGTGGAAGGACTCTCCCCATGGTGCAGCAGTAGGCAGAGGTGCTTGGGGCACTGGTGCCCATCTCTGGCCAGTGGTGCACATCATGGGGAAGGAGCGCAGCTCCTCATCAAGCCATGTTCCCTGCACTAGCGTGGGAGGGAATCCCCACATGCTGGAGTGGAGAAAGCAGCTGGCTACCAGCGCTGAGTGTTAGCACCCGGAGCAACCCCATCTGCAGAGGCTGCTACCACTGCTCCCTGCTGGGGCTGCATGCCATGGTGGGGAGTATAAGGAGGTTCCCCACACCCCCCACCCTCCCTCACACCTACACACTGCCCACCCAAGCTCCACACTGCCACCGTTCCCCTGGGCACAGGCTTCACGCTGCCGCAAGCCCACAGTCCTACACCTACCCAGCTGCAGCTCCACCCCAACCAATTCCCTACCTGGTGCCTGGAGCGAGCAAGAGGGACACGGGGAACCCTGCAGGAGCAGCCCCACCCAGAAGCTTCTGCTGGCTGGGCAGACCCTTTCCACCCACGAGGGTGGGAGCAAGGCATAATAGGGTATGTTGGGGAGGGGTGTGTATATGTGGGTGCCTTGCTCCCAGCTTCGAGGGCGGAAGGCCTGGTGGGGCACAATTCATTGGTGGACACTGTGGTTTCATAGATTTCATAGACATTAGGGCTGAAAGGGACCTCAGAAGATCACAAGTCCAGCCCCCTAAATGAAAGTGCCTGGTGGACCAGATGCAGCCTGTGGGCTGTATTTTGCCTGCCCCTGGTTTATGCTTTATTAATGTAGCAATGAACTTTCTTATTATTAATATATATTTCTTAGTCTGACTGAGATGAATATCTTGTGGCAGTAAGTTCCACAAGTTATGGGCTGTTGATCTTTTCAAGTACTTTTTTTGTAAATAACCCTTAAAATGTCCCTGTTTTGAAGCCTATTATAGAGGAAATGATGGCAAAGGTCAGTGTTTGACCTATACCATTTAGAGGGAGTTGTTGTCACAACTAGGATTAGACCTGGAGACTCCCCACACATTGTCTCAGGCCTCTAAACCATGCTTCCTTTTCCTGTATTATCATGTAGCTCACAGAGACGCCCACTGTGCAGTCAGTTAGTACTTACATAACCAAGTACTAAATGACTGCACAGTAACCGGAATTACCATGCAGTAGTCTCCAACATGGTTGCCTGCTGACACTTATGGTGCAATAGCATGTTACAACTGTGCAATAGCGTCACATCATGGTTTGTGCCTGGCAATGCTAGTGTGCACTGTGCGGTAGTAATGAGCTACTGTACAGTAAGCATCTGGTCTAGATGCACCCAGAAAGTCTTAAGCCTCTACCTTTTTTTCTTTTTCTTTTTCTTTTTTTTTTTGGTCACGTTGACGTACTGGACTTTTCTTAGGGAGTTATTGATTCTAAAAACCCCTTTCTCTGTAAAATATAGCTTAAGAGGATTTTGTTGTTTAGTCCCCAAAAGGAAGCTGTAGTATGAGTGTTCTTCTACCTGTAAATGTCAAAGAAACTGAATTGGGTTTTGTCTGCTCTAAGGAATATCAGTTTTGTAATAATTGTACTGATAGAGCTAAGAAGACACAACCTCATTTTGTAGGTAAGTTACATTGGGGAATGTAGGAAGAGTACTGTTCTGGAAGCTAGGAGACTTGAGTCCTAATTCTGTCTTGGCCCCTGCCCTGCTGGATAACCATAGATAACTCATTTAATCTTTCAGTACCCCACTTTTCCTTCTCATGTTTGTTTAAAGTGTAAACTTTCTTTTCCAACCTGAGCTGTCTGAAATGTATATGTGTACATTTCCTCCTGTAATGGGGCCTTAATCTTGGTTGTGCTTGTTGGTGCCATGTAATACAAATAATTCAAGGGTAACAGTGACATGACTTTCCCTACTGGGAAACCAGGGAAGTCACATTAACCGAAGCTTCACTTTATGCCAGAGCCGAAATTAGTCCTGTGGGCAGAAGGCAGAGCAAAGTAACACCCTGAAGGCTAACTGGTTTAGAGAAGCATCTGACAAAGTAGACTATTACTTATGAAAACATATGAGAGGTGCTACCCTTTCTCATCTTATACCAGGGGTGGGCAAAATGTGGCCCGGGGGTCAGACATTCTATCTGGCACATGGGGCCCCTAAATTTTTAGAAAATTAATATTCATCTGCCCCTGGCTGCCTGTCATGCAGCCCTCAATGGCTTGCTAAAACTCCGTAAGCTGCCCTTTACCCAAAATAATTGCCTGCCCCTGTCTTATACAAGCACACATCAACATATCTGCACTGGAGGCTTGCTCTGTTGTAGCTACACTCAATATCCTCAGGGAAGATAAGATCCAAACTAGTTGACACAAATACAGTGAACCCACTCTAGGCTCCTTTTATCATTGGATTAATTTCTAGAGCTATAGACACAATCCCAAGTTACTGGGAGTGCATGTTGAGGTCCTGAACAAGTAACCCAAAAGCTGCCAAGACCATGGAGGGAGCTGGGAATGACTATATGCTCACCAGTTGTAGGACATGAGGCTGAAGAGATTCCTAGTTTTTTAGTGATAGACACAGCACAGATTCAAAACATCCTGTGGCTCGGAGAGTCTCCTAAACCCTGTTAGAAGCCAAGTAGAGGAGGAAGAAAAAAGTAGCTATCTCTTTACAACTGCTGATATAAAATAATAATCTCTACCTCTAGTAGCGCATGAGACCCTGTGCTAATGTCTTGTCAGACACGTGGAAGAGAGGAACAATAATGAAGAGGAGAGTGATATGGCCATCAAAATGATATAGCTTGAAACTGCAATAGGCTAGAAACACTGCTAGACAAGAACAGGTTTTCAGGACCAGTAAAGTGTTCCAAGGTCTGTTTCTGAGCCAAAGAACAGGAAGAAAAACTCCTCAACCCCTTCATGAGGTTGTTTCCTTAGAGCAGACAAAAAACCTAGTTTTTTTCAGTGTATTGGGAATGATGTACCACTGTGGCAGGCCTTTAGCATAAACTGTTTACTTTACTGGTCCCCAAAGTATAATTGTAGGTGAATGTGTCAGGGATTCTTAATAGTACAGCAGTGCACTTCAGTGCCTTGCTTATTCTGTTTCTTAAGCTAAGCTAGTGCTTGCATCAATTATGTACCAGTCCTCACTAAGAAATCAATCTTACCTGGACTGATTTAAAGCTGTGCTGCCTCCCTTGGAAACTGATGTAGGAAAAACCATCAGAAAGCAGAATTCTTGTTGTGTTCAGTCAGAGCCATAAAGAGATTTCTCAGACAGACCTTGCCCTTCAGGTTCTTATTAGAGCTGTAGAAAAAGAAAACGAGCATATTATGACTTGGGATGGAAAAATACAGGAATTGTTCTTTTTCTTTTGCGCAAAGCAAGCAAACTGAAAAACCCAAATGATATAACTGTAGCCTAAATATAGCGATGGTTGTCAAGGAATACCCAGCTATAACTTAGGGGAGGAAGAATGCAAGGATAGGTTGAAGCCCTCTACCCATTCCTCTGACTGTGGCCTACTACATTGAGTCAGTTTTGGGGTGTTAGAGCATCCCAAAGGCTATTCTAAAGTATAGTCACTGTCAGTTGCCTCGAGGGACTGCTACTGCAGGTGGGATTTGCTAGGGCACAAAGCTGTAAGGGAAGATTCTGGGAGGCATTCAACTCAATCAGTGCTACCAAAGGATATGCACTGAATTGAGTAACTTACTTATAACTTGATTCTTCCAAGGTTAGCACAGCCCCTTTATTACTGGTATTACTGGTTTGCATCAGTGATGAGGTACAAAGCAACTGCATTGCAACTGAGGGGCCATTCATTGTATAAGATAAAGTTTCACTGCCCTGAAGACGAAGGGATGATGAACTCAAAGGAGGTGGTCAAGTAAAAGATGAGCAAGAGAGAGGTGGCTAAAAAGACCCACAAGGTAAGGAGTTGGAAGCATTGTTACGATTCTGCCAAATCTACAGGAGACAAATTGCTCCTTGAAGCAAGAATAGAAACAAAGTAATTCATAAAGGAGTAACTAATGTCTAGTCAATGCCAACTCTCATTGTAGCTGATTATGCTGCGTTTTGCAAAATGCTAGATGTTCTTTATTGCAACAAGTTCACAGAAGTCATCTTAAATCCCTGAACAGGGAAAAAGCAAGTCAACCTTGACTCTTGACATTTTAAATATGACACATTTTCAAATGTATTCTAATATAATTAAAAAGCTGCACTGTCCTCAAGCCCTCTAGCTGGGAAACAAATAGGCAGCCTATAATTCATTTATAAGTACTTCTAGGAGCCATATAATTATATATCATATGCAGGATGCAGGGAGATCTCCCAATAGAGAGTGTATTTCAGTATTTGTATACAAACTGGGTGGAATAAAAGGCCAAGTAGAGCAGACGCTAAAGTGCAAAGAAGTGGGTCAGCTTGCTAGGGGATGCTGAGAAGGGTTTTCAGTGACTGGGTACTCTGATATTGGGAAGAGACGACAAACAATGTAGTTGGGTCAGGCTGGAGAATGGAAGCATTTTATGATGAATTTTGCTATTGTTGTTTTCCATTTTCCAGGGTTCAACTGACCCATTTTTGAGGTTCTTATGGTGTTCATTGAATCTTTTTGTGAAATAACTTTCAAAGTCCTCATCAAAATGTTTTGAAACTCTTTTTTCACATGGCTTGTCATGGAAAAGTTCAGTAAAAAATAAATATGGTTTATCATAATGTCAGCAATTTTTCATAGATCTTAGGGAGAGAAAACAAAGGCATGAAAAAATTGACCTATTCTAGTGAGTAGTGATCTGATGAGTCTTGAAAATTCACAGAAAAACTTCACCTTCTTTCTAGGTTTCATTTCTGACCCCAATTCTTTTGCACTTTCTGGACACAAAAATGTCCACCATTAGGCAGTCCAGGCTAGTTGTTGTCCCACCAGTTAGGTACCTAAGCATGATCCTCTTCAATGCTGCTGGAGTTCCTAAAAAAATCTTAATACAAAAAAAATGAGTGGGACCTCTCGTTTATCCATGACTTAAGACTAAAGCTTTGTGCCAATGTGCCACAAACGTAAATGCATATATATATATATATATATATATATATATATATATTTCAGGGATTCAAAGAGGGTGGAATAGGATTGCAGTTAAGTATCTATGCACAGCTGAGTGCCTAATAGGTGGAATAGGGTCTGGTTCTCAAACATGCTGCCTGGATGTAGCTGTGGGAACACAGTAGAGAATCTTCTGTTTAAAGAGATTAGTAATAAAGGGGCAGTATTTTCTTTTGCCCTGTGGCTGAGCTATGATATCATTCCTCTTGTACTCAATTCTGTAATTCTTCTTGTTCTTGCAGCAGCTGTCAAAAAGCAAAAGAGATTGGCAGCTGCTGTGATCCCCACCCTTGTTTTTTTCTGGCAGAGGGGCATACGTGTGGGTCCTGGCCAAGTTTTTTTGGACCTCTGTTAAAGAATACAAAGGAATGGAGTTTTTAGTGTCTGGTTCCTGGAAGAGTTACCAAACCTCATTCTTCAAGTGATCTTATCCCATAACTCCTTGTATTGATATGTGATAGAATGTGTATTTGTTCATTGTTGCAAGCCTTTGGGGTTTCTTTATAATATTTTTTTAATATATCTATTTATTGGAGTCCAACTAGAAAATCAGTCTGTAATATCAGACAGTCGCTATGGAGAAGATAAAATATTGTCAGTAATAGTGCACATGTTTAACCTTTTCTGCCCATCCCTGGACCGGAAAGGTTCACAGGAAAAATAGACAAATGTTTGTGCAGTGTCCACTGGTCAAATTGGCTCCAATTCTAACAAGGGAAATAGAGTTGCTGCTTTTTCCTGACATCAGAGACCACTCCCATTACCACTTGTTACCATATGCAGCAGTACTATACTAGCCAGGCAAATGAGTGGATAGTTGACATGCATGCACGCACATATGTTGGCAGGTTTGAAATTGAACCTTGTATGACCAATTTAACAAAAATCATGAAAGCTTTTCTAGGCCCCAGCTATAGATTGCCTTAGTAATAGCCAACCAGACAGCATTACCTTCAAGCCCATTTTTGGAGTCGCTTCTTATTAAATTGGTCATACAAGAGTTCAGTTTTAAACCTGCCAGTATCAGTGTGTAAAGGGAAAATCTTCTATGTGATAAAGGATTCCAGTCCCACAGAAAGTTAATTAAGTGACTTGG
>JAGPOW010000304.1:109617391-109627478 GCA_030014935.1 Caiman crocodilus | reverse complement strand
TTAAAGACATCCAGCCCTTCCAGAAGCCCTTCCACTAGGTCAACCCTCACCCCCGGCCTAGCAGTGATTCCCGAGGGGGAATACAGGCCTCCAACGGGAAGGATGTCCCGGTCCCCTCTCAGGAAGACCGAGGCAAAGAACCCATTGAAGATCTCCGCCTTCCCATCAGCCGCGAGCACCAGTATGTGAGTTGCATGAATGGACCAGGGTTAGTTTTCAGAGCTATTGCTAAAAGTGGTAAAAGGGACATTCAGGAGAAACAGCGTGACACATGGTAGAAGCAACTCCTTTAAATATACGTATTTGTAGCAAATGTGATCTAATACAAATATAACAACACACATCTCCTCACTGCTACAGTGAGGTTAAAACCATCTCTTTCTTACTTGTAACATTCTCCATGAAAGGACTTTTTCAACATTTCCCACAAGTTACCCTGTGGCAAATTCACCTAAAATAATTTCCTGGTAATGACAGAAGGCAGAGCAGACAAAGTTTCTGAGGTTCCAGCCTGCCCTGGCTTCTGCTTGATTTCAAACTAATGCAGCTAACTACCTTACTCTTCTTTAGCAATCCCTTACAGTCGGGGATGATTGTCTTCCATGATCATCTTATCTGTGTGTCTAAAGATGTCTGATGAGGCCTATCTGGGATTGACAGACTCTACTGGAACTTGGACATTGTTTCTGTGTGGGGTGGGTGGCATTAGATTCTTGATTGATCTGCGACATGATGTTTCTGCCACTCCTGCTTTTCCATCTCCGTTGTTGTTGTGAGGTTTCAAAGTACTGAGATCCTTGCAGCAGCCTTTCTCTATTTGGGATAGTCCTGGGCCATGATTGACTGGTGCCTCCCGTGGCTGGGGGCACCATGGTGATGAGTGGAGACTGCCCACAGCTGCCACCAGCAGTGTTGGTGGCAGAGAGCAGGGACCACCTGCAGCCACTGGCTGCAGTGTCAGCAGCAGGGGGCAAGGGTGGCAGGCAGCAAGTGGGGTCCACCCACAGCCACCATCTGCACTGTCAACAACGGCAAACAGGGACCACCTACAGTCATTGGTGGCCGCGTCAGCACCAAGAGGTGGGGGCAGCGACCACCCAAAGAATTCGGTGGCAGCTTTGGTAGTGGCCAATCTAAAGGGAGGCATACGCCCCCCTGTGCCCTCCCTACATGTCACCTATGTCCTGGGCAATAGTCTCCCATGAGTTTACATTTGATGTTGCATTTTTTTATGTTGACCTTGAGGACATCCTGGGACGGTTTCTCTGCCCTCCTCTTAAGCATACTCCTTGGCTGAGCTGGGAGAATAAAGCCTGATTCAGGAGTCTGGAGAAGACACAGCCAGCCCAATGAAGTCCACATCAGGTGATAATTGCCTCAGTGCTCATGGTGGTTGCTTGCAGGAGGACACTAACTGTCTTCCCACTGGATTCAGAGGATATTCCACTGGCAACATTGATGGTACTTCTCCAACAACTTTAGGTGTCTCCTATACATTGTCCATGTCTCGACTCCATACAGCAAGGTGGGGATCACGACTGCTTGATAAACCATGAGTTTGGTTTCAGATGTCATGATCTCATCTTTGAACACCCATTTCTTCAGGTGTCCAAAGGCTGCACTTGCACATTTGGGGCAATGTTGGATTACTTCATCAATGTCAGCCTTCTGCAAGAGTCGGCCTCTAAGGTACAGGAAATACTCAGTGTTGTCCAGAGTTTGACTGTGGATCTGGATTGCCAGAGCTGGGGACTGTTCATAAGGAGCTTGTTGGTAGAGGACCTTAGTTTTCTGAATGTTAAGCATCAGTCCCGTTTTCTTGCATGCCTTGGAAAAGATGTTGATGATTGCCTGAAGGTCTGCTGCTGAGAGAGCATGCTACAGCATCATCAGTGTATTGGAGATCAATGATTGAGGTTGGGGTGGTGTTGGTTTTGGCTTGGAACTGGCTGAGGTTAAACAGCTTACCATCCATTTGGTAGTCTAGCTGTGCTCCAGCTGGAAGCTTGTTGGCGGTCGGATGTAGCATGACAGCAAGCAATGTTGAAAAGAGTGCTGGAGCGATGACACAGCCTTCCTTAACTTCCATTTTAACCTCCACAGCATCTGTGATAGATCCATTACTGAGAACCGCCACTCACATACCATCATGGAGCAGACAGAAAATGGTGACAAAATTTGGTGGGCATCCATAATTCATAAAGATCCTCCGCAACACCTCTTGGCTAACAGATGCCTTGTTATTCTTCATCTGCTTGATGGCATTCCTCACCTCAACAAGGGCTGGAGGGATTCCAAAATCATCACTCTTGCCCCTATTTGGTAATGATAGCTCTTTCTCCAGCTATTTTTTTCAGGCTAAGTTTTCCTATTTCAACAATTGAGAGAGCACAGACTCTGCAAGCTTGTTCTGTATCTGAAATGATATGTAAACTGATACTAACCATTAAACAGCTTCTCCACTCTTGTCAAAAAGAACTGATTTTGCAGGCAAAAATGCCAGGGTGCATTTATATATTTTTTTATCCTGGTAGAAAGTTACCCAATGAAAGAATATATTAAAAGCATATTGGATGCTAATATGTTATCCTTGCCCAGTGTGTGTGTGTGCTTTTGGCAATTAGATGAGATTGTGCTTCCAGTAAACATCAAGCAAAGGGCTGCAGCCTCTGCTTTAATTCACAGAGAGAAATCAAGCTTGGAATGCAGATTTTTCCACATAAAATGTCAATTTCTAGTGAAGAATCATACTCTGGCAAAAAGCCAAAATGGAGGAGAGTGGGGCGTTATATTCATTTTAATTCTTCAGTTATCTATGTTCTGGATCAATCTGATGCATCTTTCATTCCTTCTGCCATAATGCAAAATAATGAGTCTGATATATGCTAAAGAGCTAGATAATTGCTTTTTTATTCTGTCTTTGTTACATATTACTTCCCAGCATTGTTTTGAGGGGCACTGGGCCTTACAGTGAGCCTTTCTAGGCTGCGGACTCTCACATATTTATGTAAGAATACTTTTAAGTGTGGATGTGCAGTGGAGGGTGAGGGGGAAGAAGACTGGACATCATTTAAAAATTTACCCTGTATATTCAGTGCTGTTATAGGAAATGCAGAAAATCCAAGTAACTAATTGCTGGGATGAGTTCCAGTAAGAATCCTTCAAATTCCAATATTCTGTATGCAGCCTCTTTAGTACTTATTGTAGATGCCATGACTGAATGATCAATGGCAATTAAGCCATTGGGAAGCAATGCTGTGAGCTAAAGATTGTTGAAATATGAGAGCCTAATAAATCCAAGCTCTTCATGTCTGGAAATCAGGATGATTTTATTATGACTGATGAGACAAAAGTTGTCCAACTTCAAGAGAAAAGAAATGTAAAGGAGGAAACATGAAAGCAAGGGAAAGAAGTATGTCAGAGTTCTGCTACTGTAGATGGCATGTGGCTGCTCTTCTTTCTATGCAACAAGATGAGGGAAAGTCTGCTAGGAAGAGAGATGAACTCTCAATCTTCCCCTCATGCACCTTCCTTTTGAAATCTCTGCATACAGAGTACAGTATATAGACCCATTTTTAGAGTGGTCTATACAGGCCCATTTTCCACTGGATTTTAGAGATCTCTCAAATCTCTGGGTGGCTATATGGCTTTCATTATGCAGGGATAGCATAATGTATACTACTTTTAAGGGTTTGACCAGGTTTAATAAAGAAAAGAGTGGATAAGTGGCATTCTTTCTAATCTCAAAATTGGAAATTTTCTAGGCAGTTCTAGTTGGAAGGTGAAATTGTTGATGAACTGGGGTATCCTTGATCCAGTTCTATTTATTTGCAAGAATGTACAAAGTCCTGCTTCTTTGAAAACAGGAAGAATCAAACAAACAAGCCAGGCAGTTTCTCTATTCACAGTACTAAGGCTCTTTCAGCCAGTAAGCTCTCTCGGTTATTTCTCTGCAACACCTGGTTCTGGTCCAGGCTATACAGGAGCTTTCTTCTTTTATCCTGAGACCTATCTGTGACTCTTCCACATGTCCACACTCACTCCAAAAAAGTACTCAGCAAAGTTTTTTGTGCCAGAATGATTTAAATTCTTCAGTCGCTTTGCATGTGAGTAGTGGTATGTGTGCCTGGGCTTTGATTTGGAAGCTGTTGTTATGTCAGCTATCTGCTTACATCTCTTCTATAGCTATCTAAAGGATGGACAGTAGTTACCTATGGTACTTTAAACCAGAC
This sequence comes from Caiman crocodilus, assembly GCA_030014935.1. Taxonomy (NCBI): domain Eukaryota; kingdom Metazoa; phylum Chordata; order Crocodylia; family Alligatoridae; genus Caiman; species Caiman crocodilus. The sequence continues at coordinate 109,623,246 of JAGPOW010000304.1, read as the reverse complement.
CAAACTTTAACACTATAATGATAGGTGGCAAAGCTGCAACGTTGTATACTTGTAACTTCCTGTAGTCTGTCCTCTTGATAAAGGGGTTAGAGGCTTAAGACACAAATGTCAGAGCTGGTCAGGGCCTTCTCAACAAAATAGACTTTCACTGAAGGTTTTAGAATTGAAGGACAGAAAACTGGAAGGATATCATGGGTAAAGAGTCTATTTCCTGCTATTGCAGGAAACCACATCATATAGTCCATTTTATAAACTAGTCAAGCTCCACATTAAAAACAGTAAGGTTCCACCCTACAAACAACAACAGGAACTACTAGAGGGCTATTCCACAACCTCACACCACTGTTGGTTAGAAAGCTTCTAATTTGCAGTCTAAATTTATTCTTAGCCAGTTTATAAACATTTGTTCTTAGGTCAGTATTGTCCTCTAGCTTATGTAGTTCTTTTTTTTTCCTGGTGTTCATTTCCTGGATATATTTATAGAAAGGAATTGAAGCCCCTCTCAACATTTTTGGTACTAGGTTAAATAAGCTAACCTCTTTCAGTAAGATGGGCTTTCCATTTCCTGCATTGTCTGCACCTGGTCCAGTTTGAATATGGGTGACAAATTGTACACAATATTCCCTGTGAGGTTTCACTTTTGCCTTGCACGCCAGCATTCACATTAATGCTTCCCTATGTCTACTGACAATATGTTGCTTGGTATATTCTTTTAACCTTTTAATGACTGTATTGTGTTGGTAGCTCAAAGTTTACCATCTCGTATACAATTATTTTCAATTAATGAGCATCCATTTCATATCAGAAATGCCTGTTATTTCTGCCTAAATGCATGGTCTTGATTGAACCTGTGCTATTCACTTTCTAGTTCTCTAGTCTTTAATATCATTCTGTCTGATACCCCAGTTTCTTCTCTTTGACAATGCCTCCCAAAATGTTATGTAACCACCAAATTTTGTTAGCATACATTTAATAAATAAAATTGGTTCCAGGACCAATCTTTGAGACACTTCACCAGTAATCTCCTATCTGCCCAATAGTTTCACAGACTATTGTCATTTCTCTTTTAACCATTTCCTTACTCTCCTTACAATTTTTGCACTAATCCCCATCTTTTCCAGGATAACTAACTGTTCCAATCTGCCTCTATATCGAGTGCTTGTCTGAAGTCCACCTAGATTAGCTTAACCTCATTTTCCTTTCCTTAGGAAATTAGTTATCAAATGTATCAAGTTAGTCTGGCATGATCTGATTTTGGTAAACCCATATGGCATTTAAAGCCAAATTTAAAAGGTAAATGGAATAGATTTTCCTTCAAATTTGTTAAAACTAAAAAATTCTCCTTGGGAATTTTGGAAACATTTTCTCAGGTCCAGGATGAAAATTCTGGTCGAAACAAGAGAGACGTATCACAGCACTGAATGGGAAGTAGCCTAGCTGAAGTCAACTGTTGAAGCTGATATTGAAGTCAACTTCAATATTGACTAAAACCAGGAACTTAAACATGGATGTCTCACATCACAGTCCACTAGCTTATTGACTACCTGGGGCAGAGGCTTAACTACAAGGTTTTGTACAAGGTGGCAGTGGCAATGGCAACTTTGGTGACCAGGCCAGTGCTGAGGGCAGCTACTGTTCTTGGGTCCCCTCTAACTCAGCGTCTGCGGCTGCTACCCTCATCACCCATTTCTAATTATGCTGCTAACTTGCAGTTTGTCTGTCTTAGGTTTTGTTACAAAAAACAAAACCTTCAGAAGGTCTCAGATAAGTCCCAGTGCAGAACAGGAAAACTTAAATTCTCAGTTTTGTTTCAAGATGGGCAAAAAGTGTGCTGCAGTGCTTTGTTAATGACGGTGTGTAGCCAGAGATTCTGATTCGCATAGATAATTAAACTCCAAAGGTTCCGCCCCACAGTGTGCTAGCTTCTTAGTGAACTTCATAGCCCTTTCCCATAACTGCAGGTGATAAATTGCTAGCCTGGGTGCTGGGTGACCCCAAGGGACTTGTGAGACTGACATTTCCAAAAATAGCTTAATTTTGCATCCCCTCCCAAATCCACACAGTCCTCATCCTCCACATGTAACCTTACTACAGTATTTCACTTCCACTTTAACCTGCTGTATCTCTACTGTCCCTGTCATAGAACCCCTCTGAAATTCTAGTTCAGAGCTGAGAAAATCAAAGACTTTTCCCCACTTGTGATCTATTATAGGGATGACTATTCAGAGATGGAAGGCAAATACATTTTTTTTTGGTCTACCTGGATCAATACACAAGAGATGCTGGGTGCCTCATTGTGTTTTGCTGAGCATTTAGACATAGAAGTGGCAAGACGCTGTCTAATGAGTTATACTGCTAATGCACTAAAATTAACAAAAGGAAACTAGCATAAGGGAAACTAGTAAAGATGACCTTTATTTTGCATGTGTTTCCGTAACTGAGTAGCTGTGGCACTTTACCATAAGCATGAAGTTATATCGTGGTTTGGAGCCACGTTCAGAAATCCTGATTCCAGAAGTCAGAGAATTGAGTCTCCTTTTCAGAAAACAAGTTGCTTTATGCCCGATCAGTTCCTGTAAAGAGCTGTGTGTATGTTCCCTTGTGTGTTAACTACCAACATTTGTTATTAATTTACCATTTAAGTCCCGTTTCTAAAGCCTCCACTCTGGAAAAAGTTTGAAAAGCTTGCTTTGAAGGGCAGTGCTATGAAGAGGAATAGTTTAGCCAGAGGCTGTCATTAACCACCAAAATATCAGTTTCTCTTGAATTGTTCAGCAAAAAACAAAAACAAAATGAAAAAACCCAAAAAACAGAGATGTCAGTGCTGTGTCATGACCTTCTTTTCCCTTATTGGCACTAACTTAGAAACAAGAGCTCGAGAAAGTGTGGCCATGTAGAATAATGGGATGAGTCATCAGAAATAAAACTAATCGGGATGGTTTTTTGTTTTTGTTGCAGTCAAGCAGGTTTTTAACAGCTTAGATCAAAGAGCAAGCAAAGAGGAGCAGAAAACAAACTAAATGCAGATTTCCCCACCCAAGGTCACTGAGCATCTCTTGCAAGTCCTTCCAGGCATCCTCCTTATTCTGTCTGTCCAGGTTTTACAGCTCTTGTGAGGAAAATGAGTAGCGCAGCTAGCATTAAGCTTTCAACTGTTCATGTCACAGATTGTGCCCTTTTTTTTTTTTCTTTCTTTTGCTCAGTATTGACTGGAAGCGCGTCGTATTTTCTGTCCTTGGAACCATGCCAAGTTATTTGGACCACAGTATATCCCCCGACACACTCCTGCCATGCCTGGATGAACATTATGTCCAGGAGGATGTAGGTTCTGGCCTGTACGTCTGTCTGGTCCTATCACCGATCTTCTGCAGGGCTCCAAGCTGCCCAATACCCTGTCCCTGTTCTCTCAGGTACATGGGCACTGTTCTTTGTGGATGACGAGCAGAGACTGCCAGGGCCTCTCCCTCTTTCTCTTTCTCTCTCTCTGATCTTCAGCTCGCGATAGCTTGTCCTAGTTCCTCATCACTCAGCCCTGTTGCTCTCCCTTGGGGTTTTTCCCTTGTAGGTCCTAAGGCCTCTGCCTCGGGCCTCTTCAGTTCTCCTCTTTGGGGCTTGTAGGCACCTTCCCTCTTTTCTTTAAATCAACTTGTCATGTGAAGTGTTCTTCCCCTCCTCTTTCTTGCTATTCCTGCTCTTTATTCCAAAGGGATTTAAATCAAAGGTAAGGCCCTAGCTGGGTCCTCTCTCATGCTACTCTTTTAGAACTCAGAATTAACCAATACCTCCCTTGGGTCTCTTCTCTTCCCTTTCTGGGTCTATTCTGCTATTGGCAGCATGTCCCTGCTCAGTTCTTCACTCACTAGCAAGATGCATATAGTCTGTTTCTTTATGCTGGCAGCTTCAGGTCACCTCTGTCCTTGCTTGCCCCAACAAACCAGTCTGCTCTTGTTTGCTCCTGCTCCCTCCTTCCTTGGTGGGCTGGCCCAGCTGCTTCCCATTCTTCTCCTGGATGGCCAGCTCAGGCTCTGTGAGGACAGGGTCCCATCCTTGCCCTTTCTCCCCATTTATTTATCTCCTTCGGGCAAAAGGTTGATCTCTCCTCAGGACTTTCTCAGTCTCTGCAGCTCCCAAGTGTCCAGAGTGCTGGGATGCTTCTCTAGGTGCTGGGATGCTTCCCTGAGTTCTTCCCCCTTCTTGCTGCCTCAGGTCAGGTTTCTTCCTGGGAACACCAAATGATGAACTTCCCTCAGCATCCTCCCCTTAAACTGCCCGCTGCCTGCCATAGGCCAACGAGGGCCGGTTCCCCGGAGCACAGGTTCTTGCTCTCCCCTGGCTGCCTGAGCCATGCCACTTGTCCAGACTTGAATGGGTGAGTACCCCCACCTGCTGGGCTGTTTCGGCAGGAGTGTGGCAGGGGTTGGGACCCTGTCCCTGCCATATTGACTTACTTTTATTTGATAACAGTACTTACACTGGCTCTGCAGAAATGTCAGTAATGGAATACAAAAACATTGTATTGTTGTGAAGTTCATTTGGGCCCAGCATGTACGTGCTATATTTCCATCAGATTTTCAGGAATTCAGTTGCAGCTGCAAGAGAAGAGTGTGATTGATAAAGCATATTCTGCAAGTGAGCTAAGTCCTAGAGAAAAATGTGGCCATTTCCCTTCTCTTAGCTGATCCAGAATATTTTTATTATGAGAGTGTTTCAGCTTTTATTTCTTCCCCAGATAATTCTCCTGTCTTGGGGTATATGTATATGAAGTGCCTAACACAACGGGGGACCTCAAATCCCAGATCAAAGCTAGTGGTACTGTGATACAAATAAAAAGATAGACATTGCATTCTTTCTGGTGGTTGTCCAAATGAAAGCTGAAAGTGACCCTGTTCAGAAAAGGCAAAGAGAACCCCAGTATCCTGGCCAACATTCTGTCTTTCAGTGACAGGTCCTAATGTTGAGGTCTGTGTAAGAGCTATTGCTGAGTGTTAATGGCTGCTGTTTTGGCTTGTTCAAGCACTGCTCTGCCAGGATGTAATTCATTATCAGTAAGTACTTTGAGTTACAGAGTATGAAAAGCGCCATCTATACAGTGAAGCCACACTTTAAATCTCTTGGAGTCTCCCTTTTGATTTATTCCTCAGTGCCAGACTCTGTCTACCTTTACTGTACCTCCACAATTCAGGACATGGAAGCTACTAGTACATAGAAGGTGGTAAAGCTACATGCATGACTCATTCTACATACTGATGTGAGCCTGGAAGTAAGGATGTCCAGATTAGATGTCTGCTTATTATGCCAGTACACTTCTATCTTGCAAGGGTGTTAATGCCTAGGTCGTTAATGTAAGTGTGTTAAATAACTTACCTTGGTGTTGCGCACCATCAAAATGCCTGTGAGAATTAAAGGCAGGCAAAGTTCTTTGGGTGAATCCAATACCTTTTATTAAAATAACTTAAACAGTTGGGAAAAAAATTTGTAGCAAGCTTTTGGGTTTAAAAACCCTTTGTCAAGCTGAGGAAGTCTCTGCAGTTGTTGTGTGCTCTTCCTGAATGGAACAAATAGTAAAGAAGCCAGAGGCTGGGTTGGTATGCATGCAAGACAGGCAGTCAGTGAAGATGTAAATTGAGGAGTCGGTAGGTGGAAGACAGGTTGGGGGGGTGGAGGAGGGAAAAGAGGGGGTGAATGCAATCCCCCCCACTCGCTGCTACCATCTCTCTGACCCACTGACTCCTCAATTTTACATCTTCACTGATTGCCTAGCAGTGGCTGTTCCCAGAGCCCAGGCAATCCCTGCTCAGTGCACGCAGGCCAGGCAGGAAGCCCCCAAGCCTGATGTTCTGTCCTGGCGAGGCATC
>JAGPOW010000304.1:109606150-109617291 GCA_030014935.1 Caiman crocodilus | reverse complement strand
TGGGCAGGGCAGCTGCTCTTCACTCCCAGAGAGCTTCATGGCCTGGGATGGGCCTCACCTCTGGTGCTGGTGAGCACCTCCACTGCAGTCCAAGTCTGCAGATTCCCAGGGCAGCTTCCACTTCCAACCCGCCCGCCCCCACTCCTCCTCTGGCTGCCCCTTTCCCAAGGGCTCAGCTAGGCCAGCCAGCCTGCAGCACCTCCCCCCATGTCTGCTTCTCTCCGTGCTTCTCTTCTCTTCTCTTCTCCCCATCATGCTTAACAAAAAAGAATACACAAGAACAAAAGTAGTATATGATGTATTATTTGTTGTCACCAGCTTTAGAGTTTTTAGAAAACCTGGCATTCACTGTAAAAATAAAAGCATAATTTATAATTGAGTATGTCAGTGCAAAAGCAGTTATGTTCCATCTTCATTTTTCCCCTTCAACTTTTTCCTTGGGTTTTTTTTCCCCTTTAACTTCTCCCTCTCCAGACCATTTTGTCTGTCTGTCTGTCTTCTCCTGTCTTTTTTGGTTTTTTTTAAAACAACATCTTATCTTTTACCAAGGGAATGAGATTTCAGTCCTTGACTCTTTTGAGCCTTCATACTTTCTATATGCTCTGCACTCCTCTGTCTTCTATTACGTCTTTATTGTCCTCCTGTCACCATCTTCCCTCTGCTCTAGGGCTCTCTTCTCATGCCCCTCCTCCTTTTTCCCCCAAAGGGCCAGATACTGCTGCCTTCACCTAGACATGGATATCATCCCTCTTCCTTCAATGAGGTTAATTAACCTTTATCTTGCAACTCCCACCTCCATCAGGGAACCTGTTGTGGCCAGTGGAAGGATCCACATGTTTTCTTTTACTCTTGTCTTTTCACAAGACAGCTGCTGGCACTGAAGGTGAGGAGAAGGTAGTGTCATCCTCTCTTCCATCTCACTGTCCAGTTCCATTGTGCAAGCAACTGAACTATCGCTATACCAAGCTGTACCTTCTCCTAGACAAAGGTCATGGTGGTAGTTTAGACAGTGGTAACTGGTAGCTAGGAGGAAATTCACTTCGGCTATGGAGTACAAATTGCCAGCCAAAAATCTGTCATGACAAATTGAGAGTGGCTGTTATAAGCTGCAGCTAAACCCCTGGGTAAATGTCAAATATCATGGGTAGCCAGTCCTAGCTAGAGATTCCACATAGCCTCTCTTTCTCTCCATCTGTCAGTTTATAATTTGAAGGCTGTCCCTTTAAGAAAAGGGCTGCACTTGACTTGATTAAATGTAAACTGAGGTTACATGGTTTCAAAATTTCAGAGGCCCAGTGAGACCATACTCTTGAGGGTGAGCTAAAGGGCATCTTTGGTCACTGTCCTTGAACCATCATGTTGCTTAGATATAAACTCATTACCTTTATGTATTAAAATTAAGACTTTGACAACAAGACTGATAATCAATAAGCTGCGCAGTGTTCTCATAAGTAGCTGTTTTGTCAAATGCCTGCAGATCTTACTGCATAGAAAGTTATTTTGTAGTACGTTTTGTGTGTGTCTAAAGAATATGTGTGTGTATTTAACTTTTTATAGAGAGGTAGATGAAGTGTATGTGTACATGCTCTCGTTCAGCCTCAGACCTTTTTTGCAGGAATCATCACACAGATGCTTCTGGTCTTCCTTTTTGTAGTATAAAAACAAGAAAAACTGAGCCTTTTATGTTCCATGACATAGCAGATAATGTAAGATTGTCTTCCCCTCCACTTATAGGATTTATAAGACATTTTGATGGCTGTCCTCAGGAATAATATGATCTGCATTTCTTAGTCTGTCAGCCTGCCTTCCACCTGACAGATCCTTTCCAGTCCTCTTTACCAGGCTTGGATCCTACTCAGCTTTGTAAAGGACAGAATAAAGTAACTCTCAGAGCAAGAGCTGACTACTTTGGTGTTGAGCTAGGTGGCATCTTTAAGACTGCAGTATTATAAGGGCAGCATCCGAGGCCTGGGACATCAGAGCAGAACTGGAACTCAGCAACTGCCTAAAGACTTTGAGAATAATGTATTTCGTAGAATTTTATAAAGAAAAGCAAAGTAATTGCTTCTTCCATCTATTGCATAGGCTTGAAACTGGTTCTGCTTTATCCTTCCACAACTCCAGCTTTGAGGAGAACATTTTCAAAGGAAGTTTCATTGGTTATCAAAAAACACACTCTACAGTTGCCTGCACAAAAGAGGAGTATTTACCAAAGTGGTCACTCTTTTTTGTCTACAAAATACAATTGCTGCTCAAATCTTCACAAGGTAGCTACTGACACAAGATTTTAATAGATCAGCATTTGGTAAACTAGAGCCCACCCACCCTCTACCCAGACTCTTATGTTTACACCACTGCATACAGGAATGCATATTGGTACTGCAGCAGAGCTGGCCTTAGCCAAAATAGTGTCCTGATGAGGTGCCCCTTCCCCCTATTTCAGAAATAAAGCTGTAATCTCCAGTTTTTTATAATTTAATAAAAAAATACAAAAGAAGAAAATGACACAAAAATCAATTGAGTTAAATTCGGTCATATTCAAATTAATGGTATGCCATAAAAATAACATAACTGTGACAAACTAAGCATCAAATTAAACATTAAACTAATAAATAACAATAACAAATACAAAAAAAATCTTTGTTCACCAAGATTCGAAAACGACCCTGCATGTGTCCTTGCTAGGGATGTGAAAGGTTAAATGATTGTCTACCCAATAAGTGTAGTGATAACCACTTAGCATACTGGCTATCCTTTAACTCAGTGCAGGGTGCAGTCTGGCAGAGAAGTGGGAAGCAAAGCTGCATGGTGCCCTAGGAATCGGAAGGCAGCAGGCTAAGCAGAAGGGAGGGAGAAAGGAGCGGGAAGAGGGGAAGGGCAATGGGGGCTACTACTCATAGCCTAAGAGGAAAACAGCAGGCATCCTCATCAATTAAGCAATTAGCTGCTGGCTCACAGGTGCTCACTCCCTCATAGCCTGTGTTGTCTTGCTGGGCTTGCCTCCTCCCCCTTGGTCCTCCCAGTCAAAAGGCCCCCAGAGCTGGGAGTGGCTCCCATGAGCAGCCGTGTGGGATCTGCTGCGTTATCATTCAGTTAATCATTCAACCAATACAATTACGGATCAAACAAGCATTTTTTAATGATATTTCCACCCCTACCTTTTGCAGCGACAAACTCTGATATTGCTTGTGACTGAACTGTTTTGAGCCACAGCATTCTTAATAGATAGGATGGCCAACAAAGATAGCCTGTTGTCTCCCATAGTCACGTGCAACTGGATCTTTATGAGCTTCAACTTTGAGAAGCTCTGTTTGCTGCCTGGCACAGCTACAGGCATGGTTAACAGAATCCTGGGTGTGAGCCATGTGTTTCAGAAGTTGCCATGAAGTTCACTGTTGTAAATAAATTGTAGAACTTCTTGAAGAGTGCTAGTCTGTTGGAAGTAGCTACCTCCAAAGTCTAAGTTCTTCACACAAGTCAATGTCATTAATGTCAGAGCTCTCTCCATATGTCAGCACACAATGAAGGTCCTTACAGTACTTCTTCAAAGTTTCTTTGTTGAGGAGTTGCATCATGTTATATAGAAAGCCCCAAGGTTCACATATTGATTCATTTTCTCAATCCATTCTTCCATGGACACTCTCACCATGCTTATAAGCCGGTTGAAAAATTTAAGTTTGAACTTGACTGCTGGACTATTAACTGTGTTTCATCTTCACATTGGTAGCAGAATTGATACTTTTTATCATGAACACTTTTTATCATGGGGCTGGTTTGAACACTAGATCAAGATTGAAATAACTAGGTGAGTTGTCATGATGCACAGAAATCTGAAACATGTTTCCCATCATGTGACCCCTCAAATGCTAGAGATGATTTTGGATTCCTGTCGAATAGCTTGTAGCAGAAACAGAAAAACTTGTCAGTGGACTCTGAGTAAAGTAGCCAGCTCTGCTTCAGAACTTTGCAATTTTCAATATCTGTATTAAAACATCATAGAAAAATGGTGATTGTAGAGGAAAATCCATGTTCTTTACTTTGGTGAACCATTGGTCAATAGCAGATCTTGAATTTTGGATGTTAGATTGGGCCATAAAGCAGGGTTAGAAATGGCATCGCCAACACCTATAATGGGAATCGTGTAATCTCTATCACTAGTGAATTTCATCATTATTCTAGTCCAGATGAAGAATTTCTGTTTCACTTGGATCTCTGTTTCTCTTGTGATGCTTCTTGAAAGTTGAACTGTGGATCATCCATGCATTTTTCATCTGATGTCTCCACTGTGATTGTCTTGTTACTACTGCACAGGTTGTTGCTAACAGATTTAAAGTATTTTTTCATTTCATCTACATTTTTGTATTGCAGTCATTAACTGAGCTTTTTGTTTCCTGTTCTACACTCCTAACATACTTTTCTTAGGTACTTGAGACATTTTAGTTCTTTCCAAGTTTCACAGCTGATGAAAATTTGAAACAAGCTTCTTGGCACATAGCTGAACATGCCTGAACACACTTGCACACACTTGCAAGGGTCACAGATGATGAAAATTAAAATGATTGTCCTAGTTCTGCTGCCGCTTCTGCCACCATCAAGCAGCCACCCCCTCCCCCAGGCAGTGCAGCTCTGGTATGTATTACTATTCAGGCAACCAAGGAAGTCAATGGCCTGTTAATGACCCATTGTTCTTCACTTGACTGATAACAATCATCTCCTGTAGCTCCCTTAGCTGCCTGAATAGTAATGCCAGAACTTCACCAGCCGCCTCACACCCGCCTCTGCCTGCAGAGCTGCACCACTCCACTGGTGCCCCTGGATGGCCTTGGATGGTCACCCAAACCACCCACCTTTAATTATACCTCTGGACTGCAGAGCAGCTATGAATTCTCTTATAGGGCCTGATCCAAGTTCCATTAAACCAGGGGTGTCAAACTCATCTGGCCCCATGGACACAATGAAGGCCCTGGGGCCAGTCTGCAGGCTGGATTGGGCCCATGGATCCCCTTACTCCCTTACCCAGCATATCTGATTTGGCAGTCAATCTGGAACTCAAGCTGCATGTGGCATGGATCTCAGAGTGGCCAGAATGGGCTCCAGGTGCAATGCTGCATGCAGTAGCCACCCCGGTCAAACTGTGCCTCACGCAGCCCCTGCCCTGCCAGTTCCAAGAGTGCACCACGTTTGGCACCTGCCTCAGTCAGCCTGTTGGCAGACCCCTGTTGCCAGGCGCCTGCAAACACGATGTATAGCACAGATCCCTGATTGGCTGAAGGGGGAGATCCGTGTGGTGTGCAGCCCAGAGCAGGTGCCTCTGTGATGCTGTCCAGCCAGGACAGGCACCATGTGCAGAGCAGCTGCTGCTCCATCCAGACTGCACCACCTGCAGTGCCCATTCCAGCCCCTCTGAGAGCCATGCCATGCACAGCACAAATCCCAGACCAGCTGGAACAGCCACCAGATCAGGTAAACTGGGGGAGAGGGAAAGGGTGGGAGTTCGTGGGCTGGACCAATCCTGTGATCTGGCCCTATACCATGGACATGTCATGCCCCATGTGGGTCTTATCAGACCTGGGGCACCACCAGGGGTCAGATCTTGGGGTGCCATGAGCCAAATCTGGCCTATAAGCTATATGTTTGACACCCCTGCATTAAAGGCCCAGATTCAACTAGCTGTTACGTCCCAGGAGAAGAAACCTTGGAGTTGCTGTAAATAGTTGACTAAAAACATCAGCTCACTGTGCAGCAGAAACCAAAAAAAGCCAATTAAATGCCTTTAAAAAGGGAATTGAAAACAAAATGGAGAATTTTGTGGCATTAAAACTGTGCCCACATCTTAAAATCTGTGTGCCATTCTGGTCTCTGCACCTCAAAAGGATGTAGCAGAATTAGAAAAGGTAGAGAGGAGGGCAACTAAAATGATCAGAGAAGTTGCCATACCAGGAGAAACTAAAAAGACTAGGACTCTTCAGTTTGGAAAGGAGAAGGCTGGTAGATATAATAAAGGTCTGTAAAGTCAAGAAGGATGTGGACCAAGTGAATGGGGAACTGTTGTTCACCCAGTCCCAGAATACTAAAGCTAGGGGGCACCTGCTGGAATTAGTAGATGACAGGTTTAAAACTAACATGAGAAAACATTGTTTAAAAAGGTTCTAACTTGCATTATGTTACATGTGGAATTCATTGCCACAGGAGGTGCTGGAGTCAGTTTGCATAGCCAGGCTCAAAAAGGGACTGGATAATTTCATGGATGAGAGATCAACTAATGGCTATTGAACAAAATGGTTGGAGATGTTTCCTCTGGCATCTCTAACCCAATAAATGATGGATGCCAGCAAGGGTATTGAACAGGGGATAGATCACTCCAAAGCAGTGGTCTCCAGCTTTTGTAAGTACCAGATCACTTTCTGAATTAAAATCCAACCTGGGATCTACCACGTGCCACCCCCACCATCCCCCACCCAGCAGATCAGTCTGTGAGGGAGGGAAGGGGATGGGGGGTAGATTGAGGGTGTGGGGCAGGGGCTGGGGTGAGTGGGCCAAGCTGGGTGGTGGGATGATCAGAGCCTGGGCAGCTCATCCAGGAGCGGGGTGGGGGGAGGTATCCTGCTACCCCAGCAGAGGCCCAGGGGGCACATGCCCCCCCAATATGTGCACAGGACAGAGGCAACTGCTGCTGTGGGCTGGTCTTTGTGCCATGAGCCCTGCTGCAGCTGCCTCAGGAGGACTGCACTGCCATGTGTGCCCCACTGCTGAGCTGAGCCTGGCCCCCTGGCGGTGGGACATGGAGCCTCTGACAGTCAATCTCAGTCTGGGGGGGGCATGCAATCAGTCCCCCCCTCCCCGCCCCTGCAGACTGAGATCAACTGTTAGAGGCACCATGACTGACCAGTCAATCGCGATTGACCGACTGGTGACTACTTCTCTAGAGATATCCAGTTCAGTGCTCTCCTCATATAGCATCCATTTCTGCCCCTGTCAGAAACAGGATACTGAGTGAAAGAGACCACTGGTCTGACCCATTTGGTATTTTTATGTTCTTGTGATAACAGTCCCATTCAGGGCAGTGTTGAAGAATGTGCTCAAAATCAAATATAGAGTTAGGAACTTTCCTGAATTGGAGTGCAAGTAGCTTTCCCAAGGCTTTTGGTGTAAGCTGTATTAGGCCAGCCATGTTAATGTCTATTGTAAAAGGCTTTAAAAACTATAATACATCTGACAAAGATTATCCTGTCACATATGGGTGATTAATATGGATCTGTTCCTGAAAGGAACTCTTATTGTTGATTTCCAGATACAGTCATTAACAGGCTTTCTCTATTCTTCAAAAGGAATATACGAAGAAGACAAGAAAAGTTTCCTTTCTTAAACTTTCATTTCAAATAACTGGAATTTCCCTAATATTCATGTTCTTATTCTACAGTAACATTTCAGTTCCCCAAGTGAGACACTATATTCCTTTGTTCAATACTCTAGGTAGACATATACGCCTGTAAGACAGACTTTTGATTTGCATAATTTATCAGTGTCCTTACTCTGAACTCACTCAGTTCCTTTTCTGCCTCTACCCGTGGTATGCAGAGAATTAAATGCTACCAGGCTACAAAAATGGTCCCAGAAGCTTTGAATTCCAATAGGATCAGCTGTAATATTTGAGGTCATTACTGTAGCATCCTATTGGCCATATCACTGTAGCATCTGAGCACTTCCCATGCTTTGATGGCTTTAAGGGATGACTAAAAGTGGAGACCCCATAGTGAGAAAGCCTGGTTAAAAATGTGGGCTTTACAGTTCCCAAGGTTTGTGGCTGTCCTTATTCCTTATGGCATGGAATTTTATACTCTTGAGCCTGTGGGTGACTATTCTCAATTGCTTGTTCTCTGCTCTTTTGTTAGAGCATAAAATATGTTGTACATTTTTCAGAAAGATGGTACATTTTCTGGGGGATCAGCCGCCTGTTATGTGCACTAGACTAGATCTTGCACACAAATATTTTAGATGTGGCTCTTTCCTTGGATGTTTTAAGAGTGGGATGATTTTTTTTTCTTTCAAAGAACTTTTATCAGAATTTGAAAAAAAAATATAAAGGATTTGATGAAAAATTTCCAACAATTTCTCTTTCCAAAAATTTCTGTTCTTAATTTTTTACTACCTCTGAAACTGGCCAGCCTTTTATAATGCATATAAATCCTGACCTTTAAAAATGAATATACATAAAAGATATTCAAATCCTATTTTTTAAACTGGCTTTTAAACATTCTCACTGTTTTCTAGGGTTTGGGCTCAGGTGCAAGCGCTCCTCCATTACTCAATCATCTACTTTATTTTTTTCTCATTGTTTAGCTTCCACAGGACTTTTGGTTTCCTAGGGCCTTGTTACACCTTATTCTGTGAGCCGCACAAATGTTGATTCATGTTAGTGCTAGCTTGGAGTTTGGACCAGTCATACCATTAGTCTAGAAACTTGCATAGCTTTGACTTCCCACTAGAGGCCTGATGATTAGGAAGGTCCTTTCCAGCCTTACTTTTCTATGATTCTTTATGCTTTTAAGGCTGAGGCTGGATTGGCATGTACCTAGTTCCCCTGGGCTAGTAGGGGGAGGCCAAGGCTGTGCTTGTTGCAGGGTGGGTGGAAGCTGGAGGTAAAAACCAAAACAACTCCCATGAAACCAAATTTGCAGATCTGGGACTTCAGAGTTTAGCACTTTGCAGTCTAGGCTTTTGGCTCTATGGAAATAAAGGTTTAGTATGCCTTTAGCTTCAAGCCCCATAGATAACAGGACAGGGATAGGCTGGGTGAGGTATCCTCTAGGTGTCTGAAAGAATTAAGGCATAAGATTAGATGGTTCATGGTTCAAAACTGATGGGTCATGTTTCCAAGTTACAATGGTCAGGATGGGGCTTGTGATCTGAGTACAAAGTTTCAGGACCCATGTAGGTGGCATGTTAGAAGGTGTCAGTTTTAAGATGAAGTCATGAATTAGGGGGTGAATTCTGCAATGTAAGAATCAAGCCCTGAAGTCTGATCTGAGATTTGCAAGATCACGGCTAGATAGAAAAAGACTGAAAAGGTCATGCAGTTCCTCCCCCTGAGAATTCCATGTTGTTTCCTTGAGTTTATTTTAATAATGTTTCCTTGAGTTTGTTTATTTTAATAATGTTTCAGTCATAGCTTCCACCACTTCCCTTAGGAAAATATTCAGCACTCTTCAGTGAGAAGAACTACTTCTTGATATTTAGCTTACTTTTTGCTTACTTTCATAGAATCATAGAAAATGAGGGTCGGAAGGGACCTCAGGAGGTCATCTAGTCCAACCCCCTTCTCAAAGCAGGACCAGCCCCAACTTGATCATCCCAGCCAAGGCTTTGTCTAGTCAAGTCTTAAAAGCCTCCAAGGATGGAGAGTCCATAACCTCTCCGGGTGCTTGTTCCAGTGCTTTACTACTCATGAGAGTTTTTCCTAATATCTAACCTAAACTTCCACTCGTTGCTTTTATATCAGTATGCACTGTTGTAACTGGTTTGCTCATAGCCCCCAAATTTTTTAACCTATCTGTCCCTGCTAGAAAATAAATGGAAAACAAATTAGAACAGCCAAGATGTTTATCTGCTGTACCTAAGGCCATATGGAGTTTTGTGCTAGCTAAGCACTGAAAGACAACTTGGTATTTCTTTCTCATTTCATCCTCTTTCCAACTCCAGCCAGCATGAAACACTCCTAGTTATTTATCAAGCTAAGTAGGATTCCTTTAGGACAGTTTTAAGTGATTTTGTAGATAGACTGGTTTGGTAGATATCATTCCCCTTTTGCTTCAGGACTGTGAAGGATCTAGATATGAATTAAGAACTAAGGTCTAATGGCCTTTAGATTTATCAATTGAAACTGCCTTTGACTTTTTAGGGCTGCTAACCATGATTGCAATGTTAAAAGAAAAAAATAGTTCTCTAAGTTGTCCAGATGTGATAGGGCACTTAGCACACCTATCACTTTAAGATGAGAAGAGACTGAGTGAAAAGCAGTGGCAGGGACCTATTGGAGAGTCACGTAACCAGAAGGGGACTGGGCTAGAAGGATATAAGCCAAGGGCCTGAACTGTGAAAGCAGTCTAGCTCTGAGAGGCACAGGAAGAGGAGCTCCTGGGCAGCAGGGTTTCTGGGTAACACCTGAGCTGGGGTAAGCAGCTCTGGAGGTCTGAGTAAGAGAAAGGGGAGGAGGAGGTCCCAGCAGGCCTGGGAGTAAAAAGCCCTGGGACCATAGAACAGAGCCTGGGACCCAGAGGCAGAGAGCTTGGTTAGGGACAGAAGTTGCACGTTCATTGGTTTAATGATCAGAAACTGGTTTAAACCTGTAACAGAACAGAAGCTCAGTGTACAAAATGGCTGAAACTGATTTAAAATAAACCTGGGTGAATGTAATATCAGACTTAACTGATTTAGGTCAAACCAGTTTATAAAACTTCTGTCCCAGACACCTTCCTAGTTCAAGTTAAATCACAGTCACTCAGCATCCCAGCACATTGTGCAGCCCTGGGCTGGGCTGCATTTTCTGCTCTAGACAACAGGGTTGGCCCCACTCTGTTTCTTCCTAGGCCAAGTAGTGAGGGCTGGCTGACAATGGAATGGGGGTGGGAAACCCAGCTGGGGACTGCAGCTAGGTCCACTGCTGGCAGGGCAGCCCCTGCCAAACTTTTCTCCACTGCTGTGGAGGGCCGGGGAGAGAAGGGGGGGACAAGGAACAACCTGAGGTTAGGTCAAACCAATTTATGATAATTTTCTCCAGAATCTTTCCAGGGATCAGACTGATTGGTTTTTCATAGATTTCATAGACATTAGGGCTGGAAGGGACCTCGGAAGATCATCGAGTCCAGCCCCCTGTCCAAGGGGCAGGAAGTCAGCTGGAGTCATAGGATCCCAGCAAGATAAGCATCTAGTTTGCTCTTTAAAGTGTTCAATGTAGGCGCCTGAACCACTTCCAGTGGCAGGCTGTTCCAGACCTTGGGGGCTCGGACAGTAAAGAAATTCTTTCTTATGTCCAGCCTGAAACAGTCTTGTAGTAGTTTATGACCATTCAACCTAGTCGTCATCCCTTGGGGCACTCTGGTGAACAAACGTTCCCCCAGATACTGGTGGTCACCCCTGATAAA
>JAGPOW010000304.1:109574204-109606050 GCA_030014935.1 Caiman crocodilus | reverse complement strand
TCACAGGACACCATGATGAGTGACTTCCATCAATTACTACCCTCTGGGTCCGACCACAGAGCCAGTTTTCCAGCCAGTGGATCATGGAGGACCCAAGGCAACAAGTGGCCAGTTTCTCCAAGAGGTGATCCTGGGAAACCAGATCAAAGGCTTTTTTGAAGTCAAGATATATGACATCAATCTCATCTCTTAATGTAATTCCCTGTGTCTTCCTTCCTTCCTTTCTTGAAGATTGGGACCACATTGGCTCTTTTCCAGTCCTTTGGTACCTCTCCCGAGAGCCACAAGTTCTCAAATATCTTCACCGTGGGATGTGCTATGATGTCTGCCAGCTCCTTCAAGACTCTCAGGTGCATTCCGTCCAGACCCACAGACTTGTGTATGTCAAGCCTCTCAACATGTTCCCTCACTTGATCTGCATCAATTGTGGGGCCCATCTCCCACCCCCTGGATCCTATCTGACAGGATAACCCCTTGGGACTGGTGGAAGACTGATGCAAAGTAATCATTCAGGAGATTGGCCTCTTCCTGAGCATCAGATGTTAGCTGCCCCATTTGATTTAGCCTGGGTCCAGTGTTGCCTTTGTTTTTCCTCTGACTTCCCACATATCTGAAGAAGAACTTTTTATTGAACTTGATTCCCATGCCTAGCCTGAGTCCAGTTTCTGCCTTGGCTTTTCTGGTTCTCTCTCTACAGGTGTGGGCTAGTTCTGTGTAGTCCTCCTTGGTAATGACTCCCATTTTCTATCTGGTGTAGGGTTCTCTTTTTAGTTTCAAGAGGTCCAAAAGTTCTCTCTTAAGTAAAAGGGGCTCTCTAGCCTGCTGACTGCATTTCCTTTGGGACAGAATGGACTTTCCTTGTGCTTTAAGGATTGTGCTCTTAAGAAACAACCATTCCTTGTGAACTCCCCTTTCTAAGGGGTCATGGTCTCTTAGTGCCTGGATGACCAGTCTCCTGAGTTTCTGAAAGTCAGCCTTCTCCAAGTTGGGGATTCCTATTTTACTGAGACATTTGCCTGCCTGCATTGGACAGAGAAAATGATCAGTTTATGGTCGCTGTCACCAAACTTCCCCTCTATCCTCAGTTTGCTCACCAGATCATCCCCTTTCACTAGAACCAGATCCAGCAGTGCCTCTCCCCTAGTTGGCCTGTAGACCTCTTACATTAAGTAGAGGTCATCAATGCAAGTGAGGAAGCTATGCAACCAGTCAGATTTGGCCGTGTGCTCTTCCCATGAGATGGGGAGGTTGAAGGCCCCCATGACAACTAAGCATCGGGACCATGCAGCCTCAGCCAGTTTCCTATTGAATTCTCAATCCAGCTTTTCATCTTGGTTGGGAGGTCTGTAATAAACTCCTACAATTATATCCCCTTCCCCATACTCCCCCCTCATTTTAATGCAGAGGGTCTCAAGAAACTCTCCTGGGTTGTTAAACTCAGTTTGAAGGGAAGTATACTGCTTCTTCATGTAGAGAGTTACACACCCTGCCCCTCTTCCCAACATTGTCTCTCTTATACATGGTATAGCTAGATTGTCCTGTTTCCTGGCCACTACAGACCTGTCTCCCAAATCCTGAAGTGTTAAACCCTGATCCTGCAAAATACCTATATAGACAGTCACACACAGAGCTCTATTGAAGCTATTGGGCCTTTATGTGGGTCTCAGGAAGCTTTCCACCTGGTGCTCAGCCAGATTAGGTCCAAAGTATAATTCACTCTGCATCTCCCTAAAACCTGGTACCATTGCCTGCCTTCATTTGTGGAAGACAAGCTAACTCTGTGTGTGTGTGTGTGTGTGTGTGTGTGTGTGTGTGTGTGTGTGTGTGTGTGTGTGTGTGTGTGTGTGTGTGTGTGTGTGTGTGTGTGTGAGAAAAAAAAAGAAGAAATTATAATCTAAATAAGGGCCAGGACCCCAGCTGAAAGTGTCTGGGTGCCAGAACCAAAACTGGAACCAGACGCATACATGCTCCTCACCACCAGAATAACTGCCACCACCTTTGCTAGCCAGGGGAAATGGCCCAGGCCCACCTGAGCCTAAAGAGGGCCAAACCTGAGGGGCATACAGACCCCAGCTAGAAGACTGCCCAGAGGCAGTGAGGCACAGCTCTGGTGCCCTGTCTGCAGTCAGACCAACCCCTGGACCAGGCAATGGACCAGACCAGAGCAGTGGAGCCAGCAAGCCTATGCAAGACAGAAGCCAACAATAATAAGTCAGAGACAGGAGAGGACAGTTCAGTGGGCCCTGAGAGCACCCAATGAGGGTGCTGTCACACTCTCGGGAGTGGGCCATGGGGCCCCAAACTCCCAGCAGTCCAACCGCGTACCTGAAATGCACCATCAGGGGATAACTACCATGTTTGGCCATGGGCAGGCCCAAGAGGGAACACACAGAGCCCCTCTGACACCCAGCCAGGGGGTTGTAAAGAAAAGCCCTGGGCAAAAAGGAGCCTAGTGGAGAAAGTAAAATGAAGGGCCAAAGAAAACCCTTAAGCCCAAGCTGAGCAGCTCAGTATGGTGGGTAACAGTGCCCTGTCCACTGCTCAGTCTGAACTACATTAAGTTACATTGTTCTTTTTGGCTTATCTTTTTTCCTGAAGTGTGACAGGTCAGAAGTTTCCATGACACTGGCATTTTGTCCCATTGGTGCATCAAACAGCTTGCAATGACACCAAGGCAGCCTGGGAGCTACAGTAATACCTAAGTGAAAAGGGGTGGGGTATAGGGAAGAAGGAGCCCCATAGAAGATGCACCAAGAAGGGTGTTCCTGAGCCGGTAAAAACCACAAAGCAACGTCGCAAAGGTATGAATAACACCCAAAGTCAAGGCAGGAGAGTAGGCTAAGGGTTGGTTTCCTCCCAGGTGGCAGGGCAAAGGCTTGCTGCGGTATATATGCATGTACACATGCATGCATGGATGGTATGTACAGGGGCTGATCGAAGGAGGTGTGGGGGTTTGGTTGCACTCCTGTTCAACTCAACTTCATGAAGCTCTCTGCCATCAATAGAGGTGAGCTCTGCCACTACAATGAGTTCTTCCATGCCATTTGCACTCCCTTTTTCACAGTCCTAGATCTGCTTCTGTGCATGTATGAGCCACTGGAAGCCATGTGGGTTTTCTTTAATGTTTAATTTCAAGTAATTTGAACAGTTCCATTTAGAAAATGGAGACATCTTTCTTATGTGGAGAGTGATGCGAGTAATTTATTATGGAAGCTGGCATCTGCTTAAGCACTTTGGACAGCTATGTTTTTCAGACATACATTTCTGGCCCTGGAACAGCAGTCTGTGTGTGTTCTCAGGAGGAAGAGGATAAGGGGAAAAGACGGGAGAGGGCTGGGTAGCATAGAGGGCAAAAGGTGAAGTGTTACATTCATCTCAGAAGGTTTTAATAGTTTTGAGCAGGGACCTGATGAAAACTCTGGCTTCAAAAATTATTGATTTATAGCTTTGGGCTTGCACTGAGCTACAAAAGCTTTTGCCATTTTCTTCAACATGCTGCCTCAGTGATGTACCCAAAGCCAATGTCAAGGATTGAACACCATCAAGTCCTGTTCTCCTCTGCAGTCCCAGGACAGGCAGTATATGTCAGAAAAAATGTTTAAAAAAACCAAAAGTTTTCAGCCTTAGTGTCTAATAAAGGGACCATGACATTCTTCCTGTCACTTTATCCAGCAACGGAAGCACAGCCCAGGTAAAATAGT
The DNA here is from genome assembly GCA_030014935.1 of Caiman crocodilus. Lineage (NCBI taxonomy): Eukaryota > Metazoa > Chordata > Crocodylia > Alligatoridae > Caiman > Caiman crocodilus. Next base: position 109,602,349 of record JAGPOW010000304.1, on the reverse strand, counting down.
GCTTTGCTGCCTTATGCAACCTTTCACAAGGGCCTCAAAGACCATTTTGGTCTGCAATGCTGGCCAGATTTCTGCATCTGATAATAACTGACTTAGGACAGGGGGAACTGACAAGCTATTAATGAAATATAAAACTGCAGCAGGACTTTTTCGTAACTGTCCCTACAACCTGCTTGCAGGAATGGGAGAGGAGAATTCTTTAAAAGAAACCTGATCCAGGCTCCTGTGAGACCAGTACAAGACACTGAGTTGATTTTGGTAGGTTTTGATCAGGGTCCTACACAGCTGCTTTACCTAGATCACCTACTCTTGTTCCTATCTTTCTTCCCACGTTGTTCCCTTTCCCCATTCCCCTGCTTCAAATCTTTCCTTGCTCTCTGTTTTCCTTTCCCAACTCTGCTTTTTTACTCTCCCACCCCCAGCTTTTGGAAGATCTTTATTTGTCTGCCACCCATGCACAAAATAGGCTGAAAGACAGAGGAGTCTAGGTTCTAAAGTGAGCTAAGAATTGACAGTGTTACTTATCTCCACTATCCCCATGGGCCCTGCAGCCCTGCTCTAATACACCTAATCTGCGGAGTAGGGGGCGGAGGGGAAGAGTGCCATTCACAGAGCAGCCAGCTCTACCAGCTTTATACCACAATCAGGGGAGTTCACTGCTGGACACTTACTGACAATTTCCACAATTAAGGTTCTGGGCCATTATTTGCAGTTCCCAAACAAGAAAGATTCTGTTTGAACTATATCACTGGTGTAGCTTATAAACGCATCTGCTCACAGGAAGAAACAATGGTTTTCCAGTGAGCTCAGAGTTATGATTCCTACATGGGTGTTTGGTTGTAGTATAGGCTATGCAAACAGCGAAGCGTCTTTATTTCCTGAGAGAGAATCTTTTCCCCTAGCACTGTCAGAAACATTAACAGTCATTTCAATCAAATGGCTTAACTGTTAAATTGAGCCTTCCTCAAATGACCAAAATCCATTATCCTCAATTCTCATCGTGACCTGCTGTGTGTGATAGTAATAATTCCTGTCATTTCTGATGATCAGGATTTATTAGTAAGTGCAGCATTACAGCGCTTCCTTTGTTTACTTTGTCTTTACTAATTGTTTCTGAATTCCCTACTATCCTTCCATAATACTTAGCTATTCTTTGAACCTGATAAGATTATAGCTCCATCATTTTCTGCTTTAGCTACTTTTTCCTTCTACAGTGACATGAACATATACAGATCTATATCTATGAATCTAGCTATGTATCTAATATATATATATATATATATATACATACAATATAAAAAATGAAACTAAGAATCATTCTCTTATCTGGCTGACAATTCTAAACCTTTATCATCTATATTGTGGAATGTAGTATAACAGATATGGCTATAATTTAAGAGACAACGCTGAAAGGCATGAATCCTTGGTTTCTTTTGAGACCACTGTAACATCTCAAAGATCCATAAAGATGATATGCATTTTATAGCAGAATGTTGCTTTAACTAGATCTTTTCAGGCATATTCTGATTCAATAGGAATGAAAAAGGTGATTTTGCCTTTAATGCCTTCTGTTAATAATAACATGTCCTTAACACATATGCCCTTTAGATCCTAGCTTTGTAAATGGAATATTTAGCAAAAAATCTTTGTTGCATGCTTTTGCTAAAATAAGTCCAGGACCATTCTTGATGCAATTCCAACCATGTGCACTTTCCAGTTTAAGTTGCCTAAACACCGGTGTTCAACAGCAGATTCCCTTGGCAATATCTGATTTGACAAGGATCAATAAGGGCTTTGTTGCATGTTAATTTTAGGTGGCTTAGGGAGCTCTTAACCTTGGATTGTCCATGCATTAAGACATAACTAGTTTTAAGCACCTTTTAGGGGTCTTAAAGTTACACCACTTCAGGGCAGGTTTATTTTTGATGCATGTTACCTAGCTTGTGTTCCACAAATGTGTGGCCACTCCCCAGAGATAACAGCCCACTTTTCAGTCCTCCAGCATCCCACGATGCAGTACCCCTTCCTCCCAATATCCTGGTCTCTGTGGACAACTCATAGCTGTTACTTCTAGTCAGGCCCCTCATCACCAGCCCTCCAGTGGCAAGTCACAGCTGTGCAGGTGGGGGCAATCAGAGAAGATTTTTAGTGCTCTAAATTCAAACTAACACTAACGTTTGAGAAGCTTAAGATGCAATGTGTAACAAGCCCCTAGAACAGTTCCATTGAGGCTGTCGTCTATGCATGCATTCCAAATGTAGCTAACAGGAAAATCCTTCTTTATAAGCAGACAGAGAGGAAAATGCTATTTATCTTTTGGATAAGGTGCGGCTTTGATCAAATTAGTCTCTAGAAGGAGCAAAGAGCTTGAAATCTGAAATTTCTGAGAAAAGCTTATGTCCAGTTATATTTTTAAATGTTTTTTGCTAGGAAAGTCTTATTAGACACAGGCAAAAAGAGGTCATTAGGTCCAGCTACACACTCATTAATGCGCCATAGTTACTGTGTTAAGTTTTTAGTACTTGGTTAACCAAGTACTAAATCAATGTACAGTAATGTGCCCTACTTCTCAGTAGTGCCTGCGCACAGCTATTTAGTGATGCTTACTGCACAGTAGCCTAATACTACTATGCAGTAGCATGTTAGCATGGTTTTTGCCCGGCATGCTCCTCTGCAGTAGGATTAAGCTACTGCATGGTTAGAGTCTTGTGTTGATCCGCCCATTAAGGACTTTTAAGTGTAGCAAGCATCCAATCTTGATCTCATTTAGAACTGACACAACCACAGTTCCCTTCTTTACATTAGAAATGCTGTACAAATAACTGTGACCTGGAGTCAGCTTTCTGGCTAATTCAGTAGCATTCTTTCCCTCAGATTGTAACCCTGGATGTGTCTAGGCAGCTCTGACTAAAGGTGTTTCATTCAGGCATGCAGCTGGAAACAGAAAAAAGAAGAATAATTTCTTCTGGCTCCCATTTGAAACTGAAATATTGTACAACAGTTTTCTTGGAGAAATCTATTAATAAAACTATTGCATTCCATAGCATTCAAACTGGAAATTTTTCTTTGATATTTCTGGCTTTGATACTCACTGTCTTTCATGGAGTGTGTTTGAAGGCCTTTTCTTATTTCAAATAAGAATTTAATTCAGCAGCTGTCCTCCAACAACAGTACAGTGGATGATTACTGACCAGTCTTAACATGTCTAGGAAGCATCAATAACATAGAGCTAGTAATGTGAAGAAGTATCCAACCCCCACTTCTGTGTGTTCATTTTATCCCAAGGCTTCTACAGTAAAAATCCATATACATTCTTTCCCAAGGATCTCTTGCCCAAATTTATCAATTCAATTGGTTCTGGCTACTGCCTGTGTTGAGGCACTCAGCACACCTGTGGTTTTCTGAAAGCACATTATTAACAATACTGACATGGCCATTCAAACAGGACCTTAAAAGGCATCCTGCTGGCTGTTACAGTGAGTGCCCTGATGTTTTTCAGCCTCTGGAGTGGAAAACTCAAGGAGGTAATTATTCAGGTTGAGGCAGTAGACCAAATACCACCTTTCAATTGTGCAACCGTAATGAATGTAGTGGGCAAGACAGAACAGAATTTAGTATAATAAGAATGAAGCAGACTGATTCTCGAGGTATGATATGCCCTCTGCTTGAGGGAAGAGGCCCTAGGTGAAAATTTGGTTCCCATTGGCATGTGGCATCTGTCTTACACTCCTTGAGTTGCATTCAATTTTGTCTGCTTTCATTTATTTTTTTATTGGAAAAAGTGGATAAGAGGGAGTTTTGCATTACATGAGTTTGCATTCTGCTTTCATCTAGATAGAATGGACATGACATGGTTAGTATATTAAAGCACAGTTGATTTATATACCCAATTTCCAACTAAAACAAGCAGGTTTTTTAAATACCCTTATCCAGCAATGATGGTTTTGGCAATGAAATAATCTCCTGTCCTAATGCATCTTTTTTTTGTTGGTGTTTGTATAATGCCTCCCATATACTCCATGACATGCTGCTTCAGAATGAATCCTCTCTCTATGCAGCAGTGACCACCATGTACCAGCCAACATGGCAGCAGCTGTAGAATGTGTTCACCAGTGAACAGCTGTGAACATCTGTATCGATGCACTTATTCTATGCTGCGATTGTTTGCATGCAGTGTGAGTGCATGATGTGTTGAAAAGAACTCCAGAGGTAGAGCCCTAAAGCTCATGACCAACACAGAAGGTTTATGACTATCCAGCCATTGAGACTGATGAATTGCATAATGCTTCTCTTTTGGAAAATACTTACAGTGTGGTGACAGGCTATTCCCTTGTCACTAATGACTATGAGGTTTAGGAAGTTCTTTAATAAATTGTACAACCAAAGCCCCAAGGTAAACAACTAGCAGTCTCCAAATTTGAACCAAAACCCCTTTTAGTTAATAAGAGTCTTTTCACTGACTTCAAAGGATTTTGGATTAGGAACTCAATGAGCGCATTCAGCTTAAGTTGGAGGTCTCAGAACAAATTAGATTTCCCAGTATCTTACCTATTGTTCACTTAAACTTTGGGACTTTTTTCTGATTTTAGTTCCAAAATCTTCATTCATAACAGGGGGAAGAATTTTCATAGACATGAATATATATAAAGGACAAGATTTTCAAAAAGTAGGAGCCTAAAGCTACCTTTCATTGGAACTGGGTTTTTAAGTCACAAAGGCATTCTTGAAAAAACCCATCTTTGATATTTAATTTTGGGCTCTGATTTTTGGGCCCTATTAACACCAAAGCATGTTAATATGAAACAAAGTGTTAAAAGATATTAAACAGAAAAAATTACATGTGCAGCCCTCTGATCTTACAAAGGACTATGGAAGCATAGTTCAACATATTCCCTTTGCCAAAGACATTTCTAAATGTTAGGCCTTTGTGAAAATACTTAGGAGAGCTACTTGACATAGATTGACTAAATAAGAACCCATGCCTACCACAGACACAGTTTTATATCTATCCACATCTAATATTTTTGTTGAGAACTTCATAAGAAACAGACCTTATAATGACAGGCTGAGAGCCATGGGGCTCTTTAGCCTGAAAAGCATAGGCTCAGGGGTGATCTGGTGGCCACCTATAAGTTTATCAGGGGTGTTCACCAGGATCTGGGGAATGTTTGTTCACCAGAGCACCCCAAGGGATGACAAGATTGAACGGCTATAAACTTCAGCAAGACCATTTCAGGCTGGACATAAGGAAGAATTTCTTTACTGTCTGAGCCCCCAGGTCTGGAATAGCCTGCCATCAGAGGTGGTTCAAGCACTCACACTGAATGCCTTCAAGAGAAATTTGGATGCTTATTTTGCTGGGATCCTATGATCCCAACTGACTTCCTGCCTCTGGGGCAGAGGGCTGGATTTAATGATCTTCCAAGGTCCGTTCCAGCCTGAATGTCTATGAAATATATGGGTCTTCCTTGTCATCTTGTTGATTCTTCTGTTTTTTCCAGAAATTCAAGACCCAAAGGAGCAGGTCAGGAAATTATAATTTTTCAGGACTTTGATAAAGAAAAAGCTGTATTTTAAATGAAAATACATTTGCATAATAATTTTTGTTCTTATGAAAAGTCACTTATGGCAGGGACAAGGAGCAGGAGGTGGAAAAGTTGAGACAAAATTTTTTTAGTCACCTCAGCTAAAAGGTTACCCAGGGAAAGAATGTTTTGCATGGCCACCAATTATGGTCTTGTACGAGGCTGATAATGGGTCACTATTTTTTTTCTGTTGTTGTTTAACTACCTTGGAACAGTACAACCTGCTGCATCTGACAACTCTGAATCCCATCAAGTCTGTTATTAGTACACTGTTAGATCTCTCTAACCTTGTCTCCTGAATTACTTAATTATATTGTGAGCAATGACAAAACTCCTCAGGGGGAGTTTATCAGTGTGCTGTAGGTTAAAATCAATGGATCAAGCAGTGGAATCAGTAAATTGCCAGCTGCTCCTCTGTAATTTCTTGAATTCCCAGATGAACACACATAATGATAGTAAAAATTCCCTCACTTGCCCACCTATGAAGCTACTGTCATAAAACTAAAGCTAAACTGTTCTTAAATGCCCCTAATAACAAAAAGCATCTCGAAAGTCATCTATTTCCATTTCATATTGATGCCTTTGGAAAAATCTCCTCACACATTATTTGAAACTTGAAATCTATTCCTGCCAAAATGGATGAAGGCCAAAACTAAGCAGTCATTTCTTTCTCCCTTAGTTTTTAACCCCTTTTAGTGAATTTCAATTGGAAAAGCAGAATCACATTACAGTAATCACTAATATGGTCTCTAATGGCCCCTCTTTCATCTCCCAAATGCAAAAAAAGATAATACTTGGTGTCTCTCTTCTTGGGTAATTATCTAAGCCAAAACCTTAAGACCTGACTGGAAAACCTTGCTGAGGGATGTGTTTGATCCAAGTATACTTGTTCTGTCCCTGACCCATCCTACCTGCCTATTGATTTTCTGTTCTAAGAGCAATGCTTTGTATTCAGACCCACTTCAGATCATTTACAGGGAGAAAAAGGACTAAAAATGAGAGAATTTTGCCAGCTCCTTGCTAGAGTCAAGGGCACCTGGCAAATTTTTCATTTAAAACTTCACCAATCATTGATTGAGATTAATTGAAAATATGAAAGATGACAACTTCAGCAAAGTGCTTAGGGCCTGATTCATCATTGTGGCGTTCTGGTGTTACACCTACTCTGTTGGTCTAGAATGCGGCCATTGCAGTCTTATGTTGGAGCAACTATCTCTGAGTTAAACATTAGGGCTGTGCAAAACGTCTATGTTTCATTTCAGTTTTGGATTCGACGTTTCAGAGGGACGTTGATTCATTTTGGTAATTTGGATCACTGTCCCATTTTGATTCGGCCAAGTCTGTTTCAGAGTTTTGATGCTGTTTTGGTGTTTTGGCCATAGGATATAATGGGGAATCACTAAAATGTCTCTAACTTTGTCATTTCTTCCTGATTTTGATTAACATTGCCCCTCCTGAACACAGGAAGCCTGCCAAGTTTCAAGGAGATAGATGCAGGGTTTTTTGTGAAACTGCAGCTAAAACTATTCAAAGCAAAACTCTTATCACTTGCTGGGAGCAACAGCCTGCTGTCATCCCCCACGCAGATCTGTGGGCCCACGCCCCCCAGAAGGGCTGCAGGACTGTGCTGTACTCCTCCCAGGAGGCAGAGGCCCCCAGATCTGCGTGTAGGATGACAGGTTGCCTCTATTGGCAGGGCCAGCACCAGCACCCAAGTCTGCTTGGCGCACCCCCCGCCAAGTGCTGGAAAGAACCCAGTGCTGCCACTGGCCTCAGCAGATTCAGTGTTTTGGGTGCCAAAATAGGACAAAATACCTCCAAAACAAGACAGCTGCCAAAATTTCCCACAGCCCTACACATGTGGTGCCAGTAACCCTGGTATTATAATATTTCACAGTCATGACTGTATGTGTCCTCACAATGCCCCTGGAGTGCTATTACCCCACTTTACAGAAAGGAATCAGAGGCACAAGGAGCTAGATCTACAGAGGGACTTGAGTGCCCAAGTACTATTTAAATTTCAAAGGAGGCACCCAGGTCTAAATTTAAGTCCTTCCAAACCACCAGCTCAGCTGCTTCCTAAGGTTGGAGGCACCTGAGTTCCCAAGATATCTAAGTATCCACAAGTGAAGTCACCTAGGTTTGTAAAAGGTTGCTTGTGGGTATTTTTTAGAGCTGCCTAAGTCTGGTAGGAGCTGAGGAGCTCTATGCCTAGTTCACATTGCAGCCCCAGCCAAGATCTACAGATAAGGCCTTCTTCTCCCTGTGTTGTTGACTAGGCCTGATCTGATTGGTATTCTCAGAATACACCCACTGAGTTGGGAACTGCGTAGAACATATGTAAAAAAAAAAAAAAATCCCTTTTACTGAATGTGAGAATACCATTCAGCATAGTGGAGACTTAGCTTTAATTCCTTTCCTTTACCAGGGGGGATTTTTAATGCTTTGCCACCACTTCATCAATGAATACCCCTGGGAATACAGTGCTGGTGTTTCTCAGTTTCTCCTATGGAAATTTCTCACTTTCACAGAATAATTAGTCACTGGGCCAGACAGAAAGTGAAATAATAAATATGACTAAACTTAGCTGATGGCTACTCACTGGGGACAGAAGGGAAGTTGCATTCCAGTCCCTGCTTTCCACTCCAATTAATGCTTAACATAAAATACTGCAAGGGGTAAGGATTTTTTTGGGTGATATCTTCCAGGTGATCTAATAAAGACTGCCTTACATAAGGAGTGTCTAACTTTTTCCCAACCATATAGTTGGTCCAATAAAAGATATTGCCCACAAAAATCCTTGCCTTGCATAATTCCTGGGTCATCACAGCTATAACATCACTCCAACACTACCATAGCATAAAATAAAACAATCTTTTCTAGAACAGGGGCTGAAACTCGGTCTTCTCCTCCCCAGTGATTGCTTTATTATAGAGGCAAAGGGACATGTTCATTCAGTATGGCTCAAAGGATAGACAGTTGTTCCATACACAGAGCTTTAATAGGAGTAATTAAAGGATCTCCCACCTAAAACAGTCTGGTAGTTCCAGCCTTCAGTAGGGAGACTGAAACTGGTTGTAAATCATTTCAGGCAAAGGAGGGTATTGAACCTTAGTCTCCAGCATCCTGGATTAGTGTCCTAAACACAAGGCTTGGGGCAAAAGGCAGCTGCTACTGCCATAGTTTAGTCCTGGTGTATCTTTTGAGAAGATCCTGACCTAGGTACCTAATCTAGGCAAGAGTTAATATCTGAATCCCCGGTGGAGGGTGGCATGACCCTGAAGCCCAAGCTTGGGCACATAATCTCACAGGCCTTCACTCAATATCTCACTGACCCTAAAACCAGTAGCAACACTTCATAATCACTCCCACTCTATGAGCTGTACGCTGAAAAACTGTTACATGGCTGCAGTTGGAGGGTGCTGGATGCACCCTGTGTTTTACCCTGGAGCATACCTGAGAGCGTCCATAGGTATGCAACAAGTGATTATGTAACTTTTGTTGGCAGAACAGTGTATATAGAGTAAGAGTGAATAGGCAAGGCTTGTTTCTTGGCAACCATCTCAGGATGTGTGTGGGGGTGGCATAGATACTTGGTTCTCAATCTTTTTACACTCAAAGCACCCCTTGGAAAACACCTCAGCTTTTACTTTTCTCTCATTTTTTTGCTACAAAAATAATAAAGTAATTCTTTCCAGAAAGGTTGCAACAGGGTAGAATGCTTTTGACACTATGGATTTCTATTTGAAATCTCTGGTTTTATTTTGGGAATCATGTTTGTACAACTAATAATGCTAACATTTCATGGCATCCTGCAGTAGCACCCTAGTTACAAATCACTGGCATAGACATTTTTTTAGTAATTTGTCCAATATAGTAAAATAATTCTCTGCCAGAGTAAAGATTTGAACCCAGGTCCTTCACTACCACCCAAATCACTGAATCGCCTGTCTCTGGATGCCAGCAGTCATTGAGATTTTTATTTATGCAAAACTGTAATTTAGAGGTAGTTTATAGAGGTGACCATTCTTCATGTGAACTTTCAAACTGAATAACATTATCAAAAATCTGACATGTTTTGACCTACCCATTACAAAATGTAAAGATGTTAAGAAAAGCCCTTTATTTGTATAGCTGAATAGTGTCACTTAAAAGGTAGCAATTATCAGGGCAGCAATAGGTTTTTAGTAACATAATTTTAATGGAAAGAGGACTGGTAACATGCCACATGTTACACTATTTACCACTTAATGCTAATGACAGAAACAGCCACGGTCTGTAGTCTAGAACAACTCCCTCCTAACCCCCAAAGGTAAAGAAATCCAGTTTGGGTTCCTTTCTTTTATATTTCAGTTTCATGAGTATATCAGAGGCAGCTTTCTGCTTGTATGGCTTTATTAGCTGAATAGGCTATCCCAAGGGTGTTCCATACAAGACTCCAAGATTGGAGTTTCAGTTCCATCTTGAAAAGATTATGATTTGGCTTGTGGTTGAGTGACTTGTATGGTCAAATCCTTAGCTTAAATATGTCATCCTCTTTGTAGGTAGAAGATGCTATGATGGATGTGTATGATCTTGTGTATGATGAGGTAAGGAGAAACTCCTCCAGCTTCAGGAAGGAGGAACTCACTGCCATCCATGAAACAGTAAGTTATACCCAGTCTTGGTTGGTTCGCTTTTGGCATCTTGCTCCAGGTTTGGCTGGCTGTATTAGTAGCAGCAAGAGAAGACTTACTAGGATTGTCATAAGACTGTAAATGATGGACTGCAAGTTAAATTGACAGACTTCAACTATGGAGCAGTGATGTTAAAGTCTCAGTGGAGAGATTCATGTATCTGAATATCACTCTTATCCAAAATGTACTAAAGGCAATCTCACCTCCCTGGAACAGCAGCAGCTCATACCACAAGTCGGTCAGTTCCTTTGCCATTCCATAGCCATACTGATAAGGGAAGGATATGTGTAATGTATACATCTGAGAAGCTGGAGGCCTCATCTAAAACTGTTGTCATTATACAGTTAGTAATTAGGGGGCTATAGAATGAATGTGATCTGTGCCCTAAGAGTAAAATTACTAATTCGTGCTGGATATAGATTTGCCACTTGCAACTATTAGGATATGTTTTTTAAGTTGCTAAAGCCATGAGCTAAGCTGTAAAGCTCTAAAGAACTGTGACCCTGCAGTGCAACCTGTAGGTGTGAAGAGAAATTATTGCTCAAACTCTGCAGTACAATAGGCGGATCAAGGTGACCACACTGAGCCTAGGGAGAACACTTGCTTTGGAGTGTGCATGATGAGACAGCACAATAGAAAAGGGAGCATTTTGGAATGTTTCCTGGGGTGAGAAACATGCAAGTCCTCCACAGCCAGCTGAGTAAAGGAAATGTCATACCCTCACTCAGCAGGACCTGTTTGGATAGTGATCTAATGTCAAGCTGTAGGGACTAGAGAAGATAATCAACATTGCTTGTTTATTTCCGGACTACTCTTTTTCTCTCATTTTGGTTTTTTTTTTGTCTCTCAGCACTCACAAATGCCTTCTGTAACCATGTGCATCTGTACTTCTCAAAGGGCTGTACTCATGATAATTGTTGTTTAATTTCAATAATATAATAATACCCATGAATCCTGCGAGACAGCAGGAAGTGTGGCACAGTCATTGGCTAAATAGCTGGGCTAGGAAGCAAGCTAGATTAGCTTGGAAGGAGCATCAGCTATATTATTTCCTGTACCTGGGTCAGCAAGGAGTTCTTTGGATGATACCACCTTTTACCTTCATTGCTTTATTCTCCCTGGTGCACCCCTGCTGTGTGTACTTTGAAGGGGACATCAGAGTCCTCTGTGCAATATGGTGAGCAGAGGAAAGGAATCGGGTACAGAAAAGGCAGGATTAGAAGTCAGGTCTCTCAATTCCTCATCCTGTGACCTAACCATTTGTGCAACTAATGTTAATTAATTTAACATTTAATTTGATTACCTTGCCCACAGTAAAAGCAGCATGTTGAAGAGCTGTGGGCAACTTCCAAGTTTTGTCAGAGGTTTGTAGATCTAAGGATCTTCAGGCCACTGAAATCAGATAAAAAGAAAAAAAAAGTCCAACAAAAATGCAGGATCCAGTGTCTAGAAGTGCTAAGGATGTGTAGTCCGCACTGGAAGAATCACAAGAGAACTGTGGATACCAAGCAATAATGGTAGGTGGCCTCAAGGTGCTTGTTGTTGAGCTCCCCAAATCACTAGTAACTTCTGAAAATTGGAGTTGAAATTCCTGAGATGCAGATGAGGAGAAGAAAAGAGAGGAGATAGTGCCATTGCTCCAGGTATGGAGAATTCAGAGCCTAATCCAAAGCCTACTGCTCAGCAGTCAGTGAAAAGATTCCCATGGACTTCTGTAAGCTTTGGGTCAGGGTCTGAGACCCTGAAGCCCTCCAAGGGTTTTAAGGCTAATTTTCTTGATAAACTTTATATCCTTTGCAGCTACCATGTTATGAAATCTTAGCCCAAAGGAAGTTAGACAGAAATTGTTATTCCCAACTCCATTCATTCTTCATCCTTCTGAAAAGAAAGGAAACTACAACAGTGGCTTTTAACATAGTTTGTTCTGTTTCAGTTTCTGTGCTGTGGGAAGTATTCACCCTATGAAGAAATCAGAGGCATTGAAAATGGGACATGTCCATCAACTCTTACAAGTACAGCAAGAGAGGTAAGGGAAGAACTAGAGAAGCATTTGTATGATGAGATGTCAAAAGTAACTTGTAACTTAACAGCTAGTTCAAACAGCTGAATTGATCTACTTTTATCTAAAAAAACGGCTTTTGTTCTTGTGTTGGTAAGGCCTAAATGGACATACATGATGAAGGTCAACAGTAAATGGAGTCTGGCTGTTACCCTTGATCATTATTTTCAGTCCCAGTCTGTTACTACAGCGATTATGAGGCTCCTGCTTGCTTTTCTCCATCTGTATAATTGTACTGACTTTATTCTTTTGTCTAAATTGCATCTTGTAAATATCCGTAGACCTTTAGTCAGAGCAGTAGCAGCATGATCATTATTCCCAAATCTTTTCCACAGAGCTACCGACACTTGTGTCTTCTGTTCATCATGATCTCCAAGCTCCTAGTTAAACCCCTCTTCACTAGCTGCCTTCATTGTCTTTGTGTGACTGACCACATCTATTGGTACTTTCTTTGGATCGTATTCTCACTGGCATCTTTTTTTTCTTTGAGAAAGTCCAGCTGGAACAAGACAATGGTAGAATTTGGTGGGATAAAAAGGAGTATTTTGGACTATTTTTCTATACATCCAACTCATGCTACTTATCTTCTTACAGATTGCCAAACACCACTTCTGCAATTTTACCCATTAGAATAAGGGTATTAATTTTTCATTAGAAATACAAAGCAGGCGTCTTGCAGACTGAAAACTCAAGCTGGGAGACGTTAGAGTGGATCAGTAGTTCCTTCAGCCACAAATACAATTTTGTAGCTTTTCCCTCTTGCTGTTTGACATTTACATCCCAGAGAGATTTGAAAATGTTTGATCTGGTCAGCTTGTCATTTCTCTGAAGCTTCTTGTCCTCAGTGCGTGATGTCATACTTGCATGTCTGATATCAAAAGCTCAATTGCCTAATCAGACTTCTCTATTTGAAGCAGTTTCCTTACTGATGGCCAGAAGCTGCCTGAGTAGACTTTCATATGCAAGTTATAATTTCCTTTTCAACGGCATTAAAGCAATAACTAAAAAACAAACAAAAATTGCCCTAGTTTTTCAGAGCTCAGAAATCAGGGCTTTTTTATTTCTGGGCAGTTTCATCAAACACATTTCAATACAGACTCTCCTGGCATCTGACTGATCAGAATCAATAGTAGATAAGCTCTATACTGGGCCCTTAACTTGGGAGTTTTCTCAATAAATTCCCTTGGTCTGTGTAACTTTTGTTCTTTGTTGGACCAGCTGTCCTAATTAAAGTTGCTAACTTTGGAGTCTGTATCTGGTGTGGGGGACAAAGCGATTGCTGAGTTGCTATGGTTATGCAAAGCCATCTTGAATTAATGCAACATCATAGCACAGTCATACATCGCAACATATACACTTGGAATGCTTCAGTTATTTTGCAGGTCTGCTTGCAGGAACCAGGACAAATTTGGGGTATGCTGCTGGGATGGGTTGCAGTCTTTGTGAGATATCTACCTTCTGCAAAATGAGTTCTGAACTGTAACATATAGAACAGCCTAGAACTGAGTATTTTGTGGTTCTCAGGCAGGAAGCTAGAGGAAGGAACTTGGTCTGGATGAGGGTGGGGAAGCAGGTCTGCATATAGCTATTTATCCTTTGAATTCCTTCCTGCCCCTGGTAGCAGGAGGTAAACGGCAGGGGCACATTGTGGACTCTTTGGGACTGCAGGAACTGATCCTGTGTATTGGCAACTGCTGTTTGTTTTCTCTCTCTCTTTTTCTTTTTGAGGTTATAATGCTCTGGGCAGCCTAATTTAACCCAGCAAAGCACTTGAGCAACAACATAACTTTACCTGTGCTCGCTCTCTCTCTCTCACTGACGACACTATTCACATACTTAAATCAGCCCCTTATTAGCATAACCTGTCTGAAGATCAGAGACAGCCTTGTGGTGCATTTCACATGCCTTTATTCTTCTCTGCCTTTTCACATCTAGCAAACATGTACACACCATAATCTAAAATGTATTTCACTTGGTGCCATTCCAAGAACATCACAGCAGCAGCAGGGGTACTTGTCGTGAGGAGCACCTCCAGTTACAGCAGAGAGACAAGAGCCTTTTCATGTGCAAAGGTCAAGTCTAATATTACATGTTCACATTCCCATTCACAATACAATCCTCAGCAATTCACCAGTGGGTTAAACTGAAGAGGATTTGCACTGTTGCTACCATTATCCCTACTAGTTGAGGAAGTGGAGAGAAGAATCAAACTCTGGAGATAATCTCACTCTTGTTCCCATTCCTTAGACAGATTCAAAGAGTTGTGAAAGAGGGAGAGGGCCTGGAAGCTGCTTCTGTTGAGGTGGGGATAATGAAAAACCCTCTCAGAAAGCTTGTTGATGACAAAACCCCTACGGGGATACAAGGTGAGTTCCCACAAGTTATGCTCTCATAGGCTTTCTTTTTTTTTCAGGATTGCCTTCAGCAGATCCAAGACTTTATGAAAAAACACATGCATTATGTCTCCACACTGCTGATCATCACTGTCTGCTTCATGGTACTTATGTTTGTTCCTTCAGTCCATTGATTTTGTTGAATCAGGACAATTCAGTGGTTCTGGAGGGAAGGTGGAATCAAAAAATGTCTCTTTAGGAAGCAGAGGTTTTTTTCATGCCTGGTTATAATGAGCCATCAGCATAGCATTCAGTAGCAAAGCAATAACCGTGAAGATGCAATTCACCACAGAAACTAGAGCAGGGGTGCCCAGAGTCATTCATCTTGGGAGCCGCGAGTGGGAGGGGAGGGTGCTGAGCGACCTGGAGTGGAAGTGATCACTGATACTCACCCCACTGCACCGAGCCACTCTGGCCTTCCCCTCTGGGAGGTGGGTGGGCTTAGGGTGCCCTCCCCAGGGGGGAAGCCAGAACAATGGGAGATGCTGGGATGCACTGTCCCCCAGAGCCGCCTCAGGGAGAGCCAGGCAGGGCTTCAGCCAGTTTCCAAACGGCTGCAAGCGCTGTGCCAGCAAGCCATGGTTTGGCCACCTCTGAACTAGAGGGAAACCCTCCAGACTGGTAGGTTATATAGGAAAAGAGCTACTGGTGGCCTGAAAAATGCTTGGCGATTCTCAGCCTAGAGGCTTACTCAACTGTTGTCATCCAGAAGTAGGCATGACAGACAGGAACAGGGGACAGGCTTGAAAATGGACATCTGCACC
The DNA here is from genome assembly GCA_030014935.1 of Caiman crocodilus. Taxonomy (NCBI): domain Eukaryota; kingdom Metazoa; phylum Chordata; order Crocodylia; family Alligatoridae; genus Caiman; species Caiman crocodilus. The sequence goes on along the minus strand of JAGPOW010000304.1, from coordinate 109,586,872 downwards.
AATTGGATCTCACTGTCAAGAGTCTCTCTAAGCAACTTGTCCTGTGGCTGGGAATGTCCCATGTTCTGACCCTCACATGAAACTTCTTATCATGTTTTGTAGAACTGGTTAAAAAAAAATGTAATGACAAAGTCTCATTTAAAATCCTTTCCCCTCCCCCTTTGCCCCCAGCCAAAGCAAGCATTTTCATGGAAAACTTTCACCCTGGTAAAAATCTTCCAGTACTTTGTAGAGATACGTAAAATGATTCTGTAAAAAAATATATTTTTGAAAATCAAAATTTTTTATCAAAGCCCAGATACTTTAACAAGAATGGGTTTTGCAGTCTGAAAAATTTTGTATGTTTATTTGGTCATTAAGAAATGAAAAACTTACAGGGAAAATTTCTGAAATAATTATTTTTTTATTGGCATCTTGCATATAGCTATGAAGTTAATTAGATATACAGAAGAGTAGTTCTATGCAGAGAGAAGTTCAGAAGCTTCTAACTTAGGCAGGAAGAACTGCCTTCAAACTTCTGCCTCTAGGGCCAGGTACAGACATTACACTTTTACCAGTATGTGATTGAAAACCAGTCTATACCTGTAACAGAACAGAAGTTCAGCACACAAAACTAGTCTATGCCCATAACAGAACAGAAGCTTGGTACTCACAAGGCATGTCTACATGTGCACTTTAATACACAGTAGCCTATTTTACTGCACATTAAAGCAAAACATAAAAAATGCAATTACACTAATGTGCTACTGCACATTAAGTGTCACTTTAAAAATGTGTGCTTTCAGTATTGTGCATTAGGGCAGCCTAAAGCACATTTAATTAGTATCTCACACTAGAGGTACTAAATTTAATGTGCATTAAGAAAACTGCATTAATGCACATGTAGACACACCCACAGGCTAATTTTAAAAAAGGCAGAACCTAAGATTTGCCCTACCACCACCAAAGGGTGAATGTGTGCTACCAATTTAAACTAAACTGCTTATAGAAAACGGCATAATCTAGATCAATTCCCGCTTCACCTTCTTGGATTTCTATACCTAACCTAGATCAGTAAGCATTCCAGCAGCATTTATGCACCAGGATGCTGGTCCTTTCAAGAAATTGAGGCCTATCTCCAGACACTAATTAGATGCTTCCTCTCTGAAATTCTGAAGCCACATAATTGAACAATTGCTTCAAGGTCTTTATAAAAGCTGGCAAATAGCTCAGTGGAGCTGGAAAGCTGCAGGAAGTAGGAAGGCCTCTGTATAGCAGAAAGAGAGGGCACCTAGTTAATATGTGATTCTCAGGATGGCCTGTGGAACATAAACCTGCAGAAAGCAAAAATATCTTACACACTGCAGTCCTGTAGGAAATGATAGACCCTGAAAGACCGTGCAAAAGTCACCAAGTCAGGGAGAAAAGGCATGAAACTGCTGAACTTGTTCAACTGGGAGGTAGGGGAAGGAACTGAAATTTTGTGATGAGAGCAGATTTTGTTGGCACATTAATCAGCTAGAATAGAGACAGAAATTGCACACAGACTGATATAAGTGATCAGAAACCAGTTCAAAACTAACACAACAGTTCAGTGCACATTAACCACTTTCAAAATGGCAGAAACTGGTTTAAGATAAACCTGCATGTACGTAGTATCAGACTTAACTGATTTAGGTTTAGATCATTTTATTGAACTTCTGTCCCAGATCCCCTTCAGATTCAAGTTAATTCACACTCCCTCAGCATCCCAGGATGCTTTGTAACTCCCCCACAACTTCTCCCACAACCTTGCAGGGTGGGTGAACTAGTCTTGGCCTTGGCAACCAGCAGGGCAGGTGTGCTCTAGCACCCCTCAGCTTCTGACCTGGGCCGCTGCAGGCATGTGGCTGCATGACAAGATTGACTCAATTCAGCCTCAGACTTTTTATTGTATTTAATCATAGAGAACACTGGCTTCCAGAAATACATGCAATGGATAGAAAATGTTACTAGCAGAAAATCTACTCTGGTGTCTAGTTGAAAGTTGCCAGACACAACATGACATATCTCAGTGCAGACAAATTCAAGGTGCTATACCTCAGGAAGCACAAATGCAAAATAAGTGATAACTGTCTCAGTGGCAACATTGCTGAGAAGGATCTAAGGTTTTAATGGCTCAGACTCAACATGATTCAGCAATACAATATAGTTGTAAAAAATAAAAAAGCAATTTTGAGCTGCATCAACAGGAGCATTAGTTGTAAGACAGCGGGTGCATCTACCCATGCGATTAATTTACAGCAATAAACTCTGGTACATATTTCACCATAGTTTATTGCTCCTGGGCACCACATTTGAATGTGCGCCCAGGACTGCAACAGGTTGAGCCAGGTCAGAGCAGCCATAGCTGCCAGGGTGGCCCGCCCTATCCTGTGAAACTTGTGGCCACAGGTGCCCCACAGCCAAAGGGCTTCCTGCAGCTGTGAACACTCCAAAACAGTGCCATAGCAAAGTGGGGCCAGCAGTTGTCACCACTCCAGTTTGCCGCCGCCACCACCAGCAGCTTCCTGTCTGGCCACTTGCCACCCTGCCACCACTGCTAGCATCTTTGGCTGGTCACCGCAACCGCTGTTGCTGGCTTCTTTGTATCAGGAGCCCCCAAAACTATATCTTGCAGGCAGCCCCAAAATATTGTGGGCTGGCCCTGCTGGCCGGGGGTTCAGGAGGTCAGCCTGCTAGCTTATGGCTGTTCCAGCCCAGATCAATGTTCTGCAGAGGGGCTAGCAGAGACACAAGGGTGCTCCAGGGTAGGGCTGGCCAGCAGGCAGCCCCTTCACTGAAGCACTCTTGTGCCTGAGACAGCCCCATCAACATCTACATGCAAGTTGCTGCACACTGAAAAACTCCACCACAGGAAAGGACGTGCATTTATGAGTACTAACCAGCAGTGCAGTTTATTAGTTTACTGCACTGTAAAGGGCCATACGTATAGATGTCGATATGTTTACTGCAGAAGTAATCAGGCAGGTCCACAGTAAACATCTCCTGTAGGCACGCCCAGGAAATGATAGTCACTCTACTCAGAACAGGTTAGGCCTCATTTAAAGTATTGTGTGTACAGCTCTACACTCTACACTTTATGAAGGAAGTGGAGAAGCTGGAGTGGATCCAGAGTGGGACACAAAAATAACAAAAGAGCTGGAAGATAAGTCAGACAAGAATGAGTTGAGAGAACTAAGCATATTTAGCTTGAAGAAAAGGCAGTTAAGAGAGACATGATAGTAGTCTTCAAATATCTGAAAAGCAGTCTTAAACAAGAGGGAGAACAACTGTTCTTCCTTGTTGCAAAGGGCATGATGTGAAACAACGTCTTTGAATTGAATTGCAACAAAGTAGATCAATATTAGATCTCAGGAAGAATTTGCTTCCTGCTAGAATAGTGAGGAAGCAGAACCTCTGCCCAGGGAAGTTGTGAAATCCCCTTCCTAGGAGGTTTTCTAGAACAGGTTGGATAAGCATTGGACAGGGATGATTTAGGAATAGTATTTCTGCGTTCATGCGGGTGTCGGACCGCAAACCCCCTGAGGGCCCTTCCAAACCTGTGATTCTAGCACACATTCACTACCTCTACACAAGGGTCCTGCTCTTGTAACATGTGTCAGAAGACTGCACAACTCCAAAGTCTGGTTCATATATAGAATAATACATTTTACCTGCTGTCTTAACTCAGCACAGCTCTGTGGTTGAACTTCAGTTATGGAAGCAGGGTTATTTGAGTAGGCCTGTAGATTTAGGGGATTTCATACTTAATCATGTTCACCCTTAAATCTACCCTGGCTTAATGCAGAGTGAAAGACTATTATATCTAATTTGCAATACACATAAGCAAATGGCCCTGGCGATAGGTGTAGTATACTCAAAGGGCTGTCTTGACTCAACATGCAGGGAGCAAGGGTCCCTGTAGTCATCATCCCATTCAAGAAACAGGCAAACACAGGATGGAGCAGCGTACAACACCTGCAGATGCCTGTCTCTGAGGGTGTTTATAGACATGCTCTGGGACTGGGGGAAGGAGAGATGCTTTAATTAAAGCGGCTATGCCAAATGAGCTTTAGTTAAAGTGCCCCCGCTGCCATTTTTCAGCATGGGGACACTGATACACGTGATGCTGGAGTGCAGTAATTGCCATGCTTCGGCAGACTCAATTAATTGAGTATACTCCAACATCTTGTAATTACAGCATGTCAGAGCAGCCTCCCTGCACGTGTATAGACAACCTGGCTAACTACCTGACAAGCTAGCAGATCTATCACTGAGGGACCATCTCCCAGTTCCCAACTTCCTCAGTCTCCCATGAGGGAGTCTCTCTAAGTTGTAATTTCTATCACTACAATCCCAAGAGCAAATTTTTGTGTTGAATATCAGTTTGTCTTTTAATAATAAAGTTGGGATAAATGTTTGTTCAAATGCTGAATTGCTGTGTCTAAAGATGGACGACAAACACTAGGTGGAATAATCACAATCTGGTTATCTTTCTTCATGCATCAAATTATATAGACATGTAATGTTCTGACACTAATATTTAAAAAGATTCTGTTTATTTTCCACCTAGATTGATTCATCCCTTGAACTGTGATTGAGGCCCATGGGTCTGAATTGCATTGGTTGCATTTCTTAGTTGTTATTTTGTGTAGGAGAGATCTTGTTCCATACAAGGAAAAAAAGAGAGAGAGAAAGGGAAGGAAAGACGGCAGGAAGGCGTGATACCTGCCCACATAAGTGGCACTTGCTGTTAAATACTTAATTTTTAATGCTTTTAAATATTTTTGTTGTTATGCTTGCAGAATGTAAAGGGAAACATATGATAGCTGGGTTTGTTCTTCTGATGTCACTTTCCTTCCAGTTCACAATGAGCTGCTCATAAATGTGCCAGAATCTGCCCATAAGTTCAAAAGCTCTTTCACTTGAAGGCAAAATTTTGAAAAGAGCACATTGTTATCACCGCCATTATACTTATTGCAACAACCTTCAATCAACCTAGATTCTGATATAGACTTTCTCTACCTGATCTCGCACAGTGCTGGGCAATGTGAGGTACCATTCAGTAAATGCTTATATTACTGTCCAAAGAGCTGCATTATTCTGCACTTGGGGACACACACACACACACACACACACATTGTATTTTGTATTATTCCCAAAAACATACACTGATTTTTTTTCAATTAAAAACTATAGTAGGGCATATTGTTGGTGTGGAAGAACAATATTCTTTGAAGGAATTTGAACTCTATGTGCTTTAGCTTTTTCTCATTTCTGACATTGAGACATTGTGCTAGCAGTTGTTCGTAGCAAGAGCCCCAAAGAATCTATAGTCTCAGTGTACAAGAGTAGGAGAAAGTAAGTACTAATTTCCTCATTTTCCAGATAGACATTTGAAACATTAGGGCCCAGAGTCACAGAGGAAGTTACAGTGTAAAATCCTTTATGTCCCCATCAAAAGTGTTAACTACAAGGTCAGAGACTCCCTATGCATGATGTAGAGTGACTGTGCCCAAAAGCTTGCTAAGAACCTTTTTCCAACTACTCAGTTGGTCTAATGAAAGATATCACAACTACAGGGTCATTGTTTCTTGCAAGTTGAAATTTCAGCCTTAGCATTTCACGGAATGTAATTTTTGCAGGTACAGAGCTCAGAGATAGTAATCATCTTCAGCACTGATGTTTTTGAGCAACATTTATCAGCACCTCTACACTCAGGTGAAGTAATATGCAATAAGTGGTCCTACTGTTTAATTCTTTGTCTATCTTATTTTTCTGTCATAGGTTTATGGGATGATTTTAACTTCGTTCCTCTGGTTTTCCATTCACTTCAGCAATAATCTGGACCGCAAAGGCAAATATGTGCTGAGAAAGAGGTAGAAATCAGTTGGACCAGTTTCTTCATCAAAGGGAAAGCTGATTTTTGGCCCAGGGAGCTATCTGAAGTTATGAGCTGAATAAGAACTTGTTCCAGAGTAACTGGAGGCAGACCTTTCTACCCTCCATGTTTGTGTTCCATGTTCCCTTTTCTTGCACTACGTATTTCCTGTGTATTACCAACTGTGTGAGTATCCTCATACGGCAGCACAGGAGAGATTCATGAAGACTCAAGCACAAGAGAGATTCAGCACAAGAGAGATTCATGAAGACTCACAGGCACTGTGCAGAGGCAGCCAGATAAAGGATCAGAGATTATGAAAGCCTGTTGAACACAGATCTGAATCATGGATAGTAGCATAATAAAGAAGAACCAGAAAGTCCATACAAGGAATCCAGAAAACAAAGCTTGATTCAGTGTCTGTAACAATAACCTAAAAAAATCACTAAATCATCTAAACCAAGCACACCACAGCAAGACATTAATCCTCCCCTCTCTCCACCTACCCCCTCATAACAACAAAACAGTGGGGGCAGGGTAGGGGAGGCTGGGACCGACAGCCACAGGAAAGGCAAATTCATTTTGTCAGTGAGCAAAATGAGCTTTTCCTTCACACATCCACATCTGCCACCACCACCAAATCATCAGTGGTATCTAGAATACACAGTGGGAGATTAGAATACACACTGGGTAATTTTATTTACCCAATTTTATGCCAAGTTTCTTCATTCTTTGATCTGTCTTCCTGAAGTACAAGCTGGAGAGCTATTGTAAATCAATGCATATTAACACATACACAAGTATTCTCATGTATTACATCTCAAACACGTGCTGCAGATGCTGATTCGAGTTTCCCTAAAATTTCACTAGGACTGTAGACTCTTACCTCACTTTGCAAAAGTTTTACCAAACCATCCAGTTCAAATGTCGCTTTCTCTCTTGTCCAAGAAATTTTTGGTTCCTCATCACCATGCAAGGCATGACACTCCTAGACTAATTGCTTCAGAGCACATTCTGAGAGAGATCTTTGATGTAAGCAGTCTTGATTTCTTGTTACAAACACCATGATTAGTCTAATCAGTTTTTCCTGCCTTGACACTATCTTATTGGCTTGGGGGCAGATTGCTAAAGTTGCAGATAGATGCCTACTGTGATATTTTTAAAAATTCCTAAGCTAGAGGCAGGTAATTATTTGGGGCCCCAGGCCACGCAGGCAGTTCTGAGGAGCTACCGCAGGCCAGTCAGCACCCCTTTCCCGCTTACAGGAGCCTAGAACTCGAACATCTTGAAGCTCCTCCCTGCTACCTCCAACAGCACACAGCCCCAGTCTCAACCCCAGCCTGCCCTGCACCTGCTCTGGTCTCCCAGCTGCAGCAGACCAGCCAGAGCCCACATGCACCGCTTCATCCCCAGCATGCCCTGTGCCTACTTCAGACCACCTTCCCATGCTGAGCAGCAACAATGCCCAGGCAGAAGCTGCTGCTCAGTGTGGGGAAAAAAAACAGGCTGTCCCCCTCACCACTGCTGGGCCCTTCTTGCTGCAACTGCCAAGAGCCCATGCTCAGGATGCCCTGTGGCCAAGTCTGTAACAGGTGTGGAGTGAGCCAGGGCTGGGGCTCTGTGTGCATGTCCCCACCATTACCACGGGTCTGGGGCCAGTGGCAGCAGCAGCTAGAAGAAACTGCCACCTCCTGGGCTGCCTAGAAAGGCAATCCAGCAGTGGAGCCACCCCAACCCTGGTGAGTGCCCAGGGGGCAGTGGGATACGCTGCAGGCCAGAAGGTGCCTGGGCTAGGCAGGGCTGAGGGATTCACTACCGGCCAGACAAAGTCCCTATGTGGGCCATATTTTGCCCACTCCTGACCTAAGCATTTGTCTCCTTTCTCCCCCACCTCTCTTTTCTCAAGGCTTAAGTTGCCCTCAAGTCATTTTTGCTAGCTATCTTGACAATCTCTCTCTCATAACCTAACACTTCAAGGAAACCCCACTCTGGTGGTGTGAACACTGGGGTGAGTGGCTGGAAGTCCAGAGATCAAGAGTTCAAGACCATGGCAAAAGCACTGGTAGTACAGCCCTGTCAGATGCCAATGAATCTGTGAATTCTGCTATATGCCTTGTGATAAAGACATGGGAAAGGAAAGTTTCAGGGAACAAATAGCTGGGGAACATAAAGGTGTTTGGCAAGCAAAGCAACCTGGTGGTTCATGATAAGAATGACATGAGCCAATTAGAAAGCAACCCATGCTTCTGATACCTTTTGGAAACATCCAGCCATAGTACAGGAATTGGCCCTGTCAGTTACTTTTTGCAGCTGTTCACCAATTCATGATTCTTGTTCTGTGGACGTGAAAGACAAGAAAATAGCCTGGAAGACATCTTGGGCCATATGCGAGTTTACACCATCCTTTCCTGTCAGTTCTACATTGAACATAGTAACCTTTCAAAACAACATTTAGTGCAAGCTATAGCTTGCAACCTGCTTTCACAAGCTGTTTTCCGGAGGCAATTCTGCAGGGTTCCACATTTTTTCTCCAACTAGAGCTTCTAATCAGGAGATGGAGGGGTGGGGATAAATGAACAAATTAAAGTGAGTTAAGGGGTGTGGACTTACTGCACATCAGCTGCTTCATGGTAACTGCCCATGTGCCTCCTCTTACCCCATGATAGGTGTGCCCAGGGTTTCTGTGGTGTAATGGTTATGTTTGAAAAACCCCTGGATTGAAGCTGGACAGAAACTGGACTTTCATTGCTGGTCAGCCTGCTATACTCTAGCAGTGTGGGCCAACCTTTCTGGCCAGTGTGCCACTAAGTAAGCTCTGACTCCTCCAAGTGGTACTCCAATCTCCTTCCCCTGCCTCTGCTCTATCCTCCCTGCCAAATCTATTGTGTGCCAAACAAAGCAGATACCACAGGTTGGCCATCCCTGTACTATGTTCAGCAGAAGTCAACTGGGGCAAATGAGCCCTTTTTCTTTTAGAGTTAGCTGCTTCGGAGAATCTTCTACCTAATGTGGTGTAAGAGCAGATGCATAGGCAGCCAACGCAGTACAGCTGACATATCATAAACCTTTTTTTAACTCGCTCTTAAATTGTGGTCTGGAAAGATATCACATTTGAAATTTCTGTCCTTATGCAGTCTGTGCATAGGCCTCAATGATTCTGTATTTGTTCATTATGCAGTAATATAAAATCGCTTGGCATGTTGGCCTGGTTTAACCCCAACAACGTTGGTCATAGTGACAGACACATGGGTAAAACAAAACAGATGTATGAACCACTGTACTGATTCCTGTTTATCCCCTGGCTTCAGTGATATGGTTGGTAAGATCACTGTGTCTGTTAAACTGTTTCAGGTATCTGCCAGCTAAAACTTTAGTTGTACCTTGTGCTCATTTTATTCCTTAAATTATTTGGACAAATTCACTTCATAATTTCTGTTATATTGTATTTAGATTCATATTTCTATGTATCCCTTGAATGTATCATGTTCCTTAAAAATAATAAACACAAATATATGTTATTAAAGTTTTGTTAGTATATCCATTTCTAGAGGGAAAAGGAAGCACTGTTCTAACTCTGCAGTGCTTTGTGATCAGAGTTGCTTTTGGCAAGGAATTTCCTTCAAGGATTTTTGTCAGAATGCCTTTGGTTTAAGTCTGCATGTTGGAGAGAATCATCAGCTTTTGATTTGTCCCATAGCCACATAAGATTCCATCTATTTTTCTAGCTCTGCAATGCACAATTATATATTGATATTATTGTATCAAACCTAACCAGATCTAAAGTGTATATGTATGCACATATATGCATATGATGCATATCATAGATTCATAGATGCTAGGGTCAGAAGGGACCTCAATAGATCATCAAGTCCAACCCCCTGCATAGGCAGGAAAGAGTGCTGGGTTCAGATGACCCCAGCCAGATGCCTATTTAACCTCCTCTCGAAGACCCCCAGGGTAGAGGAGAGGACCACCTCCCTTGGGAGCCCATTCCAGATTTTGGCCATTCTAACTGTGAAGAAGTTCTTCCTAATGTCCAGTCTAAATCTGCTCTCTGCTAGCTTATGGCCATTATTTCTTGTGACCCCCAGGGGAGCCTTGGCTGCAGCAGAGCCTCACCAATTCCCTTCTGTGCCCCCATGATGAATTTATAGGCAGCCACAAGGTTTTCTTTTAATTTAAAAGAAAAACACAAAGGGAAATTAATGCATAACTTAGTGCTGCACTTTCTTTCTTTACTAATGCTCTGTCCAGCTTAAATGGTCACGGAGGAGTTTGTGACCATTTGATCTTGTCATCCCTTGGGGTGCTCTGGTGAACAGATGCTCCCCCAGATCCTGATGAGCACCCCTGATAAACTTACAGGTAGCCACCAGATCACTCCTGAGCCTGCGCTTTTCCAGGCCAAAGAGTCCCATAGCTCTCAGTCTCTCATCATAAGGTCTATTTTCCTGATCTTTGATCATGCGCGTGGCTCTCCTATGCATCCCCTCAAGGTTCTCCACATTCTTTTTGAACTGTGGAGCCCAAAACTGGATGCAGTACTCCAGCTGCGGCCTCACCAAGGTTGAGTACAATGGGAGAATGATGTCCTGGGATTTGCTTGAGAAGCATCAATGGATGCAAGCCAGCATTTTGCTCGCTTTACTAGCTGCAGCATTGAAGGCTCATGTTTATCTTGTGGACAATTATTATCCCCAAGTCCCTTTCACCCATAGTGCTCGCCAGCATGGCACTGCCGAGCCTATAAGGATGCTGAGGGTTTTTCCTCCCAAGGTGGAGAACTTTGCATTTTTCAGTGTTAAACACAATCTGGTTCTCATCCGCCCATTTCCTGAGCCTGTCAAGGTCAGCCTGGATAGCTCTCCTGTCCTCAGGTGTGGATGCCTTACTCCAAAGTTTGGTGTCATCAGCAAACTTGGCCAGTCTGCCAGTCCGCTTCTGATACCAATGTCCACATCATTAATGAAACTGTTGAATAGTGTTGGCCCAAGGACAGAGCCTTGAGGGACCCCACTAGTCACAGAGCATCATGATGATTGACTTCTGTCAACCACTGCTCTCTGGGTCCGACCACAGAGCCAGTTCCCCAGCCAGCAGACTGTGTTGAAGCTGAGGCCACAGATGGCCAGTTTTGCTAAGAGGTGGTTGTGGGATACCAGATCGAAGGCTTTTTTTAAGTCAAAATATACAACATCAATCTCTTCTCCCTTGTGCAGGTGATAGGTCACCTGGTCATAAAAGGAAATAAGATTGGTCAAGCAACATTTATCCGCAACAAACCCGTGCTGGCTATCCCTCAAGCTGCTGCCATTGGCCAATCTGTTAAGAATGATCTCTCTGATAATATTTTCTAAGACCATCCCTGAGATAAAGGTCAGACTGATGGGCCTGTAGTTTGCCAGGTCCACTTTCTTCCCTTTCTTGAAGATAGGCACCACATTGCCCTTCTTCCAGTCTTCAGGCCCTTCAGAGCGCCAGGAGTTTTTGAAGATCCGTGCCAGGGGCTCAGCTATGATGCTGATGCTAGTCAGCTCCTTGAGTACCCTGGGGTGTAAACTGTCAGGGCTGGCTGACTTGAAGGTATCCACCCTCTCAAAGTGTTCCCTCACAAGGTCAGCATTGGTGGATGGTAAGGAATCTCCCCCACCCAGGCCTTCCTGTCCTGTAATGGGCAGGGTCGCCCCTTGGGACTGGTGAAAAAAATGATGCAAAGTACCCTTTTAGCAAGTTGGCTTTTTCCTGGACATTGGTTATCAGTTGTCCTATCTGGTTTAGCAGGGGTCCAATGTTGCCCTTGCTTTTCCTCTGGCTTCCCACATATCTAAAAAAAGACTTTTTGTTGTCCTTGATATTTGTGGCTAGTTGCAGTTCAGTCACAGCCTTGGCTTTTCTGGTTTGCTCCCTACAGGTCTGGACCAGTGCAAAATATTCCTCCTTGGAGGTGGATCCAGTCCTCCATTCTTTGTAGGTCTTTCTTTTTAGATGGAGAAGGTCCGCTAGTTCCCTGCAGAGCCAAGGGGGCTGTTGTGCCCTTTTGCTGCCTTTCCTCCATAATGGAATAGACTTTGCTTGTGCATCCAGGATCGCTCCTTTGAGGAGCAACCACTCATCCTGAACTCCCCTCCCCTTTGGGTCATGGTCCCTTAGGGCCTCACTGACAAGCCTCCTGAGCTTGTCAAAATCAACTTTCCTGAAATCAGGGACTTCCGTATTGCTGACTGACTTACCAGCTTTATGGTGGATGGTGGAAGTGATCAGCTCATGGTCACTGTCACCCAGCTTCCCTTTGATCGTTAGGTTGCTAATTAGGTCATCCCCTGTAGCCAGTACTAGGTCAAGCAGCACTTTACCTCACATCAGCCCATCGACTTCTTACATCGAATAGTGACTATCCACGCACAAGAGAAAGCTTTGCAACCATTTGGATTTGGCCATGCGCTCTTCCCACATGATGTCTGAGTAGTTGAAGTCTCCCATAACAACCATGCACCAGGAGCATGCAGCTTCAGTCAATTCCCTGGTGAATTCTGATCAAGCTCTTGATCCTGGGTCAGAGGTCAGTAATAGACTCCCACCATTGTGCCATGTTCCTTGTGGATTTTAACCCAGATCTCCAGTTGTCCACCTTGGGAGCCAATGTCAGCTTTCCTTGACATAGCGAGCTACCTTCAAGTCGGCAGGCCCAGATGACCTACACCCGAGGGTGCTGAGCGAGCTGGCGGGGGTGATCGCTGAGCCCTTGGCTCAGTTATATGAGCTCTCTTGGAGCTCTGGACAAGTGCCG
>JAGPOW010000304.1:109532819-109547366 GCA_030014935.1 Caiman crocodilus | reverse complement strand
GTTGTTGTTGTTGTTGTTGTCAGGTTCCTGTTTGGGTCTGAAGCCTAAACTTCATGCCAATCTCTTCTGTCCCTCACCTTCCAGCCTACGGAGGTGATTCCTTGTCAGGCCACTTTTTCTCAGTAGAAATGCAAACATAGCGTGCTCCTCAACCGTACAATGTGGTGGTCGTCCGTGTAGCCAGTAATCAGCCTGAGGCTTATCAGGCACGGTTTTCCACATCCCGACCGCTTTCACTGCTCCTGGTGGAGTAAGCATAGACTCCATCCTTCGCGCTGTAGTAAGTTTTCCCAGACTACTCAGGACATTTGCTATCAGTCTGTCTGTCAGTGGATGCAACAATAAACGAAACATAGGTGTGTTAATATCTCTGTAGACCTCTACACAAGCCTCTATCACCACTGCTGACACAGGGACCTTGCCGGGGTCATTGCACCATCGGTGCGGCCAAACACTGTTTGTCTGCTGCAAGGTTAGATTTAATGGGAAATGCCCCATGTCCCAGGTCAGATAACTAGCTCCTGCTATCACATATAGAACCTGTGCAGGTGACGTGTCACTAGACGGATCTGCATGCCAGGCATGGGATCGGGTTAAAAGCTCTGGAACCACAGCAGCACACAGGGGAATTGGCCGGGTTTTGTGGCGTATTACTTGAGTTGTGTCACTACACGCTCCTCCCCCCCCATGCAGGCTGGCACATCAGCATGGTACACTCTTCGGGGTCCACTAACTCTGACCCATGTTCCAGTATCAATCGCCTTAGCCACATTAGTAATGTTTCACCTGGTACCAATCAGGTATCCTTTGCTAATTCCTGTAGCTCTCCCCTGGTACAGGTATGGAGAGTAGTAAGGGTGTGAGTTCCAGCGCCATCAGTAACTGTCTTTACTGTGGCTATGGGGTTTGCATGCAGGACGGGCGCATCCGTATCAATGGACAAAGCTGAATACAGCCCCAGTGGGGTACCATATGGAGGCGGGTCCTCAAACTGAGCTGACAGGGCTTCGCCAACATCGGAGCTTCTTCCCTAAGGCTTCTCAGCCACGCCCCTCTCTTCCACAGCGCCATGTTCGAGCAGCTGCTCAATCTGCAAAACATTCTGCCGCGCGGTTGCCTGAGTCAGTATATCTAGCTTGGTTTGCCGCGTGCCGCAGTAGAGTAGTTACTGATCGGAATAGAGCATTAATCATTTTCCTTTTATTCCATTTTTTCCCTGTCCACCCCATCTTGTCTCGTCCGTCGGCTTTGAGACTCTCATGGAGGGATATTAAGGTCTCATTCTCTACACCTCCCTGTTCGAGATCAGGGCATCTAAAATTGTCAGGGATTATCTCACAGTCAGTCCCCTCCTTTAAGTATTGTAGGCACTTATATTGTTTTTCAGGGCCATATTCACTTGTACCCTTGGGCTTGACACGTCTGAGCAATGTTTTGGACCTTATTTCGGGTGGGTGGTAAAGAACCGCGGGACTAGAGAGAATGCATCCCAAAACTGCTGGGGTGAGATCGGACATGACCCACACTTTTAGCAGCTCCTTACTGTCCTCAGTTGAGCAAATGGACACATAGCCCCTCATATTTCTGCCTCGCCTTCTCTGATGGTATGCCACATGAGCCTGCAGGGTACTATCATCTGTGGTCGGGGGCCTATGATGGTTTCCCCATGGGCAGTGCCTAACCAATTCGTCAGGGTCTCCTTTGCCCCCCTTTTTCCCCGAGCATCCTGTTCATGACGCCATGTGAGGAGGAATTGGGGCGGGGGGGTTAACCCCCGAACCAGACAGGCTGGGGACGAAAGGGTTCAGGAACGTTTCGCCCTGTTTTCACTTCTCCCATCCCATACGAGACTCCGAGCCAATATAAGAATTAAATATTTTACTCACAACTCAAACAGACCGTAGACAGACTTTGTGAGTCACACCACGAGACACCTAAATGCCCCGCTCTGCTCAGGTCTTACATTTGCATGTTTTTCAAGCTGCATGAGCCGGGGATTTTGCAGCATGCATGCTTCGCGCGGCTGATTGGGCTGCACCTGCTGCTTCCCCTTGCAGTGAGCACAGTTCTGCTGGTGTTTGGTCACTTTTTTTACCCACACTATTCAGTATTTTTAAGTACTGTATCACCCACAAAAAATAAGTTTGGGATTTTTTCATAGAAGCATTTTCCATTTGTACAACTACACTTCCTCTCCTGCTTGCCTGGGCATCTTCTCAGTATGTTCAGTTCTGGTTCATTTGTCCCTCCACTTTAATGGAATGTAGTTTTTTGTTCCAGATACAAGGCCTGCCAGGGCACCTATATATGAAGGTGACCTGGAATAACATGTATCATGGGATAACAATTCTAAGCCATACAAAGGCTTACAAATTTCAGACTTTCTTACTATGGTTACACAAGTGAATGCAATTTTAACATGGTACTTTTATTCAGATATTTGAAAGGGGGAAACTATTTACCATAACTAATATTTTGCATGGAGATATTGGTTTGTTTTTGTATGTACACAGAACACTATGGTTTGTCATCAAAAACAAACTGGAAAGTATTTATTTCTTATTCTAATTCTGCCTCTCCAATTTCAGTGTAAAAGTACAAGAAATCTGAATAACCAGTTGATTGAACAGCCTAAAATGTACAAAAAATATAGCTGCATTAGCAATGAGCTGATTTAATCTGGTTGTGTTTCACAACAAGCTGGCTCAGGAGCATATATTATCTGTACATGGATATAATTCCAGGATAAGGGTCAGCGAATTCTGTATATATTCACAGTGAATCGATTCAGACTCTAGTGAAGTCCATGGAAGACTTTCCTTTTCTGTTCTGGAATGAAATGTTCCTGTGACAATCTGTCAGTTCAATATAGGCTATATCAGCAGACCAGAGGAAGGATGGCATTGGGGTTCTGGACTGTTGAAAGATATGGGTGTGTGTGAGTTCATTGCTCAACTTTTCCACAGCCTGTGTGACCTTAGATAAGATCTCTGTGCTCCTATTCCCTGTCTCTAAAGCAGAGAGGATATTTCCTTATCTATATCACCTAATTAAGCTCTTTGGAGGATGGATTCTCTCATAAGTGCAAAGTCCTCCACTTAGGACAGAATACTCCCATGGTCCAGGTTGGAGGACCAACTAGCTAAGCAGCAGCTCTGCAGAAAAGGATGTGGGGGTTATGGTAGACAATAAGCTGAACGTGACCCAACAGCGAGCCCTTGTTGTGAAGAAGGCTAAGGGCATACTGGGCTGCATTAGTAGGAGTGATGCCAGCATATCAAGGGAAATGATTATTCCCCTCTATTCGGTACTGATGAGGTCACATCTGGAGTACTGTGTTTAGTTTTGGGCCCCCCACTACAGAAAGGGTATGGACAAATTGGAGAGAGTCCTGCAGAAGGCAATGAAAAAGGTAAAGGGGCTGGAACACATGATGTATGAGGAGAGGCTGAGGGAACTGGACTTATTTAGGAGAAGAGAAGAATATGAGGAGGTTTGATAGCAGCCTTCAACTACCTGACGGATGGTTATAAAAGTGATGGAGCTAAATTAGTGATTTGCAACCTTTTTATCATTTGCACAACCCTAATTTGCACAAACCTCCAAATGGAGGTGCAGACCCCTTTGAGTCGTGAGTGTGGGTAATCATATGCTTCTGATTGATCATGGACCCCTTAGGGATATATCGTAGGATATAAGCCTGGACCTGAGTAGACCCAGCAGTAACGTCTTGGAGACTGCTGGGGAAGCATGTACTGAGCAGGATGACTGCAGCTCTGGAATGTCAGCAAGGAGATTGCAGCCTGGGGAGGAGCTAAGGGAAGGAAGAGGTTCTTAGGGACCCAGAGAGGGATCTGGAACCCAGATTAAGAGGCTACAAATGTGGGACCAGTGGGGGTCCAGGAGCCTGTTAAGGGGCTAAGAGTGTGGGACCAATGAAGGTCCAGGAGCCCAGAGGAGGGGCTAAGTGGAAGATAACATCCGTGAGTGAGGCATGGGGTATGGTGTAGGGGCAGAATGGAACCATGCAATTAGCCCATAAAGCAAGGACCACAGGAATCTGGTGGTCATTTGAGAGAACAATTTAGGATGCCCTGGTGCAGCCTCCCTCACATAAAAGTAAAAGGCATCAAGGTGTGGTAGACGACTGAAGGGGTGATGATTGCCAACAGAAAGTGAGGGCTAAAGGGACTCCAGGGGCTTCATGGCCATCCCAGAAAAGGCACCCTGTCACAATGAGCAAATAATACATTTTACATGGCAAGAAAAAAAGGATTAGAACTTGGTTTTGGGCAAACATTTGTAAAATGTTACAGTATTTATTTTGCTTGAGTGTTGCTTTTCTTCATAGGCAATGTGTAGGGGAGACACAGGGTGGGGGGCACATGACCCCCTGAGATTGGCCCTTGCCAGCCAGGGAGTGTGGGTGCCAAGAAAAGCACCAGCTGGTGCCCCCCCCCCCCCGAGTTTGCTGCCGGTCAGGGAGTGGGGGTGCTCAGAGAGGCACAAGTGGTATTTTTTTTAGGTTTTGTTGTCAGTGCTTCCAGGGTCAGCCACTGGGGGACCCCCTTTCTCCCCAGTCAGCAATCAGCTGCTGGGGGATCCCACCCCCTGGTCATTGGTGCTCCCCCAAACTCAGGAGGCACCAGCAGTCACCCATGGTTTTCTTCTTTCCTCATGTGCTAAAACATCAAGCTGACTTATCTGCACATCAGAAAGCAACTCATACAAAGGAACTCTTATAGGAACATCCATCTACTTTTAGCTTCTTCTGTGGAAAATTAAGTTTATTTTTTACCTAAGGGAACTTTTTACCACCTTTAATTTTCCCTCGGCCTGAAGAAGGGCACAAAGCTGGCAAAGAAAGATAATTTTTTGTGATGTCTTAGTTTGTCTAATAGAAGGTATCACCTCTGAACCAAGAGTTTTAGAATTTTGCATTTCTTTTTGTCTCAGACCAACATGGCTACCAAATACATATCTGAAATTCATGCACACCCGACATGCATTTCTTTGGTGGACATCTTAAAATTTAGAACCCGTAAACACTTGTATACTTTAGTTTGCCACCATAAACAAAGCCGCTCTTTCAGTGCTGCTGTTCATGGTAAGACAGTTATGCACAGGCAGAAGTGTTGGCAAGATCAGGGCTTCCTACAAGGTGTATGATTTTGAGGGGCAAAAAAAATAATTTACAAATGCTTTTCCAAATCTGCAACTGCTGGATAGAATCTGAATCCAAGCCGGTTATGCAAAATTGTGTGCAGCCCTAAACATTACAGAATTCAATGGCAAATAGGTCCTCTGTTGTTGAATTCAGTAGAGATGGATACTTGATCCAGTTAAACAGGGGTTCTCTTTTTAAGATCCAAGGCACCTCTGGTTAGACTCAAGGCATCCCTCAAAAATGCACTCTCTTAATTTTCAGTTGTTTTTTGACTATGAGAAAATAACTAGAGCAATTTTTGTTGCAAAGAACCCAGAAAAAACACAACAGGTCAGAATGTTTTTGACCCAATGGATTCCTCTTTGAAATATCTGGGATTATCTATGAATCATGTATAGGTTTTTGCATATTGCAGCATCCTTAAAATGATCTAGCACAGAGGTAGGTAATATGTGGCCTGTGGGCCAGATCCATCTCATCAGCTGATTGGATCCAGCCAAAAGGTGGGCACCCACCAGTTGATTGCATTTGGCTGACAGCTGCCTCCACAGTGTTCTGCATGGTGCCAAGCCCTGTCCACCCCCACTTGGGGCAGCCTACATTGCATTTTTGCCTGTGCCCATCCAAGGCCTTGACCCCGGCCCCAGTCAGTAAGCACAGCTTCCTAGCAGGGCTGTTCCCTGAGTGGCTGCAGCTGCATGGGTACTGCTCAGATCCCTATGCCTCCAGTGGCTCATTCTCCTGCTGCAGCACTCTGGGCAGCAGGTAGCATGGGGAAGGACGGTGGCTGTGCTGGGTGGAGACATGTGCTGGGCACCACATGCCCAGCCAGGTGGGGGGGGGGGAAGCTGCAGTTGGCAGCTCGGAGCTGGAGCAAGAGATGCCTGGCTGCAGCTTTGCCACTGTCTGTCTGGCTGGGTGTATGGTTCCCAACATGTGTCCCCACACTTACCATAGCCGCTTCTCTGCATTACTTGCTGCCTGGAGCAGTGCCACAAGGGCAGGAGAGAAGCCACTGGGGCTACGGGGGGGCACTGAGCAGTACCTGAGTAGCTGCAGGCACATCAGGAGCAGCCCTGCTGAGAAGCTGTATGTGCTGGCCAGGACTGGGGCCATCAACAGGTAGAGGAAGGAGTGCAGCATATACTGCCCTGGGCAGCAGTGGGCAGGGCTTGGCTTCATAAGGAGCACAGCTGGGGCAGCCCTGGGCTGGATGGGAGGGGTGGAGATCACCCCTGCACCACACAACTCAGGTAAGCTCTATTGAATGTACCCTCTGCTTCCCACTCCCTTCATTCCCCCACTTCTGGCTGGCTCCTGGGACTTAATGTGCAGGCAGCCTCTCCCCCTGCACCCACGTGAGCACCCCCTACCATACAATATACAAAAGTAAGACTTTATTTTGAACTATTTTTTTTTTTTTTTACCTATAACTTATTGAAACGCGATCACCCAAAATATTTTGTGTGTGTGGCCCTGGATGGCTTTCCAGAACTCATTAGGTGGCCTGCCAGCTGAAATAATTGCCCACCCCTATCTAGCAATGGCCAACATGCCATGGCACCCTGGTTGAGAACCATCAGAACATCAAGCAGTTAGTGTGCTAAAGGCAGTATCTTTTATTAGACCAACTAAGTTGCAAAAAAAAAAAACCAAACTAGTCTGTCTAATAAAATATATTGCCTCTAGCACACCGATTGCTTGTTTTTGTACACCAATGCAGCTACAACCTATACCTACCAAAAGTTCAATATTTTACTTTTTTCTGTAGCTGGTTATAGTCTGAGGGGTCTTTTGGCAGACACTACTTTTCCATAAGCCTTCTTGGCTCATATTTGCTGGGTGACTGGAAAAAAAAAAAAAAGCGCTGTCTGGATGGTAGCTCCTCTCCCTTTCTCTGTGTGTGGGATATGGATCAGAAAAGATTATTATTATTTTTTTTTAAGCATACTGATAGATACAGCATCTAGGATAAGCTTTTCTTCACACACCTTAAACCATATTTAAAGCCTGTGTACCTGTTACAATAAACACCCGCACACAGTCCTTTCCCTAATTCAGTTGCAGTCTCTTAGTCCTAGCCTAGTCAATTTTGCGGTTTACAGTCTCAGTTCATTCACTGTCGTTCTCACTGCTGCTGTTCTATGGATGAGGCCAGATGCACAGGCTGCAGAGAAATGAGGGGTAGATACCCCCAGGAGGCGGTAGCTTCCCTTTTAAGATGGCCTGTGCCTGGGTGGGCGGACCGCAGGGTGGGGGTGTCTCACAAGCAGGAGGAGCCAGAGGAGCAGCTCAGTTTTCTGCCTATGTTGTGCTCCAGCTCGAAGAAGAGAAGCTGTAAGCAACCTCTGCAAGAGCAGCAGCTCCATCTCACGCCCTGATTTATCAGGCCACAGCGTCCAGACAGCTTTGCTTGCAGAAATTTTCAGCCATGGGAGTGGAAGGCTGTACCAAGTGCATCAAATATCTGCTGTTTGTCTTCAATTTTATCTTCTGGGTGAGTGCATTTGTTTGGGGTGCAGCTTTGCGTGTGATTTAATGGCTGGGGAAAACAGAAGGGGAGTGGGGGGGAGAAGGAAAGGAAGGTGACTGTTATCTTTCAGTTTGCTCTCTCCTGCTCCTGGCTGGTGTTAGACTACCACCAAAATAATGCAGCAGGCTCAGAAAGGAGCTGACTTTCCCATCCTCTACAGGAGAGAGGCATAGAGCTTTCTCCTTTTCCCCTAGCAGCTCTGGGGAATGAGATCTGTGGAGGGAACAGCTGCAACCTTTAGGTGGAGAAGATGGAGGGGGGAGGGAGGATTGGGTGTTGCATTGGTAACAGCCTAGTTTGCTCAGAAAGCTAAAGCTGGGAACTCTCTCTTCCCATCCCCCTCCCCAAAACCACTGCTACAATAATTGATTACAATAATTGAATCGATTTGTACCACCCCGCTTTCTTTTGAAATGGCAGATGTGTTTGGTTTTCTGCCTGTGAAGATCGTTTTCAAACTTAATAAACCACCTGTGAGCTGCATTGGGGAAAAAAAAACAATGCTTGGGAGCCAGCCTGCTTGTTTGTCTGCTAGGTTGATGGGGTATGCCCTTGTGTTCAGTATGCAGGTCTGCAGCCATAATAATAATCAAGATTTAAGACGCTTGGAAGTTTTTTTATTTTGTTTTTTTTGGGGGGGGGGGGTTTGAGCACTGGTATGTATTTTGGTTTTGTTTGTGCCTCCCCTTGGGTTCTAACTGATTGAAAGTTGAGACTCATTAATTGCCAAAATATACGAAAATGTAATGGAGGTCAGGGTTTTGGAGTTGAAAGTTGATCTTTCCTGATCTTTCTGTCATGTCAAGAGAAAATGAGAACTGCGTCCTTTAAAGAGAAAATACCAACTGTGTTCTATGTATACAGACTTTTATATTCAAGACCACTTGATTTTTGCCAAACTTTTTTAATACAGGCAGCAAATTTGGTTCTGGACAACGCATGTAAATAGCTTGAAGTACTGAGAAATGTGAAATGCAGCTCTTAAAAAATATGTTTATCCACTGGTAGAATTGTTCTGTGTTTTGAAAGGTGGGTGGAGTGAGAGAATGCAGCCTCTACATGGGAAGTGAGACAATCTGTTGCTGTGGTTGAGGTTGCTATAGCTTGCTGTTTTGGAGATGTAGTTCTTGGAGGCTCTCTGATGTTACCCTTTCCTGCCTTCTGCCTCTTCTTATGTCTGGAACAGTTTTCAGCCTGGAAGGTGGGGTTTAAAACTTGCTTGGTGGCTAAATTAGGCAGATGATGGTGTCTCAAAAGAATTGGCTACTCAAGCTACTTCCTACACTCCTCCCACATATCTCTCCCTCCCTGCCTGGAGAATTTTGCAGGGACCACACCCCACCACTCAGAAAAAGTCTTTGCCTCATCTGCAGGTTCAAGAGGGGTTTGGGTTTGTTGGGTTTTTAAGTTATATTCTGTAGTCAGTGCAAGTTGGGAAATATTCTTTCCTACTATTTGGAAATAAGCTGTCTTCCCTGTGTCTGTCCAGAAAGGGCATCCCAGAGGGCTCCAGAAATTAGGGGGGAGAATAGTCAATATAAACAACTTTGTTGATTCAGCAATTGGTCACATCCTTGCATTTCTCATGTGCAGACACTTACAGTTATGGAACCATGATAAGTGTTACTGCCTAACTTATGATGAATCACCCTGGCTCAGGGGGTGGGGGAGAGAATGTCTTTTGTTCAATTTAGCTGTTTATTTTTCATATGTTTTTATTTTCCCTCACCCTGAGGTTGCTGCAGAAGCTCTTGTAGCTAGTTATCATTACTGAAAAACAGCAGAAACTGTTGCAGTCTTGTTGTAGGTTGGCAGTTCAGATGACACACGATTCTTGCATCTTTGCCAGAGTGAGAGAGTTGCTTAACACTTTCTTGACTATGGTCCATGGTTTTAGAGTTAATGTTTTCCGGATGTTTATGAACACCTTATGGCTGTTTGACCCTTCAGTCTACTCTTTAAGCTGAGGTCACAGCACATTTGGGTGCTGATCAGACACTGCAGAGTGGCACCATTTGAGAGATGTAGTTATACAGTTAGCAGGGAGACTTAAAAAAAAACAAACCCAAAAATATCCCCTGGATTTTTCACTGAGTTCTGCAACAGTGTTCCTTATTAGCAACTAGAAAGAGCAGTGGTGGTGATGACTACAGAGGGGAGCTCAAGGAAGGGGAAACCTGGTAAAGAAACTTGAATCCCAAATGACTTGGGGCTTTCTCACTTAAAAGGCACCATTCATAAAGGCGCTCTGTTTACATGACTGAGTCTCCTCCCAGGCCAAGGAGCAATGATTATCAGACAATGCACTGCTAACTGATTTGCTAGGTATGTAAACAGGAGATGCCTTATCACCCAAAGCCTGATTCTGTTTATTTGCCGGGAATTTCCTATTTTTTGTTCTGTTACTTTCTTAGTCTTTAATTCTTACCCTCATGCTGAGAAGTGGCATTCTTTCTATAATATTGTGCATATCCATAACATCTCCACCAAAAAAATCTTGGAGGATTTGCTATCTTGGGATTAGGAAGATGTACTGTGTCCCTGGCAGTGCAGTCATTGGCCCTGTTTCATGAGTGGGCAAAGTGACATCCAGGGATGCTTTTTGTCATTGGTCAAACTGGGAGTAAAACCTTGGTCTGTCAGATACTTTAACTGTAAGACTGTCTTCCTGGGGTTTTATATTCAGTACACTTGTTGAATCAACTGGGGTGTTCCTGAACCCAGTTTGGATTCAGGCTGAACTGGGAGCACCCTTGCTGCTCTGTGTATTTTCTCCAATATCATCTCCCTGTGGAAACCTAAACCAGAATCATGCAATGGTCCAGATTTATTTCTGGCATGACTCTAAATGCAAAGTGAATGTAGCACTATATGTTTTTTGGGTTTGTTTTTTTTTCAGTTATGCAGCTACCACTTCTTGCTCCCTAAAAATAAAGCTTTCTGCCTTTAAAATGAGAGGAGGGAAATCGGTACTATCTCAATCTAAAAACTTTCGTATGGCATTATTGCATTTTCCTTGCTTTTTTTCCCCTCTTTGTTCCTTCCCAGTTATCTCATTCAGACAGTGGCTTTTTCTTTCTTTTTTTGTTATAGTTTCCTGTCATTCTTGACAGTTGTCTGGGTTGGGGAATGGGGAAGGGAAAGGTATCCTTTTTGGCAGCACTAGGATTGACAGGAAGGACGTATGGGAACTACACAAGCGCCTAATTGCTGAGCCAGCTTGCCTGTTAGCAGCCACCTCTCTCATATAGGAAATGACAATCATCCCATTTGGTAGGTGGTTGCTTTGTTTCATAGGGAAGTATCCTGTTCTGTTTCTTGTTCTGGTCTGTCCCTAGCTATAAGGTGACAAGAAGTTACACACAAACTGATATAAATGATTGGAAATCAGTTTCAGGGGTGTAGATTGTAGCCATGTTGGTCTACGGACATAGGCAGACAAGGTCTGTTGGATAAATCTAACATCTTTTAATCAGACCAACTCAGATAGTAGGGGAAAAAAATCTTCTTAGCAAGCTTTTGGGCACAAATGCCCTCCATCAGGCTAAGGAAGTATCTACAGATGGTCTGAGGGCATTTGTGGCCAAAAGCTTGCTAAGAAGAATTTTTCTGACTATCTGAGTTAGTCTGATTGAAAGATGGTGGATTTATCCAAAGGACCTTGTCTGGGAATTGGTTGAAATTAGTAACGCAGCAGAGGCTCAGTGTACATAGACCACTTTCAAAATGGCCAAAACTGGTTTTAAGATGAACCTGGATGGGTGTAGCATCAGACTTAACTGATCTGGTTAAATTGGTTTATTGGACTTCTGTCCCAGATCCCCTCCAGATTCAACTTGATTCACAGTCCCTCAGCATCAGCTGTTCAGCAGCCACCCTGGAATCCCAGCAGAGCAGATTTACCTGGCAAGTGCCAGCAGTGTGCAAAGAGGATTTAGAGGGCTTTAGTGGCTACCTTCTTATTAAAGTAGAGGTACATCGATGCATCAGTCCCATATTGGATCAGCACCAATATGAGGAAAATTGAGAGTACTGACAATTGTCTGTTTTGACTCATGTGGCTGATAAATGCCCCCTTGCTGTGCTGTGGCTGCGCGCGTGCAGGCAATCGGGAACGAAGCCTGGCAGTGTGGAGAGAAGCTGGGTCCAGCTGCTAAGTTTGTTGTGGGAGAAGGGGTGAAGGGAGGTGTGGGGAGCAGATTGATGTCCCAGCAGTGAGGCAGGGAGTGGGGCTGGGGCTGGAGAAGGGGCAGATGCTGTCCTGCCAGGGTGGGGCAGGGCATGGGACAGAGCCACAGCTCATGGGGCGGGGGGTGTTGCAGGGAAGGGTGGTGGCTCCTGCTGCTGCACACACTTTGGGAGGACGTGTGGGGGTTGTGCCCCTGACTCCATGTATGGGGTGGGGCGGGCTGCCACTGTGGGCTGGGACCAAAGCTGCACTGGGCTTATCTCAGTGGCAGGGCTGGGCCAGGGCTGTGCTCAGGGCAGGTAGTGGTGACTCTGGGAGGGCTGCAGTCATCCCAAAATTCACCATGGCCCCCTTCTAGTGCTGCTACCACGTACCCCAAGTACACTTCCAGCCCACCCCTTATTCGGAAGAGTCTGGCCCCAGCCTGCATTGGCAGCCCACCTTGCCCCATGTGCAGATCTAGGGGCACATGCCCCCACATGGCCTCCCAGGGTGTGCATAGCACTAGGAGTGCCCCCCCACCCACCCCTCGAATGAGCTATGGTTCTGTTCCATCCCATGCCCTGCCCTGACTGGGCAGTGCCTGTCTCTCCCCCTGCCCCAGCCCCAATCCATCCCTCACCGCGGGAGCCTCTCTCTGCCCCTCGCAGCCTATTCCTCCCCTCACCCCTTCCCCCCACAACAGACTTACCAGCCAATCGCTGCTCTCCATGCTCCAGGGCTACATATTGGCTATCAGATTGGTATCAACTGATATGGTTTGTTAAGTAAGCCATTGGTGTTGGCCCAAAAAAATCTCTATCAGTGCACCCCTATCTTAAAGGTCTTTTCCCAGAATAACAATGGCAGCCATAGGATGCAGGTCTTGCCCAACGCAGATCCTACACTTAGCATGTGTGTTTTTTAGCACTATCATCCTTGCTCTAAACCAGTGGGGTCCAACATCTTTAGGCAGGCGTGCCACTGATTAGCCCTGTACCTTCCTTGAGTGCCACTGGGTCCCCTTCTCCTGCCCAAGTTGCCTCACTGCTTTCTGTCCCTGCCTTGTCTGTTGCTGTGTTTTCTGTCCTTGCCCCAGTCTGTGAACCATGCACACAGTTTGCTTGTGCCACTTGTGGCCTGCATGCTATAGGTTAGCCACCCTTTTCTAAACCAGACAGAAGGTTTGAGACTGGGTCCTGCCTTTTGCTCTGAAGAGTTTGGCTGTCAGCTTTCTATGACCAGCCAGTTCTGGAGTGTGCTTAGAGATACGTAAAACTTAATAGGCTGGCCATAAAATGGGGCTAGCTGATGCCAACTTAATGTCAAGTGTCTTCAACATTTGGATTCAAAGCTATGCAACTGGCTATGGAGAGAGTATTAGTCTGAAGTCAGGCAGAAAGCAGCAGGGTAGAGCTTGGGTATCCAGGTTGTAGCTGTATTGGTCCAGATGCAAAAGGAGTCAGAACCTGTGATAGAGGTAAGATCTCTTATTAGACCAACTAGATTTTTGCAAAAAGAATCCTTAATTGCTGGCTTTGGGGCACAAACACCCTTCTTCAGGCATAGAAGAAAAGATTGTACAAGTTCTCCTGGGTAGAAATGAAAGTTCATATTTCATAGGAGAGTCGAAGGTGTCATAAAATCTTCTGTTTGGAACAGTTCATTTTATGCAGATTAGACTTGGAGAAAAGTTGGAATAGTCTGTTTGCCTCAAAGTTGTTTGGTGGCAAGCAGGACATATCATATTTCCTTCTGGTTAAGGTATTTCATATTTCACAAAGAGTAAAAAGATGGAATGGCACTGGACAGGCACTTCTTACGTGGTAACCCCGGTGTTTTGAGTTCTGTTGTAAGGCTCTGTGATGACACAAATTGCCTTGAATAAAGGCAGAAGCAGGGTTTCAGGTGGTCAAACTTGCTTCCTCCTTGTAAAATAATGAAGATTTCATTTTAAAAAATTCACTAAAATTCATTCTTATCCATGTGTCAGGTATGCAGGTTGTAGCCGTATTGGTCTAGAGGCAGAAGTATCTTATAGATGGGCATTCGCTTTCCTCGGTCCTTTTGTTTTGATAGACTGCTGTGTGCACGTCTTTTCACAGCATCTGAAGAAGTGAACTATGAGCTCATGAAAGCTTATACATCTCTGCTTTTAGTTAGTCTATAAGGTGCATCTCTACCCTGCCTTCGGCTCCTGCTCGCATGAAGGTTTTCAGAGTCTCCATGTCCTGTGAATGTGGGGCTGCATTGACAGAAGGCCTGAACACCTGCAGGCTCTGCTCTCAAAAACTTTTCCCCACAGGTTGAAAATCCAGTTTGACCTATATACTCATTTCCAGTCCGTTGCTAAACTGCAGTACACACCAGGGTTCTTAGGACTGACACTAGGCAAACTCATTTGTATGCAAAGCTACTCTACTCTTGCCCTTCCACAGCTCCCCACACTCATTTGCTTATGTGCACTGAGGTCAGGCATTGTTGGCAAAATACAAGTGGGAGATGGAACAAAAAAAGTTTCATCTGAGGTTGGGTGTGGGTTTTTTTGTTGTTTTTTTGCAACGTCCTTGTGTGCTAACAAGAAGTTTGTCCCATAGGAAAAAGAAAGTAGTTTTAAACTAACTCTATTCAGCAAGCAAGGGAAAAGAAGTCCCATAATCTTTTGTTGTTGTTGTTGTT
>JAGPOW010000304.1:109521095-109532719 GCA_030014935.1 Caiman crocodilus | reverse complement strand
TTGTTGTTGTTGTTGTTTGTTGTGGATTGACGCAGTCATTTCAAAAGTACTTGGTGCCCACTTTTCTGCTGGTGATGACCAGATTTTTGGGAGGTGCTGAGCACTTCTGAAATGTGAAACTACATGGGAATTGCCAAAAACCTTTTAAAAAAACAAAACAAAAAACCCTTGTCTTTCTCCTATCTCGGATGGGAAATTTACTGGTATCGGATTTGTCGGGGATCCTGTGTTCCTTTTCTGCGTGTCACTTTTTGGGCTTCTCAAGGAGAGCTTACACACACTATTTCATCTAAGTTGTCTGAGAGTAGGTTCAGGCTGGACATCAGAAGGCACTACTTCAGTCAGGGCAGCTAGGATCTAGAACCAGCTTCCAAGGGAAGTGGTGCTGGCTCTTACCTTAGGGGTCTTTAAGAGGAGGCTTGATAATTTACCTAGCTGGGGTCATATGAGCCCAGTATTCTCTCTTGCCCAGGACGGGGGGTCAGACTTGAAGATCTACTTGGGTCCCTTCTGACTCTACAGCTATGAATCGTGGGCTCTGTCACAAACTGAACAATGCAGTTTAGTCTTGGATATGGAAGTGTGCTGTCTTCCTCCAAAGTGGAATTGACCCAATTGAAAAAGAGTCCCTGGGGGGCTGAAGAAAGCCAGAAGCTAGATTAGCTGCTTTTCAATATAATTAAACATAACCAGAGAGAGAGCAAGTCAATTTGAGAAGCATCACCCGGCTTATTATCTAATGCGGCCAGTGGCAGCTTTCCAGATCTGGAGCACATGCTGGCTGCATTACCAGAAAGGTGTCTAATTAGAAGGTAGAGTTTGCTCTTAATTCAATTTTCCAGACAGCACATAACTATTTTCTGTTGCCTGTGGTGGGCATATATGGTATGATTAGGGGCTGATGGGAAGAGCTGGAGGAAAATTATAAGACCGCTTTGTCTTCTGTCTTGGAGGAGCGGCGCTTCAAGACTGTATTCATACCTGTAATATCCAATCCTCCCCCTGTCCAAGTATTATTTCCTTGAATGTTTCTAGATCGGGGGTACTCAGTACCCAGCCTGTGGGTCAGATCTGGCCCCTGGTGCCATGTCCTCAAACCCACCAGGCTCTTCATGGATATGTGGCCCTGCCCACTATGTTAGTCGTGCAGGGGTGGCCTGGGATCTGATCCCTGTATTTGGGGCTCAGTCCTGGTGTGCGGTGGCACCATGGAGCCACTCAGCTGGCCTGCTGGGCCAAAATGTTGAGCACCACTGTTCAAGACTGTTGTCTTTTTTAGGCTAAAAACAGGCAGCTGTTTTAATCCAGGACTGATTACTCACTCAAATCTAAATTGAGGCATAGTATTTTACACATGAGACTTAAATGACAATTAACTCGAATTGGTAGTGGTTGTGCCAAGGTCAAATGTGTTTTTTGTGATACTGCACAGGTATTTAAATGTGGCTTGCCCCTCTGGAAGGTCTGGGGTTTGCTGGAAAACAAGATGCTCTGCTTTTAGCGTTAGTTAATTTCTTTCTGCTCACCAGGCCCAGTGTTTTTTATTGCTGGGTTAAGAGATGATGATGAAATGAGAAATCACCTAGTATAGAAAGGATCTGTCTTTTTATACAAGCAACCCCAAACAAAGTCAAGTGAAGTAACGGCTGCATGGAAGCAGACAGATGGAGGCAGGCCAGCCATCAGCTGGAGTCAAACCAAAGGGCAGGAACTAAGTCTGGCTAGAAAAGTGGGAAGTGATTTGGCTTAAAAGACAGGAAGACTCTTTTGTTTGTGTGCTGGAGCTGTACACGTGGAAAAATCAATTTTCCTCCCTTTGTGGCTTCAAATGTGCAGACTTAGTCTTATTCAGAAAGGCGTGACTTGAGATGTTTAAAGCAGTATAGGGAATTTAGGTGCCTAATTTTCACTGTAATTAATAGTAGTTTATTTAACCCCTTGGGTGGCTGCTGAACATCACAAGCACAGTTCATTGCCCCAGATTACTATTGAAAGATGCTCTGGGACTTCAGCAGGCTGGAGACTCCTATCAAACTGGATTTGTCAGCAATGGGCTCTATTCTTGTTGCTGTGGCACCGCCTGTGATTAGGTTGGATTGGGGCCCTGTGGTTTTTTTGACAGTGAGAGAAAAGTGATGATTGCCAGAGCTTAAGTTACAGTTTCCCAGACTCATTTTGTTTTCATAATAGGTTGGAAAAAGAGTGGTTTATGTGGTTTGCATTTGTAAGATGGTAATGTTTTGTGGTACTTCTATAGATCCATAGGATGAGAGGCTAAGCTCCATTCTGGTCATAAACAAAATAAACTTTGCATTATGAAGAGGCTCTCCTAGGATTGGTTGGGCCGGAGCTTTTTGGTAGATCAGAGTCCCTGAGAAATCCTAACGCAATCAAATGCTAATGGCTAACACTGCATCTATCTGACTGTATATCATCTAAATATACTTGCTTGTATTTCTTCTTTGGTTGTGCAGTTACTAAATGCCCCCTTTTTTGGAGTGGGACTGGGATCTTTTCATGGTGGACAGTCAGTAGAAACAGAATCAAACCCAATTCAAGAACTAGGTGTAACCAGGTTTGAAGCTGCTTTCTTAAGCCAGCCTTAGGTGACTAGATAGATTAATGTGCTAGACACGATAGTATGTATGCAATTATACCCATGTTGCAAATTGCATCTGACTTAGGGCTTGGAAGAAGGCTGTTGTGCATGGTCTGACATGGCTATGAAAATGGGTTGAGAGGGCTCATGTCTTAGTGGTTGGAAGAAAGGAATGGGTCATTTTCTGCCCTGTAAACCATAGTAATACTTCTCTTCTTTCAGGTTGCTGTGATATGTATAGCATCTTGTTAAGCATTTTGATCCTGTGATAAAAGGCCCTGTGGAAGTATTAGATTATTTATCTGAGATCATTGTTCCTTTTTAATGATTAAATGTTGAGCAAATAGACTGTTGAAACAAAAATTTGAGACTACAAATTGCTGTTTCACTTTCTCTCTGCCAGTGGGTCTATTAGATATTAGCAGTAGGTCTTAATTCTATTGACACTTCCCAGCAAAGCTGCTTTCTGAAGCAGGTGTCGGTGAAGGCAGCGCCTCCTTGAATGCATGAGGAAGAGATTTTTCTAGGAGCCTAAGCATCCTTATTCCATATTTGATCTAGTCCAGTAACATGTTCCATAGAGAATTGTAGAAACCTTGCAGTAGGCAGATGTAGGACTGTCTTTCCTCTGCAGTGACTCTAAGAGTTGGTTCATTTTAAGCTTAGAATATGGAGACTTTAATAACCCTCTGTATTATAAAGGTGTATTGTGGATTGATGCCTACAGGCTTCCTTTTTAAGAATTCTGATGTGGAACCTTCCTGACATGCATTCTTGATACCCATCAACCCTGGAAACTAGGCATCAGGGCTGTACTATTCAAAACCTGTCGTATCATCTGTAAAATTTGGCCCTTCGTTTTTGAGAGTGGCCTTGTTTGCTATACATCTCTGATTTTGTCTAAAAGATGCAAATCTACCCAGACTTCTGAATACACCATTGTTGTTATGGATTAAGAACATATGGTTTCCCTGCCTTCTGTGTCTTCGTGAATATGCTACCCTTTTACTTCCTTCAAGCATGAAACGGGGTGGGGGTATGTGTGTGTGAGCCTTGCCAGGGCTTGAAAGTTCAAACCACCAAACTGAGGATGGCTTGCATTTTTTCTGCCTGGTATACAAGATCCAAAGAGCAAGGGTTGGAATCCGTTTGCAATTCTTTTAACAGGGAGTTGGAAAATGAGGTCCTTATCTTTTTAGCTTACAAGGTGAATTGAAGGACATGGTAAGCCTGTACAAAATGCCTGTTTCATCACCATATATGGTGATGGGCAGAGGAAATGTTTCAAAGATCCCTTAGGTGTCTGAGAACAAATAATGGGTTTTTCTAGATGGGTGGCACGTGCTAGTATTTACTTACCGTGCTTCTGGAAAAGTTCAAATCCCTCTGCAAATACACGGTAAGCCTCCTAATATCCTTCTGAGGAAAGTAAAAATTATTTCCATCTTACACCTGGATTAACTGAGCTATAGTAAAGCAGCATAGCATAGAGTACATGCCCTTATTTTCCACACAGTTCAGCAGCAGAGCCGTAGTTAGCTCTTGCCTTCCAAACCTCTCCAGTTAGTTTTCTGCTGGTGTTCTGACTGCCGCATTCAGCTGAAAGCCAGAGTGAGCTGCTGAGTGTTGGCTTCCTCCAGCAATGCTGCAGCCTTGCCTATCATTTAATTGTAGCAGAGTGTTTGCCATGGGGCACGGACAGGATTCTCCTAACAGGTGCCACAGCCCATATCTTTGTTCTTTCTAGCTGTATTGTGTTCATATTTACTGAGGGTGCATGGAGAAAAAAGAATCTCTTATCTTCCAGCTGTTTTTATTTTTACTATTATCTTTTAGTGTAGATTAGTGATTCTCAACTAAGGTGCCATGAGATCCTTTAAGAATGCTGTGGGGTTCTGCTTAGTATTAGTACAGTTAGGTGTGCAAACACTTATGTGGCATTCGCAAGATGAACCCAGAGATTTCAAATAGGAATCCATTCAAAAAAGAAAGCATCTTACCCTCTTTTGATCTTTCCAAGTATATAGCAAAAGAATTGCTATATACTTCTGTCAGAGACAACCTATGGGGGATGAGGGAACCCCCCCCACATGCACGCACACCCCCCTCGCACACAATAAACAAGAGTAAGACTTTATTTTGAGCTATTATACACTATATATTATTTTGGGCTCTATATACACTATGCAAATGCACACAAATCAGGACACAGATTTTTTGAAAACTATGGTGTAGTGGGTGTGTTTTTGCTTTTGTTTTTTTTTTGGGGGGGTGTTTTTTTTTTTTAGTGTATGATTTTGTTTTTTTTCTGGTTCCAACATGGCACCCCCAGGAGTTCTTCTGGGGGCAAGGGGAGGGACTTCTGGTGGCAAAGGTCAGGGGTTAGGGAATGGGACTTTGGGTCCCAAGATGGTGACCAGGCGGTGGGAAACCTGCCAAGGGGCGGGACTGCCCTTGTGGCCCTCGACAACTCACCAAAACTCAGTGGCCCTCCAGCTGAAGTAATTGCCCACCCCTGCATTAATATCTTAAAATAAAATATATGTTTAACGCTGGTGTTAACGATTTCTCTAGAACGCCTACTTCTTATTGTTAAGCACACTTTAGGCCTGTTCTTGCAATCTTGGCAACAATACCATCAATTTATGTTTTTTTTCATACCATCGTAGTCTCTTCAACTCAGGCACAATCTGTTCATACAGCAAAGGATCTATAGATTCCTGTTTGAACTCCTGCTCATTCAAGGTACAGAAATTGTATATTTTGGCCATGAGCAGAACTAGAGGCATATGATATAATATCAAAACATTTTTTTTCCTTTTGTTATGGGCTGATTATGTGTTCCTGGTACTTCATTTTTTTTTTTTTTTTTTGCCTTTCCTTTTTAGGCATTAATCCAGGGGTGGGCAGTTCTTTTGGCTGGAGGGCTACTTAACAAGTTTTGGTGAGCTGTGGAGGGCTGTAAGGGTAGCCCCCCCCCTTGACAGGTGCCCCGCCCCCTGGTCACTCCCTTGGAGCTGGAAGTCCCACCCCCTAACTCCTGACCTTGGCCACCAGAAGTTCTTCCTCTTGCCCCTGAAAGCATTCCTTTTGTGGGGGGGGTAGCTACACATACCAAAAATCAAACATCTACTATACATGTTTTAATTTTATCTCAAATTTTTTGTCCTGATTTATATATGTTTGCATAGTGTTTATAGAGGTGATTGCATAATAGCTCAAAATAAAATCCTACACGTGTGTATTTTGTGGGGGAGTTATAAGGGTTTGGGTCTGTGGGGTGGGATTATGAGGGTGTGTATGGTACCAACAGCCCTTGCTGCCAGCAGCAGTAGGCAGTGGGCCTTCAGGGCAGTCATGGCCACAGAAGGGAGAGACCCCCCCATGCACCACTGGGCTGAGCCAGTTTCGTGCCTCCATGTGGGGCTTCCAGCACTTCAGTGGAGAGCCGTGTATGAAAGTATGGAGCCCATCCGGCCCTATTAGTGCATAACTTCCCAGGGTTCCTGGTCCACATGCTGGGAGCAGCAGCAGGCCCTCAGGGTGCTTATGGCAATGACAGGCATAGCCCTGTGGTAGCATGTGGCTCTGGATGAATCCCAGGAGCTGCAAATAGAGACATGGAACCAGCCCGGCCCACTGGCATGCAGCTCCCACATACAGTGCTGTGAGCCCCGTGTGCTGGCACAGAGCCTGCCCAGTCTGGTTTGCAGGCATGTGCCAGTGGGTGGGCTTGGTGCCACCACATTCAGCTCTCGGGATTCAGCTGCGTGGCACTGGCGGGCTCTGTCTGCTGTGGCCATGAGCACCCTGAGAGCCTGCCACCTGCTGCTGCTACTTCTGCCTGCAGTTGGGGCAGAGCACCACTGGGGACCATGTGGCTGAGGGGCCCACACCACCCACAAGTCTCTCCCCGCCCCCCTCCCTCCTGCTGCAGGTGGTTGCTCCTCTCCTCATTCACCAGCTGTCCAGTTACATGCCGCTCTGCTCGTTGCCCCAGCTGGAGTGCTGGAAGCCCCATGGTGGTGGAAGCACAGAGCCCACCCAACACACAACCTCTGAAAGCCCATGCTTCCTGCCAGCTTTCAGAGGGGCAGCCATTTGCCAGTAATAATAAGGTTTTTTTGGAATGGTCCCAAGGGCCAGATCTGGCTTGCGAGCCATATCTTGTCCACCTCTTAATTATTCCCTGGTCTCCTAATACTTAGTTTAATTCCCAGTTCTGCAGAAAGCTTCCCATGTGACCTTGTCAAGCCTCTTCCTCTTTCTATACATCTGTTCCTGTCCTGTAAAAAGCTGAAATATTTCCTTTGGCTTATCTACTTGGATAGCAAATTCTTTTAGACAGGAACTGGCTCTGCACAAACATCACCTATGACAAATTGGAACCCAATTGTGTTTTTTGACCTCAGGGCATTGCCATGATGCAAATAATGTGCCAGGGCCTCAACTGAGTAAATAGACATAGCCCCATTGACTTTTGCCTTGCATGTTAGGAATATTTTCCAGTTAGAGTAGAAACGAACACCCTCTCATAATGACAAAGTTTTCCAATCTAAATGTAGTATTTAATCCCCTAGTTCAGGGGTGCTCAATATCTGGCCCATGGGCCAAATGCAGAGCCTTGGAATCTGGTCTGCAAGGCTTCAGAGGGTCAGAAAATTTAATGGTGGGGGAGCAGTGAAAGTGAATGTTGTCATCTCTCCTTGCTGCCAAAATCCCAATTCCTGCACAATGAGTCAGCTGGGCCATGATCCTCCCTTCACAGGGGCATTAGGAGCTGGGTTGCACTCCCCTGTCCTTTTGGGGCCAAACTGGGGCTGCGTCATGCCCCCCTATCCCTCTGTGGGGCAGAGTTGGGACTGGATCAAGCCCCTTTCCCCAGCATAGCTGGATCAGGACTGGATTGCCCCCCACTGCCCTCTGTGTAGCTAGAAGAGACCCTGCCCTGCCTGCCCTTAGTTGCCAGATTAGGTCCACCAACTGGATCCAGCCTGTGGAGGGGACAGGGCACTGCCCATCCAACCCGCTGGACAAAAAAGTTGAGTCCCACTTCCCTAGCTGATATTTTTTTTTCCTGGGGTTGTTTTCGTGTTTGTTTTCTGGCCAATATGATTGGTATCTGAGTATGGTGCGTACACCATAAAGCAATAACAGATTAAGCATGTTTTTGTAGTGATGCAGATGGTTTTGGCATAGAAAGTCAGAACATTCACCATGCCAGTACCCCACTTCCTTATTCTTGGTGGTTCTCAGAGTTGGCACACTTCCAGACAACAGCAACTGGCAAAACTGGCTGGAGAGGAGGCAGTTTCCAATTTGCTGGCAAAGGAAGTGTTTGGTGCATCTCATTTGATATATTGTGCCCTTAGATGTGACCAAAGCTTAGAGTGGAGTTGCTTAGTACTTTTGCCTTTCTATGGTGAGAACTGATCTGAGCACAACAAAGGGAATAAAGGCACAGAGTAAGGACTGAACTCTTCTAAAACTCCTTCTGCTAAAAATGCTAATTGTGAAACTTTGGCACCTTTCTCTCCCTTTCTTGATTTAGCTGCAGAATGTCTTATTTGCAAAGAAATACCACTCTGACTACACTGTACCAGTAAAGTGCTGAAGCTGCCCAACAGCTCTCTCCTTCCCTCCCTTCCTCAGGCAGACTTATCTGAGAGGGCATGGAGGGAAGACAGACAAAAAAATATGATGCATTTCCTGGCAAGTGCACAGAAACTGGGAAGTGGGAGCCAGGCCAGATCAGACCAAACCAATTCTTTTATTCAGTGTGTTAAGTACCAGCCACTTCAGAGGGTTTGCAGGGATAGGAGCTGTCTGAAGTGACCTTTTATCAGATAAATAAAACTGCGGGGAGGGAATGATTGCCATGTTCATCAGGCAGTCTCAAGATAGCCACATGGACTGTGGGGAAGGAAAAGGGATCGGAGAAGAAAGTCAGTCCCCATACTCCCCACTATCAGAGGCAGACACCATGATCACCATTTGTGGTGCCAGCTATCCTGAGGGAAACTTCGGAGGGAACCAGCTACTAGATGGTTCGATTAGTCTTTCGCCCCTATACCCAGGTCGGACGACTGATTTGCACGTCAGGACCGCTACAGACCTCCACCAGAGTGGAGTGGATCACCCTGTTCCCTGACCAGACAAATAATTTGCTCTGTGTTGTATAGAAGAAAGAAACTGGTTGTTCAGTTCCTCATCTTTCCACACTCCAGGTGTGTCTGTAGGTCTCTAGACACACTACCTGGTGTCTAGAGACCTATAAGTGTTTCTGCAATCTGATTTCCATTGTTTGAACAGCTGAGACTCAAACAACAGCATTTAAAATCTCAAGGGTCACAAGCAGGGCTTAGCCCTATCTCCCAGTAACCTGTTCTAAAGGGACTAGGTTGGATAATTTCAGCATGCTGAAGAACTGTTGCTGCCTGACCAATTCAATGACCCGTCAATCAGACTTTCCCACTTAATGGACTAAATCATTGAACTGCAGAATTATCCTAGTGGTCTAGTCTTCTGAGGGGAAGAAATTTGTAGAGAGGTCTTTGACATTAGACTTGCAGTTGAGTTAATGAAAATATTAAGGCTCAGGCTTTGCCAGAGTTGAATGCCTTTAGAAATAGCCTTGTTCCTTTGCATGCCCAGATGGCTGAAGAAGTCACAATGGAAAATGTTGTTCCATATTTCATCTCTATTCTTTGGTAGGAGCTGAAGTTATTTAGGTCTTTGGGATTGTGCTGTCAGTAATGCACCAAAAATATGAAGGTCCAGAGAAGAGCTGTGAACATGAAGTGGGTGAAGGGAAAATAAGTAATCATGTACTGAGGGTGCTTACTGAGTTTTTTGGCAAGCCATCGAGGGCCGCATGACAGACAGCAAGGGGCAGATAAAAAATTTAGAAAATTAATTTTTAGGGGCCCTGCAGGCCAAATAAAATGGCCTGGTGGGCTGCATCAGACCCACGGGCTGCATTTTTGCCCACCGCTGCCTTATACTGATACTTAAGGCTTTTCAAATACCTGCGAAACAAGGTGAAGCTCTGCATACAAGATCTGATGAGTGCTTGAGGTTATTTTTAGCATCAGATACTGTAATATATTACTTTACATCTCTGGCAGGCACACTAAACACTTGCAATTCTGCCTGCTTTGAAAAATGGATAGGATACACAAACGTAGACAGAACATCAGTGAAATTCAGCAAATGTGAAAACTGAGGCCCAGTGTGGCTTAAAGGCTTTGGACCTAAAATATCTGGTCTAGGTTTTCAAGAATGATTACAAGATTTTTTTTTTTTCAGGGGGGGGTTGAGTGGGCTTTGGGGGGGGAAAAAAAACATCCAAGGGTTGGGTTGGGTGCACAGCTCTTGGGAGCAGGAGCAAAAAAAAACCAAAACCACAACCCCCCCCAACCTTTCTTAAGGCTCCGCCAGCCAGGTATCTAAACTTTCCTGGCAATGGATGTCTTTCCAGAAGGCTGTAGTCTAGTTCTATAAGAATTTGTGAGTGACACCCTGTCATCTTTGTTATGGAGGAGATCATCACATTCCCTTCTGCCCTTTAAACTGGCTGTGATTAAAAGAACCACTTGGCTTTAAGACCACTTCCTCCAAGCCTGATGTAAACTCACCCTTAGGAGGGGAAAGGCTTTGGTAAATCTAGCTAAAGAATCTTGTGGCTCCACCTTTAACCCAGTGCCTGGCCCCAAATAATGCTCCCTACCAGGGAAAATGATTGGTGATTTTCTTTTTTTTCCAACCCTCCCTCTCTAGCAGTATGAGAGGACTTTCTCTGACGTTCCTGCCAGCGCATCTGCATTTGTTTTTGGTACTCTGGGGGTTTTCTCTTACTTCTGCCTTACTGGGATTTCAGAAATACGTATCTGTGGGTTAGAGTCTGGGGAAGCCTCTAAATATTGGGTGGGGTCAGGGAGGGACAAATGGAGCCACAGCACAAAACATGGAAAGCCAGTACCTTACCCAGGGTTGCCAGCCCAAGAAAACTTTTTTTTTTTTTTTTTTTTTTTTTTACTGGCAGCCAACCTTTTTTATTGATTTGTTTTACATAATGTAAATGTGACTCTTCTGCCAGGCCTAAGTTAGAAGGACTGGGTTCAAATTTTAGGGCTTTAACATTAATGGGCATTTTTACACATGCAAGTGCGGTAGCACCAGGCACTTTGCAAAGTGCCTGGTGCTGTAATGCTTGCATTGCATAAGTGGTGAAATGAGCATCAGCACTGAGAACACGGCAGCTGCCCGCTTTGAAGTGGCAGATCTCCAGCATGTCATGGGAGAGAAAAGTATGCATAAGTGTTTAAATGCCCGATCATAATAATAATAATAATAATAAAAAAAAAACAACCCCAAAACCCAGCAACTTTGGTTGTTCGTAAAAAGTTCTGCAGTAAAACAAATTAAAAATTCCTGGTTTGGCAACCCTGCATAATTTGAAGTGACGGTTTTACACTGTGCTCCGCTACTCATTCCCCTCCTGCTACCCCCTTCCCGCCTGATTGCAGCCTGCACCATGTTGCTCTCCCTGTCCCAGAATGGATTCCCAAAGAAGCCTACCTATAACTCAGCAGTATTGCTAGCAGCCTGGAATGCAGTAGTAGCACATGGCTGAGAGAACACAGCCTTCAGTGTCCTGTGCTCCTGCTCAGACGCCAACTGACATGTCTCTGCTCTTTTGAGCAGAGCATTGATTGATCTGTTCCAGCTTAGTGTTTTACTGATAAATAAATAAAAAATTTATTGACAGCCATTTTAGCCTGATTTTTACTGAGAGTCAGTAAATTCACTGGCAGTTGACAACCCAGGCCCTACCCTTTCATTTCTTCTGGGGCTGGAACTTGTCCATCTATCGCAGTGGTTCCCAACCTTTTTTGTAGCAGGACACATTTGTAAACAGATAGCCAGCACCAGCCCCCAGTGTGTGGGGCAGAGGGGTGGGGCATTGGGGTCCCCAAGCAATGATAATCTAACAGCCTGCAAGGAAAAAGCCATGTTTTTTCTT
>JAGPOW010000304.1:109503863-109520995 GCA_030014935.1 Caiman crocodilus | reverse complement strand
TTCTTTAGAGGAGAATCCATTTTTAAAGTTTGTTCATGACCCTTTTGTGTATTCTTGTGACCCACTTTTGGGTCACAACCCATGGGTTGAGGAACGCTGATCTATAAGAACTGCTCCTGGAACATAAGAATTTTGGAAGCAAAGAAAACAGTAGTAGGAATAAAGTGAGAATTCAAGCTTAAAAGCTGCGGAGGTACTTTCCCAATAAATATTTAGTTGTTTTTTTGAGAGCTTTGGAAATGTCGTGCCCTCCCCCCTTCCCGGGCCCAATCATTGATTTGTTTTGCAGTGCAACTGAGGGCTGTTCCTTTTAAGTGTGAAAAACAGTACACATTTTGTAGTTGATAACAGTTCTCTGACAGTCCCTTATACAGACTACAGCATCTCTATGGGTTTCACATCTTTTATATCAGGTTAGTATTTCCTGGGGCTTTCAGCTGTATTTTTCCATCCCAGCTCTCCTGGTGCTCAGCAGGAATTTCATCCTTGTTAACAAGTGAGCATGTGCGGCATGCATACAAGGGAAGAGAGGTGCATCTGTTCTGAGCTGGGAGCAGTAAATCTTTCAAAGCTGGGGAAAGCCAGTAAAAAGGAAAGATGGATAGCTTGTACCATACTGCCTTTTAGCTTGCATGTCCTGAAGTATTTTGTGATTTGGTGTCACTCAGGTACACTTCTTTCTTTCTCCCCCCACCCAACCCTCAGCCAGTTCACTGGCCTGGCTAACCGTGCCCTGTTTATGTAGACTGATCCTTACCCCTTGATTTGCTCTTCTCTACACTTTTATCCTTTTTTAAATTAAGAAAGGGCTCAAGGGTATTTAAAGCAACTGATAAAAACAACTAGCTGCATTTTAACTGAATATTACAAATCGGCATCTGTGAATCTTTTCCTGAATCTATGCATGAAGCAAAAATCCCTTGTTTCTCTGCCATCAGGGCTACAACAGCACTGCAACCTTACTACAGCATTCCTGATTCTAAACAGTCATTCAATTTGAACATGTTGGTCCTCAACCTTTTGGCCCTGAAGGCTAGACAACTGGTGCAGGACTAATCCACGTGCCAGGACTGAGCCCTGTACTGCCTCCACCCCACCTGCATGCACTTGAATCAGGCCCTGCATTGTCTTGACTGGCCCCTGTGCTCCTGGATCAGCCCCATGCTGCCTTCCTGGCTCTGTGTGACTGATCTGGCATTCAGGGCCATGCTATCTAGCCTGCAAAACTCCCTGCGGGTCTAGAAATTTGGCAGTATGGGAGTGACCACTGCCTCTGCTACCAAATCTTTGGACTAGTGGAGAGCATTTAGGGCCAGATAATTTGGCTCTGGGCCAGGGGGTTGAACATATCAACATGCATAGCAGCATATAAGAGCTGCCAGGTGGTGCTAGTCAAAATGGCAGATTGTGTTAACCCTTCCCATGGACTGTTAGAATTAGGAGAAGCACAGCAACAGGTTTGTACTACTTATGAGTTTTTATTAGTAGTAGTGATTTGCAGTATTACAGCAGTCTCTGGAGGCCTGTAAGATAAGGGCCTCATTAGACCATACTGAGCACATGCACCTAATGAGATGGACCCTGTTCTCAGGATCTTAGTCTAAAGCTCTTCCTTTTGGCCTCACATGCTGGATGAAAAGTGACCATGGACCAGTCCATGGGCCAGCTTGGGCCCGGGGCCACCTCGCCAAAATTGGGACCCATGCCATATCCACTGTCTCCCATACACCTGGGTTGGGCCCTGTGCCACCTCTCCCCTGCCCAGGTTGCCAAGATCAGGCCCCTCATGGCTGTTACCTAGCCTGTAGGGCTCTCCATGGATCTAGAAGTTGGGGAGCAAGAGAGCAGCAATTGCTGCCACAGCTCCCCCACCACCAAATTTTCAGACCCAAGGGGAGCCCTGTGGGCCAGGGGTTGAGTACCCCTGGTCTAAGAAGACAAAATAAAGGTAAGAGAGAGAGAGGACACAGAAATGGAAGGGTGAAGCAATATCATGAATATTCCTAGACTTTCTATCCACTTACCAAGAAAATTGTAATACATATAGTCCTGGGATAATAGCCACTTCAAAGCACCCTAGCCATGGTAGTCTGAAGTTGGACAAGAAAACAGGGTAAACTTGCACCACATAGACCAGGGGCAGGC
The DNA here is from genome assembly GCA_030014935.1 of Caiman crocodilus. NCBI lineage: Eukaryota > Metazoa > Chordata > Crocodylia > Alligatoridae > Caiman > Caiman crocodilus. The sequence continues at coordinate 109,518,850 of JAGPOW010000304.1, read as the reverse complement.
AATTACTTCAGCTGGAGGGCTTCTTATGGAGTTTTGACAAGAAGTCAAGGGCTGCATGGGTAGCGCCGCCCCTTGACAGGTGCCCGGCCTTTCTCCTGCCACTTCCCTACCTTTCCACCCACTGCTGCCGCTTCCCCATGACCCTCCTCCCACTCTCTCACCACTCCTGCCACCATGTGCCAGGTACACGGCTGAGACCACAAAACTCAGCAGGAGTCAGCCCAGCCCCAGTGATTCTTGGCTGGCTCTCTGCAGTGCTGGAGAGGGTGAGGCTTGCTCCTGCTCAGTCCTGTGCTCAAATTGATGCAACCAGAAACTACCAGAGCAGTCACTGGGTGGGGAAGGGGTGAGAAGAAACAGCGATAGCAGGCAGGAAAGTAGGGAAATGGCAGCAGCAGGTTGGGGGGCAAGTAGCAGCAAGCAGGCAGGTGGGCATGAGTGTAGCAACAGCTGGGTGAGATTATAGGGACTGTGCCAGTGCCTGGCAGGGACCCCAGAGTGGGGTGGTAGGAACACAGAGCCCAAGCTGGTAGGGGCTATATGGAGCTGAGCTGAGCTGTGCTGCGCCAGCAAAGAGAAGGGAGTTGGGCCGGCCCTCTATAGAGCCCCTGCCAGCCTGGGCCCTGCATTCCTGCTGCCCTGCTCTGGGCCTACGCCGGCCCTGGCCCTGGGGCGCTGGCATGGGCCCCACGCTCCTACCCAGATGTCACTGCGCTCATGCCTGCCTGCCTGCTGCCTCCATTTCTTCACTTTCCTTCCCACCACTGCTGCCACCACTGCTTCTCACCACCACACCCTCCCCCTCAACCCACCAGCTGCTTTGGCACCACATGGTTCCTGGCTGTATTGCTGAACTGCAAGACTCAGCAGGAGCCAGCCCAAGCCCAGCCCAGCAATTGCTTGCAGTCCCCCCCCCCCACCTTTCCCTCTCAGGAGGAGGGAGATGGGCAACAGCCCCAGGGTCCTAGCTAGGGGGGAGGCTTCCTGTTGGAGGCTGAGGATGGGGCGGACCTTGAGGCTGTGGCTGCTGGATTCTGCTGCTGTCTGTCCCTACTGTTGCTGGTTTCTTATCATTTTTGACAGGCAGCCAGGGACCGGTGATAATTTTCTAACATTTTTAGGAGCCTTGTGGGCCAATTAGAATGGTCTGGCAGGCCAGATTTGGCCTGCGGGCTGTATTTTACCTGCTCCTGTCATTGACTGACTGAATTGGAGTTGCATAAGTTTTCATGAACAGCACCTTACTTCACTGGATGCTGCCATGTAGTGCCATTCAACTAACTCACATCAGACTCCTCTTCTCTGTCATCTGGAAAGGGATGGGGCTCTTAAAGCCGCCTAGATTGGCAAAGTAGCGGCCACTAAAACGGTGTTGGAAGTGAGGGGGGAAATAACTTATTCATGCAGTCTGTCACCTGGAATGACCTGTAGCAACTTTGGTTTCCCTTTTAAGTATCTCAAACTTAAGGATTCAGTTTAGCTTTTGTAAGTGCTGTAATATGTTACATTCCAATTAATTATTAAAAACACATTGAGGTCTAGCTGTAATAGGTATCAGTACAGAGATATTAAACTCTTTTTAAATATGCTTTTAGAAATTGGCTTGGAACATAAAATAACTGTCCTATTAAGCTAAAATCAAGTCAGCCATCTGGCACGTTGAGGTACACTTAGTGCTGTTTTTGTGAGACTTGCAGATTGTTGGTGTGTGGCAGCTCCAGCAACTGTATTGAAAAGCACTATGAGGAAAGCATTTTAATGTGCATGTGTTAGCTGTCTCTAAATGTAATGCAGCAGCTGGAAATAAGGAGAGTGCCAGCTCTCTGCAAACCACCAAGTGCTCTGCCAGGCCCCAGAAGTCTGTGGATCTCAGTTAAGGAACGGTTTTGGATAATGACAGCTGTTGGGGTGGAAGGTGACTCATCCGAGTATTTTCGGGTAGAGTCTTGTGAGCATCAGATGGATTTTACAGCAGTGTATGGCAGGATGGAAGGAGCAGGAAAAGAATCTGGCCCCGACCTGGGATAGTTTGATGTTTGTATTGTAAAACTAGATTAGTCCCAATAGGATATTTTCAGCACAGGAAATAAAGTAGACTAATGTGCTGCTACTTTGAGAGGGTGTGGAATGCAACTCCCTCTTGCCCTATTCCTTCTCTCCCTACACACACACAGCTATACATCCTGAACCCATCTTGCTCTCATGACCCTCCCACTTTTTAAGACTTAAAGAGATGGGAAATGCTGAGTGTTGTTTGTTTTGTTTTGTTTTTTTTTTTCCCCCCAACCTTCACTGGACAATATGGTTAATACCTTGCAGCATGTCAGTGGAGTCATGTTTCCTATACTCTTCATATTGAACCGTCCAGCCCTCTCTTGTTCACAGCAAAATGATCTAGTGGTTTATTTGGGGCTGCAAGAGTTGTGCTGCATGTCTGTACAGTCTGGAACAACAAACCCCTGATGTAACTTGGTATTTTTAGATGCTTTTGTAATATAAGTAAGTGGCTTGTACTTATTCCTGTGGAAGACAGGGTTACTATGACATTCCAGTAAGCGTGTGGCTTTTTGTGTTGTTCCTTCCCCCACATCTTCTTTTTTCCTTTGGAACAAGTGGCTAAACTTAACCTGAGCAGCATTGGACCAAAGTTTGTATGTGTACATTCTCTGTATTCTGTTTGGGGGCAAGGGATACAAAGTGAAACGGAGAACTGAGCAGTAACTAAGAGAGGAAATGTCACAGTAAATATGCATGTGGTTCTGAATACAACCTTTCTTGGGCCTCTTACATGTTGAGATGGTTCCTCATTACAACCCTAAATACACCCTGGCAGTAAATCTGTTTGGATGTAAACTAACTGGAAGGGACTCCTCTATATTTGATGTGTCCCAAAATAGACAAAACTTGTGAGAATAGTTTGCAAGATCGTAATGCTGTTGGATTGGTGCCAGGCTATTTCAACCTTGATTAGATTTATACTTTCTTTTCCACCTTGTTCCTCCTATGTCATCTCTGACCACATGAACAATATTTGAAGGTGGCATCAAGGTCAGGGAGGATTGTCTGGAATACTAGTGTCTTTAAATCCAAATGTCAAAGGACTGAGCGCAAGGGAGAGAGCAGCAAGAAAGCAGAAACAAGGTAGTGGTTTTCTGCATGTTCTCAAAGCCAAAATTCCACCATGTAAAGGAAAAAGCAAATAAGAGGAATTGGCGTCACTGTGGAAATGTCTAGCTCTCCTTTTAGGCTTTTATGAGCCACCCCTGGACTGTTCTTTTGAAAGTTATTCTAGTGGAAGCCAGGGTTACTATAGCAATCCAAAGGAATATTTTTTTTTTTCTGCCTCTTACTTCCTTCCCTTTTAGAACCCAAGAGTCCAAACTTCTCACCTTGTTCCATATATCTTGATGGTGGAAGGATGTATCTCATTCAAGCAAATGACAGTATATAGTTGACTAAACATTTTCGTTTCACTGGGAAATTAGAATCTCTGGATGCGTGCCACAGTTGCTTTTTTCACATTTTTAAAACGCTTTATTACTGTGATTTAACCAAAGTGCAGGCTTTACAGCACTTCAAATTTAATACTTCATTTAACAAGGGTTCATTTAAAGCACTGTACCCATTTTTAAAGTGCTGTGTTTTACAGCACTTTAGCAACCTACAGCAATTTAAATAACTTCTGTACGCTGGTTACATTTCTGGTGATTCTGCCAGTGTCCCATAGAATATAAGAGCTGCTGGCTGGCCCTGGGGCGGACACAGTGCCTCTTCCCAGCAAAGAGGGTGGGGGGGTAAAAGGGACACTGACACCACCAGCCTTGCATGGCTGGGGACCAGATGCATGGAGCTGGGCTGTCAGCTTGGGGCAGAGCTGTGGCAGAAGCAGTATCCTCTGAGAGGGGTGGGGGGATTGGTGGTGGCAGGGATCTGATGAGAGGGTGTGTGACAGCCTTTCATCCCAGTTCTGCCTTCTCTGCTGGTCTCCTGTTGTCTGCAGCCTCCTGCAGCCCCAGGAGGCTGCAAAGCACCTCTTGCCTGCTAGCCTGGAAAGTGCAGGGAGGCTCAGAGGCTCCCCCACTTAACAAGAGCGCTGCAACTTTATAGTACTATAAAAAGTGCTCTAAATTACAGTGCAGTAAAATGTGCATGGAGCACTTCTGTACACACCCTGTATCTCTCATACTCTTCACCCCCCCCCCCCAACCACTTAAAATAACTCCCTGACCCTCTCTTTCAAAACTGTAAATGGTCATTAGTAACTGGACACACCTCTTATGGCATTTCACTTGCTTTTTCATGAAGGTGTTGAACAACGTAAAGGCAGGTACTGTGCTCACCAGAAGCAGAAATCTAACAGTCCAGTCACAGTGATGAGAGAAATGCCCTTTGGGTTCTCTTCCTCCCAGCGGCTGCAGAGAGATTTCTGCTTCAGAGGTGACATTGATTAATTTTGTGGTCTTTTCTTGATTCCAAGTGAATAAATAAATATGGGCTTTATTGCCATCCTAGACATCAAATGAGAAACTCCAGACTGGATTCTTGTAACTTCTTTTTTTCTTTAAAAATCCAACAACCTTATTTGGAGTTGAGTTGGAGGAGGCAGTAGAAATTGACTTGGGTAAAATATCTGTAGATATTTGTGCCATATTTTCAAAATGTGTACAGTTGCATGTCTACGTTTGTATCCATGCTTATCTAATTATGTTTGCAAATTGGACAACTATGCATGCTTAATATGCGTGATAGTGGTTTGTGCAATAATAAATATGCTGCTCTGTGTACATTATCATGCATGTTACAGGAGCCTGTTTACTTTGCTCCATGTCTGGCTTGCTTGTAACTAAAGTAGATCTTGTTTTCATGCACGCATCTGCAGCTTTCTTGTTTCTAAAAACAGCAAGACAGTCTCCTGACAGTCACCAAAAAAGTTTGAAGTAAGCAAATGGAAAATTGTACTGTCTTTAGTTTCTGAAAGAGCTGGGGGAGGGGAAATGATTTGAGGGAAGGGAGTATGAAGTTGGGAAGAATTTCAGAGCCAGGAAGGAGTGGCTGGGAATGTTGTATTTATGAGCAGAAGGAGGAGATGCAAACCTTTCCCAGAGTACCATTGTGTCAGGTGTCCTCTTCTGTATAGGAGTCTGAAAACTGGTGGCTGTTTACATAAGTATTTCTATTATAAACATTATTGCCAAGATTTTTCACAGGCTCTCAGAGATGGCCTACCTCCTCCCATTGAAGTAAATGGTAAAACTCCTGCTGACCTCAGTAGGAGGAGCAGGCTGGGGCCAACAAAGAGCCAAAAAAAATCCTTTTCAGTGCATTGCTTCTGGTACTTGGGATCATTCAAGAAGAGCCTGTAGTCACAAAACTACAGTTTTGGAGCTGATTCTGAAGAATCTGTCTCCTGATGAAGTGACCTGTTGCTCATGAAAGCTTACACATCTCTCATTCAGTTAGTCTGTAAGGTGCAACACTACCTCGCCTTCTACGGGTTCATTTACATAAATTGATGCAAAGACTGGGGCCTGCAGAAACTGATACCAGTAGTTCTAGAAGTGCATGTGAAAGTCTCCGCTTTTAAGATGATAGAATTTTTCTTTCTTCAGGAGCATTGTATATTAGATTCCAGTTTCTTAGGGGTGCACCGATTAAAGATTTTTTTCTTGGCTGATGCCGACAACTGATGATTAACCAACCATATCAGCCAATGCTGATCTGATAACCAATACTGAGTAATAGCAAAAGGTAGTTTAAACTACTGACATAAATAAATAAATAAATTGTTTGTTTGTTTTTTATTGCATTTGCCCACGTGTGCATACATATGTATGTACACCCTCCCCCCACACACACACACACTCCTGCCTGCTCCAGTGGTGACTGCCTTATTCCCATGCACATTGCCCCTTCACCTACAGCCCTGCTTACTGTGCAGCCCATATTGCCATTCTGGGCAGGCGACGTGGCCCTTTGCACATACGGTGGCACTGGGCGTGTTTGGAGCCCCAAAGCATGCTGCTGCCTCAGTGCCAGCGAGCCCCTCACAAGTGAGGTCCCGCAGCTGCTGGGAAGAATTCACCTGGTGTCCAGTGGAGCAAAATGTCCTTAGCACAGCACTTGACCCTGCCTACATTCAGCCCAACATCTCTGCAGCAGGCCCCTTCTGCACCCACAGTATTGCCATGGCAGTGGCAGCAGCAGCAAGTCCCTTTGCTTCTGAGTCTGGCAGCCTGTGACCACTCCCCAGTGCCCCTTCCCATTACTTGCAAGAACCTGTAGTCTGCTGTGGGCTCAGGCCAGCAGTGGGGCATGGGGCCAGACTACACTTGCCAGTGTGCTCTGGGCACACAGCCAATAATTATGGCCACAATGACCAAAAAAAAAGCTGATAGCCAACAGTCATTTCTCTTTTTATTGGGGCTGATGCAATAGCTATCTGATATATCAGTGTGCCTCTAGGGCTTTTTTTTCTTTCAAAGAAAGGGTACGTGCATGTGTGAGAAATGTAGGGACATTCTTCTAAGAAAACTTGAACTTGAATAAATTGCTCTCAAAATGAACTCCCCTCTCTCCTGCCTTCCCCATCAAAAAAGTGGGTAGGGGGTTTAAAAAGAGTGATTCCTGTAGTCCTCCACTTCTAGTGTATAACTATTTCAGTGATACCTCTCTATTGAAGCTCTCTCAGAAGAAGCTGACAATGGGCAGTTTCCCCTTAACCCCATGAAATTCCCCAGAGGAGACTGAATATGTTTATTTTCTAGAAAACAGTGAGTGCAATCCTAGAATCAGTTCCAGCTTGTGTCTAATATAACTTGGCTGTTTGGAGGTGTTGATTGCAGCTGTGTTGGCCTAAGGATATAGGCAGACAAGGTTCTTTGGGTGGATGCAGTATCTTTTACTAGATCAAGTAAATAGTTGGAAAAATTGTTCTTTGCAAGCTTTCGGGCACAAAGACTGAGGGAAAGTCTCAGGCAGAGGGAGAGTCTCTCATTCAGTTAGTCTGTAGGGTCTCTCTCTGCCTGGAGAATGGTGTGTGTGTGTGTGTGTGTACCTGAAAGCTTTGCAAAGAATCAATTTTTCCAACTATTTAGTTGGTCTAGTAAAAAATAGCACATTTACCAAACAAACCTTGTTTGCCTATTAGGTGAAATTTGTTGCACTTTGCACTGTTCTAATGCAGCCTTGTGCCTGTTTGTTTTTAACACTGCATCTGTTTGCATTGGTGTTAAAGAAGTCATAGCGAGTCCCAGTCCCAGGAATCTAACAATGAGATCAGTTCCAAGAAAGATGTACTTCACTCTCAGAAACTAAATAGGAATTTTAGACGAGGGTTTCAGTGGAACTGAGTGTGTATTGTAGGCACAGAGACATAATGCCTTCCATTGGCTTATAAAGATTTAATGGTTGGAACACCTTTAAACCTTGTCCTTGGGCTACTAATTTGCATGCTGCGATTGTGTCATAGCCATAGACAAACTGTAGCCAAGGGATTCAAAAGTAGTAATCCTCAAGCTGGTTGTCCAGAATAAGTGGCCTAACTTCTTTCTTTACACCTGCTAAATTGCTAGCAAATCCCACCTGGAGCAACCCTTCAAGTTATGAACGCAAACTGTTGTTCATGGAAGAATTTGAGTTGATCTCTGCCTCAGGTGTTGGACTAGGTGGCCTCTGGAGATCCCTTCCAGGTTTATGACTCCTCTGATACACTTGGACGCTTGGTCTTGATGTAGATATTTTGATATCCTGAATAAACTAGCATGATATAATGAACCACACAAGCTGAGAGATGTGGATACAGGGTTATCCATATAAAAAGGTTTATCCCTCCCCATAAATCATTTTCTCTCAAAGTTTGGTGTTGGTTTTTGTCCTGTCCTACCATGGTGACTGCCGATTTTAAATTTAATTTGTTTCATGTAGTTTTTCCCTAGAACTAGTGAGATTACATGGTTTTAGCAATACTGCAGTCTATTCCCCTCTCATTTTTAAATTTTTTAGAAAACTGATCCTTTTACTTGTGTAAAAAAAAAAAAAAAAAAAAAGTTTTTAATAGACTGCTTTTTAAATTTTCAAAAGCTCTAAGGTACGTAAGTACCATTTTTCAGACAGTGGCACTTAAGGTAAATTTTTCATGAAAGTGGCTATATAATTTAAAAGTAACAATCCTGTAAGAAGGTTGCAGCAAGTGAGCTCTCACACATCTTTTAAAACTCTGCTGCCCTTATTTCTGGGTTTTTTCTGAAGACCTGCTTACAAATAAGAGAGAGAGTGCAGCTGTACCCGATTCCATGGCAGGTCTGGAGGTGCAGACTAATTTTACATGGTAAAACAAATTCAGAAGAATTATTATTAATTCCTCTGAAATTCTCAAGAAATGTTGGTGCCAGGGCCTGTTTCAATGTAAGTATGAGCACTAGTGGAACAGTTTTGGAACAAGAGAGGTCTGAGTTCCTGTCAACTAAATATATATGCAACCTGATATTTCTATGTCATATTTCCAGCTATGGTTTCTATATGACTGGTTTGTTTCAGTGATTTAGGCCCACAGCTCACATACTGAATACCAGCCATGTTCTTCAGACAGGTATCTAGAGAACTGCCATCTCTGAGGAGAAAATAAGTTGTTCCCCCTTCTGATTTTTTTCGAATGGGCTGGGGGACTCTCCAAAGTAATTTCAAAAGCATGTTTTGGGGGTGGTGGTGAAGGGGTGGTCACAGTTGATGGAAAAGAGTGTGGGTTTAATCAAAGAAGCTTCACAAGTCAAGGAAGCTGGAAAATGAAGGTTTCTTAATCTCCCTGCTGGAGACTGGACATCTCAAGATCTCTGAGAAGAAAAGAGATGCTGCTAATAGTCAAGCTACAGTCAGATCAGTGTATACAAAAAGCCTGATGGCAACATTTTCAAAGCACTTCAGTATCATTTACTTAAGAGTCTAAGGGTATATCTATACCATGTCAAAGCAAGGATACATACTCCCAAGTATACTTTGTTCACCCATTTTTCCTTGATTGGTGTGGGAAGCAACAGTTCAGAGAGTGGGAGGATGTCTCCAAAGCAGCTTAGCCATCATGTTCCCATGTTTGGAACAGTAGGGCATTCAGCATCCCAAAGTCATTTTGCTCATTTCTGAAAATACACATTTAAGTGCTTAGATGGGAGCCTACAAAAGTAATGTGAATTACTTGTTTTTATTAACAGGTACAAAGATGAAGTGTGATGCTACAGTGACTCAATATAAGATGAGTTAACTAGGAACATTAGACCTGAGAATTTATAATCTTGGGATGTGTAATGTGGTGTGTCTAATACAAGACCAAAGAAACTGTTTTGTTTTATCCTTATGTAAGTTAGGAGGAGGCCTCATCCATTTTACAGCTTCTAGTTCCAAAGGGGCTAATCTTAAATTCTGCCTTTCCCTAGGAACTGCCCTGAAAGCTTCAATTGCTAATGTTGGTGTCCCTTTCTAAAAAAACATTTTCAAATGCTGCTAATGTGGCGTGTGTCTCTTTCATCCCAGAATCATCTGCTTTCCACCAATAGGAAAATGATGTCCATATACAGGGGTTATAAAACCCCATGGGAATCCTCCAGCCGAAAGCCAGCACTATAGAACATAAATAAAAGATCTTTTTTTTTTTTTTTTAACACCTACAACAGCCTGCACAGAGTTGATCTGGTCAATTTGATTTAGCTGAAGGATGTTCCTTAAAAGGAAAAGGCATGATGCAGGAACAGAAGATCTAAATTATGGAGAAGCTGAGGAAACTAGGTCTTAGTTTTGTCTTTTTGCAAAGCATTTGAAAGGGACTAAGACCAGTGATTCTCAACTAGGGTGCCACAGCACCCTGGAGTGTCTTGAGATCCTTTGAAAAGTGCCATGGGGTGCCATAAAACATTAGCATTGTTAGGTGTGCAACTCAGAGATTTCAAATGGGGACTCATAGTATTAAAACATTCTGGTCTGTAATTAACTTTCTGAGTTCTTTGCAGCAAAAGAATTGCTCTTTCACATTGTCTCTAGTGGGTTATGGAATAGAGAAAATCCCATACAATTTACTGATTTGTTAGATGCACTGGCTGGGGAAATTTTTTAGCTACTTGCTCGATTTCACAATGATTACACACTTAATTCAGAACACAATTTTATTTTAAAATTCTTTGCTACACATATAACACTGCTTAGCTTTAAGAAACAATCCTCCAAATGTGCTTCCTTCCCAGACAATGCTATAAGAACTATAATTACAAAAACAACTACAATTACAACTAAAAGTTAAATTTGAATCAGTACTATTATTTTTTATAATATACTTACAATTCTAGAATTCTGAGATGCCAAACACCTAGATATGGTTTCATTTCTCAGTAGTACAATTTAATGGATTGGCCTCAGTGGTACGGTTCAGTGAGCTGGCCTCAATACCAATAGGACTAAGTCCCCTTCCTTCAGTCCCTTTTGGGTGCTCTGCAGCTTCAGCGTGAACTAAGAGATTCGTATTCACGGAGAGGGTGGTTCAGGTGATCAGTCTGATCCGGCCTACACTCGCGAGTCTTCCTTCGATGTTCTGCAAGTGAGGTTACCTCCAAATTGGGACAGGAGGTTATAATTTTTATTGAGTGAGTTGCCGTCTTGGGCCCCTCCTACCCACAACTTTCACTACTTCCAAATTTGGGCTTAGATCTTACTTAGCAGATTCTTTTACTTGGTAATTAGTTTCTTTTGTTGACCATTTCAATTACTTTAGGGAACTTCCATACCATTGCAAGTGACCCTTTCTTTCCAATTTTTTCAAAGGCCCTAGGGTTTGATCTCTTGGGATATTTGCTTAAAGATCATTTTTAGGTTAACTTTGTTAAAGGCCTCCAAAGATAAAATTCAAGAGTTAAAACTTTGAGCAAAGTCAGGACCTTCTGCACATAGACCAAAACAATGGCCTAGATAAGAAGATAGATCTTGTCTTCTTCCTAAACTGGCTCGTGGGCAACTATTACAAACATTGAAACTATTTCATTCAATATAACATGCATTTCTCTAGGCAAAAAACAGGTGAAAGCCAAGATCTGGCATTTTGAGGGGTGCCCTGAATCCAGTGACAGGGTGCATCAAGTTGAAAACGTTTGAGAACCACTGGACTAGACGAAGGTCTGCGTGCAAGTTAGAGGTGGAGTGTTGAAGATTTGTATTATACAGAATGGCCAGTGCACGTGACACATGCAAGTGGAGCAATGGGGATAAATACTGCAGTAGAAATGGACAAAGGCAAGGGTGAACAAGTGGAGCTGAGGTGCAATGGATTCCTGAACCATGCCATCAACTGGAGAATGGTTGAAATCAGTCAAGGGAAGGAACTGCATAGCACATTTGACTGCTGTTCCAAAAAGGAACCAGGCACAAAATAGCAGCCATGGGTTATAAAGGTCAGCTTTGCCTCCCCTTCCATTATGACAGTGTGTGGCCTCTGTGAAAATGGAGAGGCAGTAAGCATATTAACCATTTCCTGGCCTAACATTCAGAGGATCTTTGGACTGAAATCCTGTCCATCTCAGACTGGAGAGGACCACTTCCCTCCAACCTCTCCAGCACAGTAGACAGTGGGATATAGCCCATTGTTTCCATAATTGCTCTTGAAAACTTGCAAAGGAAACTCTTGTTTTTGTGCAGCTGTTCAAAGCAGGATGGGCCTTATGGACCTTTCCTGTGGCTGAAACAATTTTGTTCCCAACGCTGAAAAAATGGCGCTGCACTCTTTTAAATTTGGTCAGCCTAGATATCCCAATGCCAATGCACGTTGGAAAGAGAAGACCTTGTTCGTTCAGGGCTGAACAAATGTGTAATGCTCCTGCACTTCAGTGGGAGATCTGGAACCTTTCCAAATATGGCATAATTCATGCTAGTAAACAGGCAGGGCCATTTGAGGTAAGTGTAATCCTCTGTCCTGTGCAGAGGAGCTAGTATCATCAATTTATGGAGATACTATTCATCAATTTATGGAGAGAGATGTCCTTGTAAACTATGCTAGCACACTGAGTAAAACCCTAGGTGCACTTGCATGTAGCCTGTGTATTGTGTATTCAGCAGAAGAAGTGCTTGTTAATTTGTACCCTTCTCTTCCTGTTTCTATCTAGCTGGCTGGTGGTATAATTCTTGGAGTGGCTCTGTGGCTTCGTCATGATTCGCAGACCACAAATATTCTGTACCTACAGCTGGGTGACAAGCAGGCCCCCAACACATTCTATGTGGGTAAGTAGAATCCATAGAAGTCATGGGGCTGGTGTTTCTTTCCACTTGTACAAAGTGCATGGCTTCAGTGACTTTTGGGGTCATCCCCAAAAAGGCAAACAGAAAAAAAATACTGCAAAACTACGTGAAGTATACTTGGCAATATGGGGGAATGTTTGTTCACCAGAGCATCCCAACGGATGAGAAGGTCGAACAGTCACAAACTCCTCCTTGACTGTTTCAGGCTGGACATAAGGCAGAACTTCTTTGCTGTCCGAGCCCCCAAGGTTTGAAACAGACTGCCACCGGAGGTGGTTCAAGCACCTACTTTGTACGCCTTCAAGAGACATTTGGATGTTTCCCTTGCTGGGATCCTATGATCCCTGCTGACTTCCTGCCACTGGGGGAGGAGACTGAACTTGATGATCCTTTGGGGTCCCTTCTGGCCCTAGTGTCTATGAATCTGTGACTATACAGAAATAACGTATAGTTTAAAATATGCCATGCACATGTAAATCCTATTTGATTAAGTGTAACCTGTGTTTTGCCCGAGTCCCTTATCCTGCCAAAATAAAATGCACCTAAAATTGTTTTCTCTCCTTCCTCCTCCCCTGCTTTTTTTCTTCTTTTACCCATGTATGCAACAGATGGATTATTTTTAATTTCTCTTATGCTATTCTGAATAACACACCCCTTTTTAAAACATTTTAGCTTCAGCAGGGGGTTGCATGATGGAATTGGGCCTTAGAGAAAAGGTTGCTGCTTATAGATACATTTGGGGATTTTTGTCTCTTCTAAAAAAGATGCTGAATAGCTTGATTGGTTAGCAGTAAAAAATAAATTGAAAAGAACAGCATGACTCATGTTCTCCACGTATGTGTCTAGAAGGGAGGGAGGGGAGAAATGGGGGTGTTCTTAAGTTTTAATGTGATTTCATTAATCTGTCAGTATGCTGACTTGCTGGGAAAGTAAGGATACCCTTATTTGGCTGTGTTCATCTGCACATGACCAGCAGCCAAAGACTTAAAGTAACTAGCATGAACAAAATGTCTGCTTGCAACGTCCCCATCTCCTGTGAGGTCTGACCTCCTCCTCTCCCTTCACTATTTGTCTAAAACCAGCTGTCTGGTAGAGAGAAGGCTGAGGATGCTGTGCAAAAGGGGAGGGATATAGTGACTGTAAGGGCTGGGGACAGAGTATTCCTGCAGAGAGAGGCAAGGGAGTCTGTCATGGATGGGAGGGAGGCATGTGTAGCAAAAATACTAAAAAGACATTTTTCTGCTACTGTCTAAACAAAATGTGCATGGATTCTCCTCAAGTTTACTCCAGTTGAACTCCTGACTTTACAGGGGATTCTTCTCAACATGCTGGTGTAAGGGGAGATTCAGAATGATAACTACATCCCCTCCTTCCCTGAAATAACTCAGTGTGCAAAAGAGGTCTTTACCCACATGCAAAATATCTGTACCTAGTAGAAAGGACATAGGGCAGCCTCCTTTCAAACATGACATGAGGAGAAGTGTGATGTATGCACTAGTTCATGAGAATGACATGTGGAGCCATGGGGTTTAGCAGTATTGAGACCGACCCCTTCTTGTTTTAAGGCTGCCAGCTGTGGATAGTGTTTCATCTCTGACCTCCCTTTTTTAAATGCCCTATAGCCTACTTAGGACAATTCTAAGGAAATGGTAGGCCACTGACCAATACTGAATCTCTGGTATTAGTGCTGGTATTGGGGATCATGCCTAACCATGGGATGGGAAAAAACACAAGAACCTTGTGTTTCCTCACTGCCTCTTGAGATGCACTTTGGCAGACTACCAAGGTTTCCATTAATTTTAAGGAAAATAAAAAGAAACAACTCTAATGGAGCATTGGTGAAATTTGTGAAACTCCGTCACACCATACTTATCCCTGTCCCATAAATACCAACATTTACCACTGTAGCACAGCCAGCTGGGTACCTAGACAGTTGAACCATGGCAGTTCAAATGGGCTGCTTCAGTAACAGCTGTTCCAACTCATGTTCATCCATGTATCTGGATCTGTTTATGCTCTCTATGGGTCATGTTGGGTGCTGAACTCTTGAAAACTTGGTATTTGGATTGAGTCTGAGCTCCTTTGGCAATCTGGCCTCCGTTTTGTGAGACTGCTGAGCTGTGTTTATTGTAAGTGTATACAACAATAAATAGCTTGAATGTATCTGAATCATTTATTTCCTACTGCAAGTTGGGAGAATATACAAATGCAAAACTTGATGTATAACACTAGACTGGTAAGCCGTGGAATCTGGAATCTTGTTTCCAGTGGTAATCAATACTTACTTCACAGGAAGGTGCCATTCTTAAATTCTCCTGCCTCACCAAATTAACCCATCTAGTCAAGGCATGGGCAGATGTGCCTGTGACCTGCTCCAGATTTGCGCTCCAATCTGGAGCACTTCAAATTCAATGCTTAAGCACCATGCAGCTATGCATGCTATCCCACCCAGACCCTTAAAACAGCTGCAAAGGCATGCGGTGGTAGTGCCCTCCAGAAAGGCAGTCAGTGAGAAGGAGTTCTTGCATGTGTTTCTGTCACCAGAGGTCCTTGAGGATAGGAGAGCATGCACTGGCTGTCTCCCTGTCCCTCTCCCCACCCACCCATCCCCACGGAACCATTGTGGGAAGGTCAGGATCTGTTATGCTGACTCTGGTGGAGTGTGCAGGCATTTAATGAAACATCTAAGAGATGCTCCTCTTATTAGAAAACGATCACCCCCC
>JAGPOW010000304.1:109445107-109503763 GCA_030014935.1 Caiman crocodilus | reverse complement strand
CCCCCCACCCTGTTTAATGGGGGAGGGAGGCGAAGCCCCCCTCCTTACAATCCTGCATGAGGCAGCAGGAGGGTGGGCAGCTGCCTTGGCTCCAACTCTGGCTTCAACCCAGGGTTGGGGCTGCAGCAGGAGCTGCAGCTGCCTTCCTGCTGACTCTGCATGCCCCCCCGCACCCCTAAACTCTTCCCCTGCAGGCCCCAGTCTTCTTTCCACCCCTCCATTCTGCTTCTGCTTCTCCCTCTCTCTCCCCTTCCACCACATTACTCCTTATCTTTCCTCTGGTGGCAGACCCTGCCTTCGCCACAGCCTTGAGCACAGAGCCTGTTCTCCAGCCCAGCCCTGTACCAGCAGTGCCAGCTCTACACCACTGCTGCGGAGCTCGGCTGGAGCCATGCCAGAGCTAGACTGGAGCAGCCAGTCTGGGGCCTGTTGGCATGGAAAAGGTAAAGGAGGGGTGGAAGGGAAGGTGGGGGTGGGGAGAGGTTTTAGAGCAGGGCGGAAGATGGGAGGAAGATGATGCTGCAGGTGGCAGAAGCAGCATGGAAGGGAGAACAGAGGAAGGGGGAATTAGGGCAGTTTGAGGCTATGGTGGGGGATGCAGACGCAATGGGAGACGAGCGAGATGGGACAGGACAGACTGCAAGGATAGCTGCCTGCCTCTCACTGCCTGTCCCGCTGCCTCCGCACTACCTGCTCCCTATCACCTGACTCACACTGCTTGTCCTGTTACTGCTCCCCACTGCCTGCCCTACCACATGCCTCCTTACTGCTTCCTACACTGTCTGTGCCCCATTACTGTCCCCTTCATCAACTCTTTTCCCCCCCCCTCCACCATCTGCAGGAGCAAATGTCTGTACCCTTGCTGTTTTGGAGCACTTCAAACAGCACACTTGTCCATAGCCTCTGTTGCCTATTGCTCTCCCTATGGATGAAAGGTATTAATTCTCAACTCCACTAGATTTGTCTTGTACTGGGACCCCCTGTAGTCTTCAGTACATGGGCAGGGCACCATTTGGCCTGTCTTCGTATCAGCTTTTCAGTGTAAAAAGTAACACGAGGCTGTGACAGAACAGAAAGCCCAATTCTCTTGTTTCTATCCTCCTTGGTCCCCCACCACCCACATCCAAGTACTAAGTTGGTCCAAAGCATTTCATTTCCTTCTTGAGGCAAAACAATGATCACTTTCCCAGACCTTTGCTAGGAGGAGCTGTTAATAAATCTAGAGAAACCTGGCAATTAAACAACTAAGTATCTTTCTCAATGACTATTCTGTGACTATTGTATTCTGCCTCCCCTGTCTTCCACTGCCCCCACCCCCCAGATTTTCTACAGAGCAGCATGTATTCTGGATTGGGTTTGATAGCAGAGGCTGATGACAGTGTTAGCTGAAAAAACACTGGACTGAAGATACAATTCGAGTACAAGCACCTTAGCTCCTGTGTGACATTTAAGAAATGACTCTCTAGTGAGGCATTATGTTCACTGCTGCCTCTGTTGCTCAGAAAAAGATCTGCTTGGGTTCCTCATGCTGACTATAATTTCCATTTGGTAATAATAATAGCAGAGCATTCCCTTCAGCTGCTATCTGCCTCTCCCAGCCAAGCCCTCTGAGTCTGGAGTCTCTAAGATGAGTTTTAGAATTAAGACATACCCTTGTAAGCACACCCTGCCCTACTCCTCTTTACTTTCTTCCCTACTCCATGCCAACATTTCCCAATCCACAAATAGGAGTGACTGAACAAGAAGCAACAATCTCAACTTGCAGCAAGGAAAGTTTAGGTTAGATATCAGGAAGAATTTTCTTACTAGGAGGGTAGTGAAACACTGGAACAGGTTACCCAAAGAGATGGTGGAAGCTCCATCCTTGGGGGTTTTCAAAACCTGGCTAGACAAAGCTTTGATTGGGATGATCTAGTTGGGGCTGGTCCTGCTTTGAGCAGGCAGTTGGACTAGATGACCTCCTGAGGTCCCTTCCAACCCTCATTTCCTATGAGTCTGTGATATGACCAAGGGTGACTGGTGCCTCCTGAGTCTGGGGGGACACAATTTGTGGGCAGGTAGGCCAAAAGCCTCATATCTACTCCTATACTTCTGTGCCACTGCTTAGTCGTGTCCCCCCTGTCCCTCATCCCTCAACATGCCACCCCCCTGCATGGCAAAAAAACGGCCTCATCCTGAGTGGTGCCAAGTCGGATGCCAGTCTTGGGGGGTGCCCCCTGTACCAGCCGCCTGTGCCCTTGACTGGCTTCCAGTATGCTGTCTTCCCCTCCTATCTCCCCCACCTCTGTGAATAGTGTGCTGTCTGGTATGGAGATATTTCTTTCCAGAAATCTGCTACAGCATTTATAACAAACATTGGACTCTGGTGCATGGCTGTAGGACAGCAGGAAACAATAGAATTATCTGGGACTAAAGCCTTGTTCTAGTCTGCAGGGACTGGGAGGAGACAGCTTGGTAAGTTTGCCTGCCGTGATCAGTACTACAGAGGCCATTTTGCAAGGGCGGTGTGGTGGTGGTGGTGTTTGTGCATGATGTAAAAATGTGTATTTAAAAAAAAAAAAGAGAGAAAAACAAAACCCAAAGTAAAAATTGAGGTAGGGCAAGCAAGGGAGGTGTGTGGGCGGTAGACAGCCGCAAGTGGTGTAGGTGTAAAGTGTAGTGCTAGGTCCCTTTGCTCACTGGGTGCAGCTTGTGGGAAGGTTTCGTCTCCCTTCCCAGAAAATGAATCGGCTGACCCCAAATCAGGCTGGCAGGCTTGCTCACTGTTTATGTTCTCCAGGTTTCTTCGTTCCATCTTGGCAACAGAAGTAGAGCAGCTGGATGTTGTTCTAATGTGCAGAGAGCACATTAGAGGGGGAGGGTTTTTCCATTCGGTGGCTGCTTTGACTCTCCTGCTTGGGCCTCACTGGCTCTCAATGCCTGTTCGTTGTCAGTTAAGGGGAGAGCTGCCTGAGTTGTTGCTCTGTGATGGGGTGAGCTGGGGGAGGGGAAAAGCTCTGCACAAGGGAAGGAGTGGGGAAGAGTGTCTTGCATGCTACTTTCCATAGACCTTGACTGTTGGATGCACCTGTTGTTACAGATTCCTGTGCCAGTTGACAGCTGATCTTCTCATTCATGTTTTCATTCCTTGCAGAAGGGGTGTTCAGGGCTGGGGTTTTCCACAGGAAATAAATACCCTTTGGAGATGCTATGTCTCCAACTCATTCTGTTTTTAGGTTGGCTTTTGAGAACTTACAGGCTCTTATTTGTCACCTCCCATGCATTATTTTTAGTCCATCTGATCATAACTGCTCTCTGCAACCTTGGCTTTGAGCCCATCTGTTCCAGTTACAACCTTGACCGTCAGGAAGATGTTGAGCCCTTTCCATTCTTCCAGTTAGATGAAGAAGTTGCTTTTCAGCAAGGAAAATAAGTGGGGAACTTCCTACAGGAAAGTATTTTGTATATGACCACACAGAACAAGTCAGGGTGGAGCAATATCAGAGCTCTCTTCTGAAACTGGAAGTAGCATAGTCACAGGAATGTGGTGTTTCACATTGTTTCGTGTAGGTGTACCACTTCCAGTTCTGGAGTGAATGCACACAGTACTAGCTTGGGGACCTCTGCATGGTGCTGTCGGGAGCCATGTAGGTTTTAAATGGAATGTTGATGTTGTGGAGCAATAAGGCAGTACATATGAAGCTGCTTTCTTGGATAGAACTGGGCATACAATTCAATCTGCATGTAGCTGGCAGTGTTTTTCAAAGGGATAGCTGGTGGTCTCCATGTCCTACACTACTTTTCTTAGAGCGCTGGCAAGGTAGGTTCATTTTCTCTCGTACACACTGCTGACCTGTCTGTTCTCTGTAGCATGGGAAAGACTTTCAAGAGCACAGCACTGACTTTTTCCAGAGGAGTTGCGATGCCTAACTTTTTTCCCTGTGCCTTCTGAAAATCACCCCCTATTTCTTGAGGGAGCAGACAGTTTATTCCTGTGTCCACCCGTCTCCCTTATGTAGCCATGCTGCCACAAACTGCTCTTGACTTCTTGGTTTGGGTCTGAGATACTCCACAGATGTGTAGTCTGAGTTAGTAGACCATTAGAAATACAACAGTGGAAGGTGATGTGGATTGTTATGAGTCTCCAGCTGAGGCATCAGACTAAATGTTAGATTTCAAAAAAAGGATTACATGTTGTAAAAAAGGGGGGGTTAAAGGTTGCAAAAAAGATAACTAAAAACAAAGTGTGTTGAAACTATCAATCGGCCTTCCTGTGAAAAGAATTGACGTGTTGGTGCTGTACAAAGCAGGGTCTCCGATTTCTCCCCTTCAGCCTTGGAGACTGCAGATAGTGATTTCAAGTGTTGTACCCTCCTCTCCCCCTTGCAACTGTCTGTAAGCCTGGGTGTAACAGCATGTTCCAGCTGCTGATGATCTGATGCTCCCTCTCCTAAACTCTGGAGAGGCAGCAACAAATCGAGGGCAGACTGCTGCCAGGGCTCTTGAAGACTCCTTTGATAAAAGGCTTATTGTTTAGCGCAAGATGAGATTAACGTGGGAGCTCGGTCCTATTCAGTGAACTTGATCCAACTGAGCAAAGCTGGGAGCCGGGTCCTGCATTCACTTTGTGTGCTGCACAAGTAGTTCTGTTGAGGCTGCATGCATAAGGAAAGGCTTGCAAAATGGGCTCCTATAAGTGGGTTCCCACAAAGTGACTTTTTGATCATGAGTGTTGGTGCCTCCAGCTCTGGTCAGCAAATGTAATGATGCAGTTCTTGAAACAGAGCAGCTGTGGATCTGACAGAAAGAGAGGAATGTGGAGGGAGGGAAGCTAAGAGGATTTTCCTGCAGGAAGCAATTATCCCCAGAAGCTGTGAGGTGATTTTTGTATTTAAGCTACTTTGCAACAGGCTTGTGGGGACAGAGGCTGGAGATACTGAAAGTGTAGAAGAGATGAATTACAACTCCAGGGGAGATGCAGATTGTAGGTATCGTGCTGAACACTGTTAAGGAAGCCAAGGGCAGCTGCTGTGGGAGACCTGTAGTATATCTGCAGTGCAAGAGGGGGATGCAATAGCAGTGCACATAGGCCTGCCGTCCGGTAGCTTGGCAGTGCTAGCAGTGAAGATAGGGCAGCAATGGCTGCAGTACCGATCAAAGTTTGGCAGCATTTGTGGGTACATGCTGGGATGACGCATCAAACTGTCTTCACTCTGAGAGTCAAGTGCTCTGCTCTAGTGAACTCGGGTATGCCTAGCTATGCTGCAGTCATTGCAGTGATGTATCGCAACATAGGTGTATGTTTAGATAGAGCATGAAACAGTGTACCTCCAGGGTAGGGAGCATGGAGCTAGACATGCCATTTATTAGCTTTTTTGACCTGTAACAGTCCCTTTCTTAGGGAGTGACACTGGGTAAGGGACATGGATACTCTTCAGAGAGAGCGAGCAGTGGAATTCCACCCCTAACAGGTTCCACTTCTGGCTGTCTCGTCCCTTCTAGAAAGTAGGGGGTATGATGACCTAACTAGTAGGCCTGTGCAAAGCAGCTAGTATTCACTTTGGGTTTGGATTCGGCCGATTTCTGGGGAGCAATGATTTGATTAAGTGATTTGAATCACTGCCCCGAATAGATCTGGACGAATCTGATTTTGGAGGTTTGGCTCCTTCTGAATCCCTTACTCGCCCAGGCCCATCTTCTTGTCTGGCCTACCCCAGCTCCCCACACTTTTGGGGGGGAAAAAGCCCCACTCAGTGGGTCCTGCTGGGCAGGGGGTGATCCCTGCTGCCCCCCCCACTGCCCCATGCTGTGTGAGGGGCTCTGCATGAGCCCCCAATCTCCCCTGCTCCTCCAGCCCCCCCCGGTTGGCCCACCTACTGCAGATCTGGCCCTTTAAGTAAAAAAAAAACAAATGAGAAAACCCTGCACTTACTGCTGCCCCACACTACATGGGGGCTCTTCATGAGCCCCCTGATGCCCTGAGGCTGCTGCAGGAATGCTGAGTCCCAGGGTTTTTCTCAGTGTTTAAGGGCTGGAGGTAGCCCGGGGGGGGGGGACATGTGGGGGAGCAGGGGGCAGGAGGGCTCATGCAGAGGCAGTGGGGGCAGTGGGGATCACCCCTCTACCTGCCAGCACCCAGTGAGTCAGGGCTTTTTTTAAAGCACTGGGAGCTGGGGCAGCCAAGGCAGCTATGGTGGGGCTGGGGGACCAGGCAGGGGATAGGGCCTGGCGGGGGTCCCCCCATGGTCCCCCTCCCTTGCCCCTAGTACTTACCAGCTCTGAATCCAGCTGCGGCTCCCTGCTACAGCCACCGGGGACTGCCCAAATCATCAAAACTGACCATCCAAAGCTTCACACAGCCCTATTAACGAGGTACCAGCATGTGTGTTTTTGCTTAAAAAGCAAAATCCCCTTTACTCACTTTCCAGTAAAATAGAGCCAGTAGAGAGAACGGTCTCTCTTTCTCATCGGTAATCTCACTTTCATGACATTCTCTTGACTGCCTTTGAAGCAAGAGTGAGAAGAATCACATGGGTCATCAACTGCAGGTCCTCGCTACCTCAGGCAATCGCATTTCCTGTGCAAATTCTTCCTCCCTTTCCTCCTGTCAGCCACATCTCTCTCTTTCTAACACTATTGATGGTTGGGGGAAAGAGAGACAGTGCTGAATGACAAAGCCTGATGTGATCCCGTTCTGAAACCTCCTGGTTTGGTTACTGCTGCAGGTCTCATCCATGCAGCCATCATTTTAGATGGTCCATGGGTTTTCTACAGGTGATCCTGATGAGAGAATTTTGTCCTTTGTCATTTGAGAAATCTTCTTGAGTTGCTGTTTCTCTTGCAAAAGTAGGAGAGTCTAGAGAGAGAAGAGGTCCATATTGCTTATTATCCTCTTGAATACTGAAATGAAACTCGCACTGAACACTTAACCTTTCAATTTAATACAAGGACTGTTGTTGCATGGTGAGGAAACTGAGGGGAGACCTCAGTCAAAAAAAAAAATGGTGGGGGTTTCTCCTAGCCCTTTCCCTCAGTCTTTGGGCAAGGCAGCTCTCTAGTGTATGATTGATTGGGTGGTGCTGAGGACCTGCTTTGTCCTATCATACTACTAAGAGCAGTTTTGGACCTAACTTGTGTCAGCAAAGCTAGCTTGACTTGGCCAGCTGACATAGTGTCTCTAGGCAGAGTGCCAGGGTGTGTTTGGTGTAGTGATGGGACAGCATAGGTTTCATGGAGCATGAGGTGGATCAGTTACCACTAGTATGCAGGCTCTCATGCAAGAACAGTGATAGCTGGACCCAGATACTTTGTATTGTTGGGATTTACAATTTATTTAGTGCTGCAGATCTGCCCCAACACCCCAAGGACTGAGTGGCAAACAAACCTAGTTTATGGTGGGCGTGGAAGTTAAAGGAGGGGGACTACAGTTGCCAATGTCCTGCTGCTATAAAAGTTGTTAATATAGGCCTGAGAGATCAAAGTCTTCATGGTTTCCTTGGTATAGCAATCTTTCCTCTCTGTCTCCATTACATCCCATCCTTCTTACTCTCTCTCTTTCTGACTTCTCTCTAACCACTTGAAATTTTGCTTTTAAGTTGCTTGGAGTCTCATTTGCCTTTATCTTTCACATAGAGGGAAAAAATAGGGAGCACCCAATATTTGCTTTACCTATTCAGTTTCTTTTTTGTTTTTTACGGGAAGTATCTGGTGAGAGAAATAGGATGCTGCAGTCACATTACTGTGGAAATGCCCCTACTCAGCAGGTCCTAAATAGGAAGTTTGTATCCACCTGTTAATAGCAAGCGATAGAATAACACTGCACCCTGCATGGAAGCTGAGCCAACTGCAAGGGAAAGGGTAAGGGATACAAATTTTGGATACAAATCTCCCTTCCATCTCCTCCCTCCTTCCCCTGTCCCAGCTTCTTACTGCATTATAGTCCTGCTCTATACTGGCCAGTATCTCCTATACTGCTGCTGTAATAGCTAAGGATTCCTTCCAAGGAATCCAAGACAGCTTTCCATATAAAACTCTAGGTGAAACTGTGTCTGTTATGGGAAGCACTACGTCTGCATGGTAGAATTTCACACCCTCCCTAGTAATTCAAATTGAAGAAGCTCATCAGAATTAACCTAGCTCTGTTCCGACTTGGGCCGGACAGCTTTGGCAGTATGTCAGCATTGCAGGGCTTTTCTTGTCCCTTTGTACTAGAGACATACATCTAGAAGTTGTGCCTGTGCTGCTACCATTTCTCTTTGCCTACAGCTCCCTGGCTACAGCGTGGGTTCAGCTTCCAGTTGATGGAGAGCTGCATCAGGGTCAGGCATTTGGAAGGTACATCTGTGCTGCCACTTCTCTCTTTCTCCTTCACCCAACTCTGGCATGAGCAGCCTGGCTCAGTCACATTCCCCCAGTGGTTGGAAGTTTTGCTCCTTTGTACCAGGACAGGGATAAGCAGCAGTAGTGTGGGCATAGTGTCCAGATGCCTGGCCTTGGAAGTAGCAACTTCTCGCTGCTCAGCCCCAGTGCGGGCACTGATAAAAGCAAAACCTTCTGGTTTTGGCTCTGGCTGTGCAGGCCTGATTCAGTGGCTCACAGGCCAGATCCATTCCCTAGGTTGTATGTTGCTAACCCCTGTGACACAACTTGTAGCAAGTATAAATGTATAAATGCATGCTTATTCCTGTCTCTTTCTCCTCACTGACTGAAGTATAAATCATCAAATCAAAGAAAAAGCAGAGCCAGTGTGTGCCCATGACCCGGGTCGCACAGAATGCTTCTACACCTACCTAGGGACCTGTTATTAGAAGGCTAGATGTGTTGTTGATACACACATAAATGTAGCTTAAATTCCCTTCTTATTTGGGGTTGCTGCCCATCATGATTTTGATGGGACTCCCCTTCCACATATGTTTCTAAGAATGTTTCCATCACATGAGAAATGTCTTGAACCCATCACATCAGAATCCACTGATAGTAATGCTTACATCATGGTATGAGCATGTACATAATAAGAGTCTAGAGGTAGATAAAATGACTACATTTCAGAAGTCATGTAATTCATAAGGTAGAGAAGCTTTTGCCACTTTCAAGAGAACACCACATAAAGATTTTTCCAATAATACATTAATTGTCAGCATTATGTTAGAAGCATTACATCATGATTAGACTCATTGGATGAATCCCCCCACCTCCCCCAAGTACATGTTAGCTTCTAGTATTCATGAAAGCTGCTCCAGATTTAACTCTTCATTGGGTGTCTCCTAGATTACAATAACTTTCAAGACAAGATAAAACTTTGCTTATTGCTCTAGATGAGCAGTTTTCAACCTTTGAGGACTCAAAACACCTCTCATTAAACTCTAGGCCAGCTTAAGTTTTCATTCATTTCATGACTACAGAAAAATAATAGAACAACTTGTTCCATTGCAAAGAACTCAGAAAGGGCACAGTAGAGATGCTACAGATTCCTGTTTGAAACCTCTTGTGAATCATGTGTAGATGTATGCATGCTTTATATTACACAATACCTTTACAAGGATCCTACAATATCTCAGAGTACTGTGACACCCCGTTTGGGAAACTGCTGTAAAGAAACATCCTGGGGATTCTTTTGAATATAATGTTTATAAAGAACTTGAGTGCCAAAAGTGACTTAATTTTTTTGACTGCCTGATTTAAGACTAAATGACTTCTGCTTCCACTCTCCCCTACACATGCTCCAGAAGTTGCTGAGCCTACACCATCTCAGAAAATCTGACCCAATTGAGGTATATAAAATTGAGCGCTCAAGTGCCAGTGTTTACCAAAGCTAATTGAAGCAGATACTTGTGAAGTCATTAGAAGGTGAACTATCTCCAAATCACTAGGTTAATCATGGGTATTTGTGGGATATGTTTGCCATGCTGTATTAGGAGGACATCAAATGAGCACTGAAGCCATATATTATTAGCTTGGGGCTTTTTTCAAGATTTCTTCTCATGTTTGACTTCTCTCTTTTAAGGCCTACCAAACCTACTGCCATGGTAGGTTTTCCCTTCTACCATATCATTCCCTCAGTACATCTCAAATCAATGGAGAAGCTATATTTGGAAACGTATGCCTCAGAACTTCTGGAATATTCTGCTCAAAATGTTTCTCTTCTGTTTCTACTGCCACTTCCCCCTCGTATTTATCCCCAGACTTTTCCTTGCCCAGATCTACTTCGCTCCCAACAATCCCCTATTCATTTAACTTCCTGAAACTTTGTACTTTTTTAGAGAGCTGTAAGGGCTTGATACACAAAGTACCCAAACTTGCAAAGAAGCAGTAGGGCTGATGGGTAGGTAATCAGATCTGTTTTCTCTCATCTCCATATAGTGATGTTATTTCTATAGACCCCAAACCACAGTGAGAACTAAAACTAAGCATCACAGAGATGCGTAATGGGATGTTCTAGACTGAGCACTGAGTCTCGCTGAGTAGAATCATTTTCTTAGTCTTTAATCTATGGAAGAGCCTCTGGGAAACCCATAAAACTTGGCCCTTAATGTAATTCATGGCCTGTTGTGACCTATTTGTAAAACGTATCTAAAAAGGTCATATTCATATATTATCTCAAATAGTATATAATTAGAAGTTATAATCCCTATCCCATGATCATATCTTTGAGCTTTAACATATCTTCATACCTTAAATTAAAACATGGGTATATAGGTTAATTTAAAAAAAAAATCTTAAATACAAAAAAAAAGTTAAATATAAAATTTTGATTTAAACTTTTAAAATCTGGGTTTTTTCATGCTTTTAAATCATTGATTTTTATCGGCCCTGTTATCTATATATACTTAAATAACTATATATAGATACAATGCATCCTTCTAGTTAATAAAAATAAATACTAAATTTAATAGAAAGGCTATATTTATGTGCAAATCAGCATGTCTTAATGAATACCAATTATTGAGAATTATTGATGGATTTAAATAAAGATTTTTCTCCTTCTGATTTTAAATTATGATTAGACTTGGCAATTATAAATTGCTCTGATTCAAGTTTGTTTGCCTCACCACTGAATAACTCCATCACAGACCTTGGCTGAACTTAGGCTGGCAGTGTAAGATCCACATGCTCCCTAAGCTGTCCACTGTTTTCTTCCTGTGAGGGCAATGTATTAATAACAAGGCAGTGCTAATACCGATTCCTGGAGAGATTACAGGGGTGCTTCCAGTAACAGAAGAGAGGCAATTCCGATCAAACAACGTGGTTATTTCTTAGGTCAAAAAATGTAGCACCTCTGCTGTTCCAATTTTAGCAGAAGAGCAAATGGCAAGCCACGACCATGACAGAAATGGTTTCTATGATTTGATACTGATCTAACAATCTGGGCAGGGCTAGAAATCTAAAAGGGAACCTCTTGACTGTTGAGTCTGGTGGCTCATTTTTGCATTTGCCAGCAGCTGATCACTTCACGGAATGGGAAGGTGGGAAAATGATGGGAGTGGGGGGTAGGGGAGACCTCATTTTCTGGGGGTGGGGTAATGACACAAGTAGGCCGAAAATGAATCGGACATCAAGGGACCTAGGATAAAAGCAAGGCAAGTGCCTTCCTTGCAGTGTTATTGGGTAAAAAGGATAATCAGTAGCTGTTTTTAGGAAATTCCCCATCCTTCACAGCTATGAGCTTTATGCATGCAAGTGTGAGTCACAGGTAACTGAGGTTCCCTCCATGAGAGGGTCCCTGAACCACTCTTGTGCCTGTTTGGACTTGAAATACTTTCACCCTTCTTCACCTACTTGTATTTTACCCTGATCCCCTTACACCAGCTGGCTCTGCCATTGGGGAAGCTGTGTCAGTTTGTGCCTTTCCTCCTTTTAGGTGTCTGCTGCCTGTTTAATGCGCGACTACTGTTTTTAAGTGACCGAGGTGGATTGTTTGAAAACCTGCCATGTATTTAGGCATAAAAAGCCTAACTTAAGTTTCCAAACCAAATCTCAGTTCTGTCCACATCCTCAAAAGATGTGCAGACATCTGTGAACTTAGTTTAAGGCCAGCAGAGAATAGTCAAATTGGGGATGCATGGGTGTCTGTACACATGCTCTGGGGTGGTTAATCAGAGCTCTTGCTTCAGTTAAAATGCCTGCAGCATCTCATGTTCAGCATCCCACGTTTCAACATGGCAGTGGAGGCTGTTTAACTAAAGCTTGTTCAAGATTTTGAAACAGGAGGGTGGGATGCTGAGTACGTGAGATTCTGCAGCATGCTGGAGCATTCATGTCCGAGCACGTGTATAAGTACCCTGTGTGTGTATTGGGGGCAGCAGGCAAGAAGGGACAGGTCTTACAGTTTGGATCTTCCACATGTGTAGCTAAGATAATAGTCCACCCTGATAATGGAAGCCTACAGGCAATGCATTGGACCTCAAGCTGTAGGCTATGTTCCCAGTTCCTTTTCCTCACGCACGCATGCCACGGTATAAGCTAAATGTTCTTTGGAATCCTGCACTCCCCAGAAAAAACAAGGCAGGCCTGGAAAAAATCTGTCTCTGGCATCTGAGTATGCTTGAATGTTGGGAGGAGTGATTTGGGGTGGGGTTCCTTTACCTTCCTTCCTTTTGTGAATAAAGTGAGTAACCTGTTTCCAGCTCTTGACATCCACTTCCACCCCATACCAGCACACTACCCACTTGTTCTCTCTCCATCTAACCGTGCATGTTACATAGTGCAGGGGCCCAAGGAGAATTTCCTATGGCTTTGCACTCTGGCTCCCTTGTGCTGCTGCTGTTGCTGCATCTGGAAGTCATTAGTGACCACAGAAAAGGGATGCTTGCTTCTCTTAGGTAGGGACAAAAAGGGGTGGGGGGAGAGGGAGGAAGGAAAAGGAAGGACTTTTCAATCTAATTTTTACTACAGCCAGTTAAAAAAAAACAAAACTAAATGCCACCCCCGCTGCAAAAGTGAGTAAGCCTCAAATGTGAGTCCAAAATAACTCGGATGGAAAGACAGACTGACTGACTGGCTGGGCTAATTCCACTGGGCAGCTGAACAAAAATAAGAATCTCCCTGGCTTTCCCTCTGTCTACAATGCAGCCACCCCTCCTTTCTCATGTGGAGGGAGTTCCTACCCCCTGCTGGCAGTTTCCCTATAGGTGTAAAAGAAACATATTGTCCTGGAGGATTGTGACCAGGGACCTTTTGTCCTTGCAAGCAGGATTCTTCTTGTGCTGGGGAATCTCTTCCTCTTCCATGCCAAGAAAGGAGCACCCCTCTGCCCTGATTTTCTTAGCCATATCGCTTACAGCTAATCTTCTGTCCCTTTTCCCAGTGGGTCATTTTGCTACTAGTGGTCCTGCAGCAGTCTCTGACCAAGGAGACTGTGCATGCTGTGAATGGCTAAAAGGTTTAGGCACTTGGTCTCCCTGGGAGCTCATTTGGAAGATGCAAAGAGGATTGTCAAGAAAACCATTTTGTGTATGTACATGCATTTCAGCCTGGTGGGCCCTGGTCAAGCATTCTTATGTAAAGGTACCTCGGTTGTTTTCCCCCTCTTTTAAAGGGCATCCCAAGAGGAGAAGCAAATAATCACTCTTGAAGCAGGCAGACAGGGCTTGGAATGTATCCCAGGCTTCCTGTGAAGAATGGTGTGGTGCTGGATTTTTTTTTTTTTTTTTTTGGAAACATTGCTATGGTGATCTAAAGGAGAGAGAAGAGGCCGTATTCTATTAGGTTAATAAGTTAAAGCTGCCACAGAGAAGGTGGAGGCAGGAGGGGGCAGGGAGAAGCAAAACAGCCAGGAGGTGGAAGTTGGATGGGAACTTAGAAAATTGACTGGGAAAGTTCCATGTCGAGAGCTGCATAGCCAATGACAAACTGTAGTTCTGAGTAGCACAAGCCAGACCACGCTGTTGTGGGGTGTGCCACCTAATTCAATTGATCCCCAGAATAAAATAAATCTCTAGATGCCAGAGTTGCTCTCTTTGGCCTTGTCTCTTCATGCTTCATTAAGGCTATTTAGTTCTTTATTTTTCATTTTTTCCCCAAGTGAACTCAGTATAGAAAGAAGTTGCTGAATTTCTAGCCCTAAAAGCTAAAGCTGTTTATGTAACTCCAGAGGAATCAATGGCATCGAATATTTCCCTACTGGATCCAATTCCAGTCTTCCTATTTGACCCCAAGGACCTCCCTCTAGGGGTGTTTTTGTCATGTAACACATGGGGTAGGGACAGAAATTACGCACAAACACATTTAAGTGATTGGAAACTGGTTCAAACCTGTAACGCAACAGAAGTTCACCACACAAACTACATTCAAAATGTCTGAAATGGGTTTAAGAGAAACCTGGTTGGATGTAGTGTCAATAGGGTGGCCATTAGTCTTGTTTATACCAGACCATCCTGTTTTTAAACTCTTTGTCCCCTGTCCATTTCTGAATGAGGAACTGACCTTAAAAAGTCTTGTTTTTCAGTTCATTGGTGGAAATACATGTCAGTCATTTATTCTCACAATTCTTTTGGCTGTGCCTAGAAGTAGGGTGGTACACCGTCAAGAGGAGAGGGGTTCTGAGCCGGCCAGGGAAGGAAGGAAAGAGGGTATGGCCCTGTCCATTGCTGCTGACTGGCCAAGGACATGGTGGCCCCACCCATCACTATCGATTGGCTGAGGGGACCTGTCCCTCACTAAGGGGCTGTCCTGTATTCTGGGGGTGCATCAGTGGCCATCCTAAGTATCAGACTTAACTGATTTTGGTTAAATTAGTTTATTGAACTTCTGTCCCAGATCCTTTCCAGATTCAAGTGAATGCACAGTCCCTCAGCTTCCCATGATATTTTGCACCTCTCCTGCAGACCCCTTCTCACAGGGTGGGTAGGCTAGCCTTGGCCCAAGCTATCTGCTCCAGCCCAGCAGGAAGGGGTGCTCTGACATCCCCTGGCTTTTGTTCTGGGACACTGTGGGCATGTGGTTACATTTCAGGAAACAAAAGTGAATATCTGTTCATTTGCTTATCTGTTCAGCCTATGCAGCTTTGACTAAACTGCGAAGGTTGAATTGGTTCGGCCTTGGGCTTTTTGAGTGCCTATACTTCAGGGGTAGGCAATTTATTTTGGGCAGAGGGCTTCTTACCCAGTTTTGACAGGCTGTCAAGGGCCGCATAGGTAGCCCTGCCCCTTGACAGGTGCCCTGCCGCCTGGTAAGCATCTTGGGACCAATGTCCCAGGGCCAGCACTAGTAGGGCCCAAAGTGAGGCACAGGTTGGCAGGGGTCTGTGGAGCCGAGCTGGGCTGCACCAGCAAGGAGAGGGGGGAGCTGGCCAAGCTCCATAGAGCCCCTGCAGCTGGGACCCTATGCTCGCCCTGCTCTGGGCCCCACCAGCACCAGTCCTGGGACACCGGTGTGGGACCCGTGCTCCTGTACCTGCTGACTCCCAATGCCCCCAGCCCTGTAGTACAGGCAGGGTGCAGCACACAGCTCCGAACCCCTGCTTGCTGGCAAGGAAGAAACTAGTGTTGAGCACAAGGAAAAGTGGCCCCTCGCCCGCCCCATGGCCAGCACTTTTCTGTTGGAGGCGCTTGCAGCTCGCGCAGGGCTATCCTGAGCAAGCACAAGCATCCCCATGCAGGCTGCAAGTGGCTGTACCGTGGGGCACCACCCACGGGGCGGGCGAGGGGCTGCTTTTCCCCATGCTCAGCACCAGCTTGTAACCCAGCCCCACTGCCAGCCTGTGCTCCATGCCAGCTCTGGACTTAGCCATTGGGGCTGTGCACAGCAGCTACAACCCCCCACTTGCCGCGCCGAGTGCTGGCTACAGGGAGAGGGAGGGGCTGCTTTCCCCTCCCGGGACTCAGCTTTTCCCTGGGTCACCTTTTCCCTAGGATCCTTCCCTGCCTGGGTTCCTCCCCTGCCCTTCCTCCTACCCCTTCCCCCTCACTTGCGATTCCAGCATGGGGCAGATGCATGCTTCCAAGCCAGAAGCCTGGACTGGGGCTTCCAGGGACTGGGTAGGCCCTGCTGTTGTGGGAGCTGGTTGGGCTTCCCCTGGGTCCTACTGCCCCTGGTTCTTGACATTTTTGACAGGAACCAAGAGCAGATTAACATTGTATCTTATGTAACCTAGGTGCGTTCCCAACCTCACCCCCATCCTTCTCCTGTTAGTCCCTCGCCCGGGCGCTCTGTATTTCCCTCATGGCTTTGTCATCTTTTTGGGATTTTGAAAATCCTTAACATACACTAATAAAAGTCAATTAACTTTCTAAAATTTTTTAGGGGCCCCGCGGGCTGGATGCGGGATGTATTTTGCCCACCTCTGCTATACTTAGTCATGCAGCCCACTTGGAACTAGACTGATTCTATCAGCTCCTTCCTGGCAGTGTACTGTTGGGGGTAAAAGGTTCCATACCTAGTCTATGAGCCACATATAGATAGGTCCTGTCTTTTCCCATGGTCACAGGCTTGCATGACTTGTTTGGCCCAAACCCACCTATTTCCTGTCTGTCCCAAACCATATGTTTAGATGTCCCGTATCTTTTTGTGTCAAGAGGCTTTTGCCAATATGCAGAAGAGAAAGGCATAGAGAGGACAGACTTGAAGGCATCTGTATAGTTGTATATTCAAGTGCAAGAAGAGTAGAGTCTTTGCATTCTTTACTTCTTGAGAAGATCTTCATCCCAAAGTTGAATCCAGGAATGACTGATGAGGCATGATATATTGAACCTATAGAATGACCATACTAGTTGGGAAGGAAGTGAGAGAATCTCTCAGAAACAGTAAGTACCTGGAATAATCTCCCCTTAAACATAGTCTGTAGGTACTAGATTGTGCCTTGCCTCATGTAACTACTTAGCTCAAGGAGAGGCCACTATTCACTAGTTCTCAACTTTTCTAGACCCAAGTATTCCTCAAAATGCTAGTTCTTAATTTTCACTCGTTTCTTGACTACAGAGAAGTAATAGAACAATTCTGTAGCCAAGAACTTGGAGAGACCACAGCAGATCAGTATATTTTTAACAGTATGAAATCTTTTTGAAATGTGTGGATTTATCTTGTGCATCACGTGTATGTGTTTGCATACACAGCAGTGCTAGTATTACACAGCAGCCCTTAAAGGATCTTGTGGCACCCTGGTTGAAAATCCCTGCTTTAGACTATGAATTTTACTGCATCATGCCTGCAGCTGAAAAGAGAAGCTGAAGCTATGTGGTTTTGATTCATGAAATTCTCCAAATCATTGTCTTGGTTTTGGGTTCTCATTTTCTCTGCTGTTTTCCTTCTGGTTTCTGTATGCAGTAGAAATTGCCTGGGTTGAACTGGAAACATCTCGTAAATTGGCTGACACCCTGGTAAAATATCTGGTGGACTTGGGCCACATTTCAGGTTTGTATTTAGAAAGAAAGAAAGAAAGAAAGAAAAAAGGACATAACCAGGCTGCCCTTTTCTTTTTCTGTCTGATATGTCTCCTCTTGACCTTTCATCAGCTGTTGCATCTGTTTTCTGTGCCTTGGTTGCTTCTCTAGCTTTTTTGTCTTTGGGACTCCGAGTGCTTGGGGGCAAAGAGGCTTATGCTTCCAGAGAGTTTAGGGTCTCATCATGCTAAGCACTGGATAGTTTCCAGATTCTACTACAACAACACATGAACCTTGATATATGGGATCACACTATTAGTCTGGCTACTGTAGTATCCTAATCGATCCAGATTATTTATATTGTTCTCATTACCACATCTGTGAATTGTGCCCCAGGAGTGGCTTCAGGATCCAGGAGGGGAGAATATGTTGAAATGGCAAATAATTACAAGATGTTCATTGGTGGTTGTTGCAACTATAACTTTGCTGTTTTTCACTGGGGTATATATTGTGCTTCAGTTGGAAAAAAAACAAAACAAAAAACCTGTTATGGGCACTGTGGGTCTAGTTGTTTTTAAACATCCCTAATCTTTTGGAGGGGGGAG
This sequence comes from Caiman crocodilus, assembly GCA_030014935.1. Classification (NCBI taxonomy): domain Eukaryota; kingdom Metazoa; phylum Chordata; order Crocodylia; family Alligatoridae; genus Caiman; species Caiman crocodilus. The sequence goes on along the minus strand of JAGPOW010000304.1, from coordinate 109,485,864 downwards.
ACCTAAATTACAACAAAGTAATTTATAATTCTTTCTGGGCAACTGTAGCTAAACAGACGGAGAAATTCAGTGTGAAAGGCGCATGGAACTGATCTAAACGTAGTTTGCATAGAACTATAACAGTTTTTGGTATTGCAGCATTAGATGAGCCATGCTATCCGCAATAAAACAGATCTGGCCATGGCTTGTTGCAGCCCAACAGAGACCAAGTGAAGCATGAGAAACCATGAGAACAGCAGAGACTTCCTATACCTGAAAAAGGGTGATTGCTCCCGAAAGCTTGCCAAGAACTTTTTTACAACTATTTAGTTGATCTAATAAAAGATATCACATCTGCTCAAAGAACCTGGCCTGCATGAGAAACCAGGCATTAGAATTTCTCCTCTCTCTCTCTGAGGTTTAAATGTGGTGCCTAGCCTCTAAGTAAGGAAGACTATGCAAAGCATGAGAGGGGAATCTGCTGGAAATGGTAGGTATCTCGGTAGAACAGCAATGTCTTGTTTCATTTTTTGAAGTGTGCTACTCAAAATGAATGAACACTTGTGTGCGTGTGTGTGTACATATATATAGGCCAGGGTCCAGCTGACTCAGTCTCTTGTCATCATCATCATTTTTCCCTCAGGGAAGGTATAGATCTAAAATGAATCGGCCCCCTTTCTTGGGAAAGGCAGTTCCTTCCAGATCAGGCTGCATTGCTTTAGGCAAAGGAAATGGTCAGACTGTATGGCATCTCATCTGGAGAGCTAGACCAACCCTTTTCCCCTTTGTTCTCCTGGACGGCTTTCAACAGCTTGAATGGATTTGGCATGGGAAAGTATGCAAGAGCCTGAGTGACTCCAGTTTGACATTTCTTCTAGCTGGTGGATGTTGCTAACTTGGTTAGCATGAAGCATTCAATGCACAAGAGCCCATTGTCTGATTAAACATTTTGTTTGTTTATTTTTAAATAAACTCCAGAGAAGAGTCCCCACTCTGTTTGCCTCCAGTGCTGTGGCCCTCTGTGACAAAGAGAGACTTTCTCTATAAAGGCCACTTGTTCCTGCCTTAGTAGAAAAGTGGCTCGGTTCCCAAAAGGCCTTTCAGGCTTTTGTTGCTTTCGGTGTGCAGTTATCACAGTCCTTTCCGTCCCTTGACTGTCAATTCCCACTTTTCCTGATGAATAACTTCCCTCCCCTGGATTTCAGACAGGAAACTCCATATAGGCTGTGAGATGAGTTGTACTGAAAATCCAGCTAGTCTGAAGCCTGTTATTTTCCTTGCTGCTGTGAATTGATAGGGTGGGGTTGCATTCAGATTCCTTTTAAGTGACTGAAATCGAGTTCAGGTTTTTTTTCTCCCCAGGGGATAGACCCAGAGTGCATTACAAGTGGACTCTGGAATCCTACTCATGTTCTCTTTATCCTTATTTTGAGACCTTGATTGATTTGCTATAAGGAGCCCCTTAATCACTTGGCCTTAGCTATCCTTATCTGAGAGAGCTGTGGAGAAAGCAACTCTTAACATGTACTCCTGTTCATCAGCAAGACAAGTGCCTCGCAACCTACTCTGGAGTTGCTTCCTCCCTTGGTCAATGATAGACACCCAGGAGTTTGGTGTCTGACCTGGCTACCTTTATCTTCATGAGAACATGAGAGAGAGGTGGATTGTGGGACTTTTTTCTTTTTTGTACTCCTCAGAAAAAGGGAAAAAGAACTTTTCTTCCTACTTCTGCTTTTGCATGTTTTGCGAGGAACATATTGCACTGGATCGTGATGTAAAGCAAGCCATAAATCTCTCTCTCTCTCTCTCTCTCTCTCCTGCCCTCACAAAGCAGGTGTGGGTAGAACTTTTATCCCTTGTGTTCACATGCAACAATATCATCTTCTCTCTCTCCTATCCTGATCTGATGGCAGGTTGCTGTGTTCAATCTCTTAAGGTTTCCTTTCCTCTCTACCCCCAAAGCTTGAGGAAATATCTTAAACTTGCCTCTATGTGGGACCCTAGAACAGGTAGTGTCTGGAATAGGTAGTGGCTCTCTTCTTTACTGTGTTCTGGGTTGCACTGGTCTCTTTGGGTTTAAATTATTCTTTTTACCTCCTGGTTTCCACACTGAAAGCCTCTTTGCAATTTATTTTCTTCCCATGCTGTAGAACAGGGCTGTCTGGATGATGGCCTGGGCCTACAAAGGGCCAGCACGCAGTCCATGAGCAGTTAACATGCGACATGCGGGCCTTGGTGGCTGCCTCTCCTGCTGCTGCATGGCTGGGGTGGGGTGGGACGGGACAGGGTGTTGCACATCTCCTGCACAGCTGGTGTCCCTGTGTCACAGGGCAGGGACCTCTGGAAGGCAGTGTGCTACTAATACAGCCAAGAAAATCTGAGAGGCTGTTGCCAGAGTGTACACTTGCATGGCATGGAGCACCCAGTCATGCCAAAGTTGGATAGCCATCTGCAGAAGATTTCCCTGACTGCTCATTCAGTCTTTATAGAGTGTGGCTTTGAACCTGGCTCTTGGGGTAACAGTTTATTGGGGTCTGTGACTCTCACTACAGGTACCAGTGGATAGAGAGGTGCACAGGACTACTTCTTCCCTGCCTGCTACTACCCAGTTGGCTGGCCAGCAACATCTGACCAACTACTTTCCCTGTTTAAGGGCAGGGAGAGGAACAGAAATTGAGCCAGGTAAACTGAGAGCTCTCCCTGGTTTTGGATTGTACTTCTGCAAGTTGCTTCTCTCCTAACCCACCCTGCTCTTGGACTTTTCTTGCCAACCCTGACCTTGGCATAAGCTTTATGACACCAGTTCTAAAGCTTGGCCCTCTGGCACAATAACCCTGATCTCCAGTAGGCCCTCGGGCCTGGCTGCCCATATCCTGATGCCTAACAGTCACCTTTCATATTGAATTGACGAAATAAAGAAATGAATCCTTGTGGCTCTGCACCTCTGTTGTGTCTTTGTCATGTCCAAGGCTGATACGCACCAGGTCCAGAAATGTACACTGAAGGTAGAGATCCAAGGCAGTCACAAATTAGCTCTCTTTGAGTGCCTTCACTGTTGCATTTCTAGGATTGTTGTATGCGAACAGATCAGGTGTGTTGGGACATGCTTGGAGCTTCCCATCCCAGGTGTGCTGAAGCCACACGCCTGTGATGACTCCAGTCCTCATTAGCTGGACTACCTGCAACTTTTATATGCTACATCTGGATTTGCTTGAAGAGCTCATGGACCAGGCACTGTTTATGAGGAGTCTGATGTTCCTGGGCCAGGTGTGCTGAGAGGCAGTAGCTGAAGGTTTTGAACCTTCATGACTCTGCAGACTTGGGTTCAAGCTCTGCTCTGAACTTGTGCCAAAGGCTGCTTCCAGTTGACCCAGCTGTAAATGGGTATCTAATCTTGCAGGCTGGAGCATCACGTGCCTGAGTTGCTGGCCACATCATCCCTTTGTGTGCCACTAGCTATAGGAATTTCTGTATCTTAACCACACTAGCCCAAATGGACTATTAGATGAGGGACAAACCATGACTTCTCTGCTGCTGTTGCTAGAATTGCCTCATGCTGCTTTATATCTATAACCCGTGGAGTACCATGCAGCCTTATTTCCCTCTTTTGTCTAATGAGATGGTGATAGGAGAATTGTAACTTAATGGAGGACCAGCTGTTGTCTTGAAGAAATTTCTTTTGTTAAGACTTTCTCCCCAACTGTGTCCTCAAGGGAAGTGAAATGACACCTCCCATGGAGAGAACAAAATGCATGACCTGGGACAATCTGACACTGAGTCTGAAGCAGTTTTCTGGTGTTCGATGTCTTTTTTTTATTTCCTTTTTGAAATATTAAATTGGTTATCCTCTCTAAATAAAAATCAAACCTACCACTCATTGAAATAGCAGCTTCACAATTTCTGAAAGCCTTCACTGGTCTGCATCTTTGAGGAATTTGGCAGGCAGCCAAAAGATAGTCTTCATTTAAAAGGAGGTGCTAACACCTTCCTGTATCTCTTTGCCCTCTCCCTGCTTCTCCTTCTCTTCCTGGCCTCCTGCCAATTTGCTTTTGCTTTTTTCCTAAACTAGCATTTATGATCTTATACAGATTGACTTGCAGCAGCTGAGGTGATACCTGAATTGAAGCAAAGCAGCAAGTTCACAAAGCTGTTACCTGGTTCCTCCTTTCCAGTTTACAATCATCACTATTTTCCTCTCAGCAACCCTTCCAGGGTGAGCTCTTGACCCTTTTTGACTCCTCAAGGAGTCTACTGTTTATAAACACTATTTTTAATTTTTTTCTCTGGAAGTCAAGTAGGGCCCGGCAGACTGACTGGTTGAAAGAGAGACAGGCTTTCATAGGTAGTGTAGACATCAGTCCTGACAGCCTGTGTGCTTAGAGCCAGAGGGATGTAGAGCTACTTGGGTCATCAGGAAAGGCAATAGCATAGGTGCTGTGCCTTCTTATATCCAGGATCCCTAGTCACTAAGCAGGACTTTCAGTGGTAGGTGCTGAACAAACAGACAGCATCTCTGTCAAGGAATTTATAAACCCCATCCTCAACCCTCCAGGCTGGCAGTGATGGTTCCCAAAACACTGAGTTCCTGTGGTGTAATTGAGTCCATCATGAATGTAAGCTGCAGGAAGGTGGGGGGTGCATTTAGCAAAATAGTTTCCTTTTACAGTTAAGTTCGCCTTTCTGTAAAGTTATCAGCTGGCTACTGCAAGGAAGTCATTCACCAGCTGCAAATCCTGTTGGATTGTTCCTGGTCCTTGCTGCTTCCCCATGACTCTTACTGCCTTTTTCCTTTGCATCTGGCTTCCTCCTCCTAGATGTAGCAACATCTGTGGCTTGAGTGCCGGGTTGAAGTTGAAATGGTAATTTCTCATTATTAAGAGATTGCAAACTGTGAAGGCTCTCCTGCAGTACGGCTTCTGCTAGACTGTAATAAGGAATCATGTTTGTTTGAGTGAACGCTGTATTGCCTGAATTCTTCTGGGTTTTGTTGTTGTTCTAAACTTTTATTTGGTTTTAGGAGTACAGGTGTTTCTTAAACAAAAATATAAGAATGTATGAGATGCCATACTGGGTCAGACCAATGACCCATCAAGCCCAGTATCTTGTCTTCAACAGTAGTAGGAAGGAGTAGATGCCTTAGGGAGAGCATATGAACAGGGTATATCTAGAGCAGTGGTTTTCAAAGTTTTTTAAACTCAAGGCAACCCTGGAGAAACTCAAATGCCTGGATAAACTCAAGTCACCCCTTGGAAAATGTCAACTCTTTGCTTGCTCTTTGACTACAGAAAAATAACAGAGTAGTTTTTCTGTTGCGAAGAACTCAGAAAGACCATGGCTATCAATTTTCTATTTGAAACCTCTGGGTTGATCTTGTGAATGATGTTTGCAGACATAACAGTGCTAACATTGTGTGGTACAGTGTGACAGCCTTGAAAGGATCCTGAGGCACCCCAAAATGCCATGGCACCCTGGCTAAGAATCACTGGAGTAGTGATCCATCATCTATTCATTATTCTTCCTGGCATCCACAGTCATTGACTTAGAACCACCAGAGGTTACACCTCATGGCTGTTCTGTTGAATAGCTATCGATGAAACTACCATTCATGATTTAATCTAGTCCAAGGATGCTCAACCTCTAGCCCACGGGCCAGATGCAGTCCACGGAGCCTTGGCTCTTCCCCAGGTCAGGAAATTTGCTTCAGGGAAGGAGTGGCCATTAATGTGGCCACTCTCCCTGTCCCACCGAATTCCCAAACCCTGCACAGCCCATTGAAGTTGGGATATGCTCTCTTTTCCCTGTAGGGCTAGGCAATGCCTTGCCATCTGTGTCTGGAGCTGCACCATCTTCTCCCCTACCAGCGGGGTGAGGGTGGGGCTGGGCTATATCCCCTACTCTTCCATGGGACTGGGCCATGCTTGTAGTGCTGTGGGACTGGGCTGTGCTTTCTTTCCAGCGTGCAGCCAAGCCCATGCCCCCTTCCCGTAAAGGATTGGTTTAGGCCCAGGCTGCCCCTTGCCCACTTCTGCATGGCGGAATGATGCCCACTGTGTCTGCTGCAGGTGCCAGATCAGGACACCCTGGAGAGAGCCAACCCCCAAGTAGATGGGGCACTGTCCATCCAGCCCAAAGGGAGGAAAGGTGGGCTACTGATCTAGTCCACTTTTGAACCTGGCTGTACTATCTACCCCAGCAACCTCTTGTGGTAATGAGTTCCACAAAGTGAAATGAATTGGCTATTCCTTGTGCTTGGCTTACACTTAAGGATATAGTTTACAAAAATGCCCAACTTTGCTCCTACTTAATTAGGTAAATAGTAGGCATGTCTACATGTGCATTTAAGCGCAGCTAAATCTAATGCTCATTAAGCGATTTTTGGCAGGTGTCTACACATACAGAGACATGGTACTAAAGTTAGTTCCAAGTCCTTAGACTTGGCACTTTTAATTTAGTTCCAAGTTCCTGCAGCCCTGCCATGTGCCCCTGTGGCCACCAGGGTTGGGGAAGGAGGCGGGGATTCCAGCTTCCAGCCACATGGCTGCCAACACTTGGCAGCCATGTTGAAGCCAGATCTATTTACCAGCACCTGGCAGCCATCTGGGAAACTCTGATCCTTGCCTAGGAGCCGTGTGCCCAGCACAGGGGCAGCATGTAACAGCTCCCTCATTGCCTGCCCTGCTTCCCTGCACCAGGTCTGCTCCATCCCCTTCCCTTGCCCACAATGCACAGCCCAGTTTCAAGTTACTAGCTTCAAATGTTTTTTTGACATGTATGTTCTTTATGGAGATGCATATTTTTTTCCACAATAAAATGATCAAGTAAATTCAGATTTTGAAGGTTGCCACACACTAGAGGCTGGATGATGACTGCAAACATGGCAAGGTTTTTGGGGCAGCTGCCGCACCCAGAGCAGCAGCGACCTCCAGTTGCCACTACTAGCACAATTTATGCAGATGCAAAAACCAGCAGCTGTTTTGTTTTTTGTTTGTTTTTTTTTTCTTGTGCCTTCACCTCTGTCTCCTCCCCACAAGTCAGGGGCAGCTGCATGGTTGCCCAACCCTAGTTACACCAGTAGTTACTAGTTAGCCAGGTGTGGAGAGAGTAGGGGTAGTACGATAGAGATTTTTTGGGGGCCGGTACTGATAGCTGATTTTTTTAAGGAGGCATATTGGCCGATACCGATCCGATTTCTGATGTACAGCCTGGCAGCTTGAAGAACAGTGTCCAGCTGGTAAGCCTGTTGTGGTGGAAGGGAGAGGGGAGGCGACAAGGGACAGGTGCTGCCCAGCCAGGGCAGGGAGCAGTGCTGGACGAAGCCCCAGTGGGGCGTAGGGAAGGGGGGCGGCTCCCACTGCCGCACAAAACCCCAGGAGACCATCACACGGGGCAAGATGGGCTGCTGCTGCGGGCTCACGCCAGGGCAGTCTAGGCTCTTCCCAGCAGGGGGGCTGCGACAGGCTGTGCTCAGAGCGGGTGGCATTGGCTCTGGGAGGGAGGCTGCAGGGGAGCTGCAGCTACCTCAAAATTTGCTGTAGCCTCCCCAACCCCCCATCCCAGCTCTGCCACCCACCACAAGCCCAGCGCAGTCTAGCTTCTCACTGGGAAGAGCCCAGTGCAGTCTTGGACTCGATCTGCAGTGGCAGCCCACCCTGCCTGATGCAGATCTGGGGCACGTGACCACCTGGGGTGCGCACAGAGGCAGGAGCCACCTTCTCCTTCCCACTCCCCCCCAGATAAACCATGGCTCCATCCCCCTGCCCTGCCCTGTCTAGGCAGTACCTACTCCTGCCCCAGCCCCACTCCCTTCTACACTGTGGGGGCCTCTATCTTCTCCCCCGCCATGCCTCTTCCCTTCTTCCCCTTCTACCACAACAGACTTACCAGATGGATGCAGCTCTCAAGATGTCAAGCTGTGCTCCTCACTGCCTACGTGCTACACTGTGGCTGTGCGCATGTACGGGGCATTTATCAGCCACGTTATTGGCCACAGCAGCCAAAAAAAGCCAATAGCCAATTTCTGATGCCGCCAGTGTTCTTTATATCAATGCTGATCACATATCAAATCAATGTATCAATGCACCTCTAGTAGAGAGAGCACTACATCTCTGCTTAGGATAGCACAGACTGGAATTATGTCATCTGCTACCTCTGCCATTCGTAAATCACCGATATCCAAACTCAGAAATTAATTCTCACTAGGAGCCATCCCGTCTGGTCAAGGTCTAGAATATTTCAGTTGCAAGTTCTTTATTAACATGCTTGCCTTGTCTGTTTCTCCTTTGCAGGGATTTACATCCTGATTGCTGTTGGTGCAGTGATGATGTTTGTGGGGTTCCTGGGATGCTATGGTGCTATTCAAGAGTCACAGTGCCTTCTGGGAACGGTAAGACACAAACTTTGAACACCCTATGACACCAGGCAGATCTTCCCAAGGCTCAACCAAGTTAGTCGTTGAAAGCTGGACTGAATGGTGCTCAGGGAAGTGCCATGTAGAGGAAGGCTGCCATACTGGCATGTGGATATAACTAGTGAATGTGCTAATTTTCTGTGAAGATGATGGGAATTTAACACTCCGAGTACTGCCTTGAAGGGTATAGAGCTCATTTTGTTATCCGAGCACAGGTACTTTATCCCTGAATACCTCTTACCTGACCCCCTAGCCTTTTAGAATAGACATTCCCTGTGAGTTTTGGCAGCAGAGTCTTTATTACACTCCATTTGCCCTTAAAGCTTGTATTGGGCAGTTCTGCACTAGCAACCAGAAAGCTGAGGCTGCCAGTACATGCCAGCAAGCCACTGTTTTAATCCCTGGCCTAAAGAAAGGAGCAGGAGCCAGCAGTGGAATAGGAGGATGGAGGTAGCAGGCTTCATGGATATTCATTCTCCATCCATTTTAGAACGAGTTGTCTGACAGCATTTATTTCTCCCGATCAAAGTAGCCTCCAGAATGCTGAAAATTGGTCTCCACTTGACATCTGACTATGGATAATGCAACTTGCTTAAGAGTGACCTAGTTGTGACCAACTCGAGGCAGGAAAAGTAGCAGTAGACCTTCTAGCAGTATTGTAATACGGATGTTGGGTAAATGCTGGGAAATCCTTTATTCAAATATAACAGGTATTGTTGGCTTGAGCCAAGGACTCAGATTCTTGGCAGGTTTTACTCTTCACATCTGAACATACTGCACAGGGAGCTCCAGGGCCACAAAGTGTTCTTATCTCCACTTATCTTTCCCTCTGACCTTCCTCTTTCTGTCTGTCAGCTATGGAAACATGGTAAGGATTTAAACCTGTCTAAACCTTGCCTAAGTGTTTTAGATGCATGGGAAGCCATTACCACTTCTTTTTTTTTTTTTGAGGAAGTTTATTTTGGATCACTTCCCCCCCAAAAATAAATTAGGTGTCCAGCTTCCTGTATCTGCAAATAGACTATTCCCTAACATATTCAGCCCATTCTTTTGGCATGTCGGCACTTCTATAATCTAGATCTGCAATGTCATTAGAAAATGAAAAATAAGAGAGGAAAGCAGGAACTACCTCAAATTTCTTTGAACTTCCAAGTCTCAGTCTGCATTCAAGCCAGTGCTATAATGGACTCTAGTTGGAGAATTTCCAATGCTCGAGTGTCTCTCTGGATTTCCTGAAGTACTCCACAGTGCACTTTGAGATGTATGGGGGGTATTCTTTGTATTCTGGGAAAGAAACCAGTTCTACTCTGAGCCTGCCCCCAGGTGCTTTCTCTTAATTTGTGTATGTCCTCAAAAAAGCACAGGGAAGGCCTCCGTATAGCAGGAACAGGGCAGTCCCAGTGGCTTAAAAATGAGTTCCATCCTTGAATGTGGTAGGCTAGACTTTAGTCTATTAAGCCAAAGGAGAGGTGTTTTATGAGACTCTACAAGCAAGGGATTAAAAACTAAAGGGTAGTAGCTTTAGGGAGGACCATTTTAAATGAGGATTCCCACCTTTATTAACTTGATTACTTCCCACTCAACCCTTACAAGAAGTCTATTTCAAATGTATTCCAATGGCCTGGGCTTTCAGCTCCTTACCGCCATTAAAAAGGCAATATTGTGTCTGACTTACAGAATTGGTAGTGCATACTTTATAAGAGCACAGCATAGACATAAAAATACTGGGCTAGAAGGGGCTTCATGCATCAAGTGCAATTTTCTGTGTTCACAAGTAGTCTCTAACCCAATTAATCCTCAGAGCATCACTTCAAACCCATGCCTTCTGCTCTCCTCCTGCAAAGAGGAGTGTCTAGGGACAGCTGGCTTGGGCACTTTGTTATAGCTGAAATCCTGGGGCTCCTATACACATCCAGGGAGTTGTTTTGATGCGCTGTAATTTGTTGCGCGGTGCAGATTCAATTAATTAAGTCTGCTGGAGTGTGGTTATTACTGATAAAAAAGTTAAACAGGACAGGCTCTAAGAGCAAACCTTGAAGAACATCGCTAGATGTTGTGGTCAAATAGATATTTATTTGCATACCACTGACACCTTTTCCACAAAAATCAGCCCTCCAAAATAGAGGGGTGCTGCTTGGGGAGGGAGAGGGGATTATTCCTGCTTTGGGACACTAATGGATGCCATCACAGCCACAGTTTTTAACTCTTTCACAGCTGCTGCCAAATTGACAGTAGCTTTTGATTGAGCAGCCAGGCTGAGCAGTGAAGCTGAAGAATGTACTCTGTTCATGCAGTCAGCATTCAGCCATGACTCTGGGGAAAAAATATTTCATTCTGCCCTAGCAAAATGGAGTTTGTGCTTTTTATTTCAGCTGGGGGGAGGCACATGAAAATACAGCAACTTTCCTTTCAAAATAATCTGTTGTAGTCTCCCTTTGAGCCAACTGATTCCTTATCCACCTCATAATTACAGCATCAATCCCTGTCCTTTTGAGTTTGGCCAGTAATTTCCCACGAGGCACAGTATCAAAAGCTTTGCTTGGATCTAGATAAATTATGTCCACTGCATTGCTCTTATTCAAGAAATCCATTATCTTGTCATAGAAGGATATTAAACTAGTCTGACACAGTTATTCTTTGATAAACCCATGTAGTGTTTTGTCCCATTTTCCATTTCCTTCCGCATCTGTACCCATTCTTTCCTTTGGCACCTGTTCTAAGATTTTACCCACTGGTGTCAGGCTAACAGATCTGTAATTGCCTGGCTCATTCTTTATTCCTTTTATAAGAATTTTAGGTACTGTTTGCTATTTTCCAGTCATAGGGGACTCCTAGAGTTGATAGGATGGAGCAAGTACCTTCCCTGTTACCTCTTCCTGATCATGTAGATGGCAAAAGGATACAGAAAAAGGGGGAAAGGGGTTGGGCCTGAGACTCTCAGCCAGCCAGGGCTTGGCTCAGGCTAACTTTCTCTCCTGGAGCCTTTGAGGTATGTGAGGCTTGCAGGGGGCTGGAGGCCAGCTGGGGACCCCCTCCAGCAAAGGTAGGGTGGGGAGGTAGGGGGCTGTGGGTTGGGAACAGGGGGCACCAACAGGGCTGGAGAGGGGGTCTGTGGGAAAAGCCTGTGGAGTGGATGGGTGGGGCAGGGGTGTGTATATGAGGGCTGAGGGAGCAGCAAGGTGTCCATGGGAAGCCCCACATGGAGGGCCAACCTAGGCTGATGTTGCATGGACCAGGAGCTGTGTGCCATTGAGCTGGCCATGGAGGCATGGAGTTCCACACCTTTCAGTCAGGCAGGCTCCGTGCCTCCATGAGTGGTGTCCTGCTGGAGTGCTGGAAGCCCTGTGTGGAGGCACCACGCCTAACCAGCCTGATAGTGCACAGTTCCTGCCTACAGTGCTGCAGTCTGCACATGCTGGCACAGAGTCAGCCTGGTTTGTTGCAAAGGTGCACGCCAGCAGGCGGGGCCAGCTCTGTGCCAGCATGTACAGACCCTGGAACTCTATCAGTCAGAGGCCTGCACCTCCAGGAGCTCTGCCTGCAGCAGCCATGAGCACCTGGAGGGCCCACTGCGTGCAGCTGCTGTGCCCCTGGCCAAACAACACACACACCCACACTCCCCCCACATTCTTTCACACATCCCTACGAACTCCACACCCCTTCACAACTTCACCCCACAAACCCCACACCACCAACATACCACCATACCCATACTCCCCACACCCCTTCACAACTAACCCCACAAATTCCATGCCCTCCCACAACCCCTCCAACACACCCACACCTTCACAAATGCCCTCCCCCCACACCTCATACCCACCCCCTTTTGCATGCAGGTACCATGCAAAGTACCTGCATATATTTCTAAAGAAGGTTCAAATAGTGTTATATTTAATTTGTAACAGAAAAAATGTAATTAATTTTGCATAATTTTGAGTTGTTTTGTGCATAATTCCTTCCGGTGTACAAAGTAGTCTCAGCAGGACACTGATTTTTCCATAATGAAAAACCCAAAATCAAATGCCAAAGTATATATGGGTTTAGAATTTTTTTTTTTATACTGACTGAGGCACTGGTAGGCTTCCCAATTATTTTAAACCTATAATTATATCAATAAAACATTGTGTTCAACTGTATACTATATGTAACACACACACACACACACACACACACACACACACACACACACACACACACACAGTGTGACCTTTCATTTTAATCATGAATTTTGGGATTTTAGAGATTTGCAATTTTTAATTGGAGAATCTGCAATTTTTGTATCGGGAAACCAGTATCTCTTGTGATTAGGAACAGTCAGTATGGCTTCACCAAGAGCAAGTCATTCCTGACCAACCTGATTGCTTTCTATGACAAAATGACTGGCTGTGTTGATGCGGGGAGACCAGTGGATGTGGTATACCTTGACTTTAGCAAGGCTTTTGATACAGTTTCCCACAACATTCTCACAAGCAAGCTAAGGAAGTACAAATTGAATGAATGGACTGTAAGGTGGATAAAAAAATGGCTGGATGTAGTCAATGGCTAGATGTCTAGTTGGCAATTGGTATCTAGTGGTGTGCCCCATGGGTTGGTCCTGGGGCTGGTTTTGTTCAATATCTTCATCAGTGACCTGGAAGATGGCATAGAGTACACCCTCAGCAAGTTTGCAGATGACACCAAGCTGTGGGGGAATAGTAGATACACTGGAGGGTAGGGCTAAGATTAAGAGAGACCTTGACAAATTGGAGGATTGGACCAAAAGAGATCTCATGAGGTTCAATAAGGAGAAGTGCAAAGTCACTTAGGACAGAACACTCTCATGTTGTGGGTACAGGCTGGGGGACCAACTGGCTAAGCAGCAGCTCTGCAGAAAAGGACCTGGAGGTTACAGTGGACAACAAGCTGAATATAAGATAACAATGGGCCTTTTTTGAGAAGAAAGCTAATGATATCCTGGGCTGCATTGCTGGGAGCGTTGCCAGCAGATCAAGGGATGTGATTATTCCCCTCTGTTCAGCACTGGTGAGGCCACATCTGTGTCCAGTTTTGGGCCCCCCACTAAAGAGAGGAGAGAGTCCAGTGGAAGTCAGTGAAAATGTTTAGGGAGCTGGAGAACATGATTTATGAAGAGAGGATGAGGGAGCTGGGCTTATTTAGTCTAGAGAAGAGAGGACTAAGAAGAGGTTTAATAGCAGCCTGCAGCTACCTGAAAGGTGGTTTCCAAAGAGGACTGCTCTTAGTTATGGCAGATGACAGAACAAAAAGCAACGGTCTCAAGTAGCAGCAAAAGAAGTTTAGGTTAGATATTAGGACAAAAAATACTTTCTTACTAGGAAGGTAGTAAAACATTGGAACAGGTTACCCAGAGAAGTTGTGGACTCTCCATCCTTGGAGATTTTTAAGAACCGGCTAGACAAAGCTTTGGTTGAGATGAGCTAGTTGGGGCTGGTCCTGATTTGAGCAGGGGGTTGGAATAGATGTCTCTCTGAGGTCCCTTCCAACACTAATTTTCTATGATTCTGTGAATCACAGAAATGTGGAAGTTGACCCTCATGTCTGAACTGATAGTCAGTTGTTGCAGCCCATGTTGCAGCTTTACAGGATTATTTTGCTCTGAAGAAGAAACAGGTTGGAACCCTAGTGCCCAGCCATCTCTGGCAAGACCGTGGGTGTACGTGTAGTCCAATGAATAGAGCACTGCGGTAAAACTGGAGGCAGCCATTCCTCTACTCCCCTGCCACTGACCTGCTTGGTGAATGAGGGCAAGCCATTCAATATCTGTGCACCACTGTTCCCACATTTGTGCAAGAGGAACAGTGATTGTTTTTGCAATGGATTTGGGATCTGTTCATGAAAATATCAGTAACAGTGTTGTATTGGCGAGACTGGAAGGCCACTATAGCCTCATTTTGAGGACCTTACTGAGTATGAGATGGCAGTGTCAGCTGGCCCTTGCCAAAGCAAAGGACTATAGGACTTGAATTACCCTTGGTCTCCCTTTAAACTTTAGAAGGAGATTTTAGTAGGTAGGCATCTGAATGTACAGCAGCTGAATGTACTTGAGGCCCAATAGTGAAACCACTGGCTTTGGGAGGGATCAGTAGTACTGTCTGTGTGCTTTCTTTCCTTTTGCCTTTGCCTACCAGAGAAGGCTATAGGTGCTTTGTATTAGTACCTCCTAAGCAGTGGTTGATACTTCTGCTGTGTTGTGTTACGTTGGCTGTTTAGAAGCCAAGTATTAACCTCCCTAGGAAATGAAGCTATTTCCCCTCTCATGACCACAGTTCCCTAAGTTGAGTGAGGGTTTATCAGAAATATTTGTTACAAAGGCTGGGAGGTGGGACTGTTGAATGGCTATTAATGATAGAAATGACTTACAAAAATATTCTTTCATACGATGGACTTACCTACAGGATGGCTGGGTAAGAGGGAGGTTTGTGACATCTTACTACATGAGTCTTTGTGCAACACCAACTGCAGTTGCCAAGTTCCACTCGGGGACTACCTTGGTGTTGAGTGTGTTCAGCCTAGATTCTGGCTGGGTGGCAACTCCACTTGGATTTCCAAATGTTCAGTCAAGAACATGGGCAGAAATTGTATCTTTCCACAAATGTGATTAAAAGTGCATTTTAAGGACAATGGTCACAAACGTAAGCCATAGTGTCTGGTGCAGGAATTACAGCAGCCTTTCAGCATTTGTTTTTTAATTACCATATTTAATTCCAAATTGAGGTTTCCCCTCCCTCCCATTTACCATGGGGAAATTACAGCCCCTCATCTGGGAATCAGAGTACAAATGGCAGGGGCCAGGCAGCAGCTTTGGCCCAAACCCCAAGTCACAGCTGGAACCTAAGTGGCTTTCTGCTCCCCATCATTACTCCTCTGCAGCCTTGGGCCCCTACCATCCCGTCTCAGCTCCCCTGTTGCTGCTTCCCTCCTACCCTGCAGACCTTTGCTTCAGCGACTGGGGTTGTGCTTGTTGCCCAGGCTGCAGTGGGGATACAGCCTGCTGGTGATGCAGGTGTGGGAGGGACAGCAGGCAAGAGGTAGAGGCTTCGAAGGTGAGGGAAAGGGGGCAGGGACCAGAGGCTATGGGTTGGCAGGGGAGATGGGAGGCAGGGGGCAAGTTTTCACTAGTTTTTTGACTACAGAAAAATAACAGGGTAAATTTTCTCTTGCAAATAACTCAGAAAAACCATATCGGGCCCTGTGATTTCCTATTTGTAATCTCTGGGTTTATCTTGCATGTCATTTGCCCACTTACCTGTGCTAACATTTGGTGGCACCTTTAAAAGATCTCATGATACCTAAGGGTTCCATAGCACCCTGGTTGAGAATCACTGCCCACCATGTCCTTTCACAAACATATTCACCCATCTTCTTTGAATTTATAGGAGACATATTTGTAGATAAACTTTTCCCATAGGGGAATCAGTCTAAGGACAGCAAAGTTAGCTGTGGGACATGATCACAGCTCTCTTCTTCCCTAGATTTCTCTGCAGGAATGGTATTGGAAATCCTACTAGCTGGTCCTTGACTCCTAATGAATGATTTTAGCTTCTCTTTCATGAGTAATAGTCTTCCAGAACCAGACTGGAAAACTGAACACACCATCACCAGGTGTTACTGGAATCCAGAAGGAAAGAGAGGTTCCAGCTTGCTGGGGTTGGAGAGAATGAGTAGGATATTCAATTTACAGACTAACATGGCATGTCTGTGTTCCTGCTTATGCAAAAAAAAAAAATGCAGCAGCTTTGCAGGGCTTTGAATACTGATAGCCATCTCTACATCACACACTGACACACCACTCTTCCTCATCAAATGAAATATGCCAGAATGGAGCTAGTAGTACCTGAGTAGCTGTGTCAAAGGAGACAGCTTGCCCAAAATATCCCCATAACCTTAGAAGGATAATCTTTCTTCCAGTGGAGCCCCCCACCCCAGTTGCCCTATTGATACATCTCTGCTAATCTCTCCACGGTCCACCCCAGCTTAATGACTAGTGGAATTGTTCAAGTGGTTTTTCCTCCCTGGGCTGTGCATGGAACAGGAGAATAAAAATAATGGGTTGATGGACTTAGGTATGAATATGTGTGGAGGGGAGGAGGCGTCTCTCACTGCTGCCATAAAACACCAAATCCTGTTGCCTTCCTGATCCATTGAGCTATATTTACTTTTGTGGGATGATTCTGATTAAAACTCTTTATCCAATGAAACCATAGGCTTCCATCCCCAAATCCTCTCTTTCTCCTGTTGTCAAGCCTTTTAGTATCCTCTTCCTGATCTCTTCACAGTTCTTCACTTGCCTGGTGATCCTGTTTGCTTGTGAAGTGGCTGCTGGAATCTGGGGATTTGTCAACAAAGACCAGGTAAGAGCAAATCCTGAAACCTTTCTCCCTGTGTGATCACATGCTTGTGTAGGACTCTGCTGTGGTTCTGCCCCAGCTGGCAGAAGGGTGGCTTCAAGTTTAAGGCATTAAAGAAGACTTGAGACCAGGAACTGAACCATCACCAAAGGTATATGATCTTTGGCAAATTACTAAACCTCTCTATGCCCCAGTTATTTAATATAACATAACCCTTGTTTGATCTTGCCCTACAGAGAGTGTCCCTCATTATGAGTCAGCATACAGTGCCTAGAACAGTGCCCTGATCTCTGCTTACCACTGTAGCATCAGTTACACAATGAATGGGACCCTTGCACAGCCTCACACCTGGGTGTGCAAAGATGAATATCAGTGAACCCTAGGACAAAGCATGAAGCAAAGTTCTTGCATCTTGCACCCAACTTAGGCTGATGGCCTGGTAAAGGTGCATGATTACCCCCAAAAATGGGATTGAGTGTATCATTTGTTCCTCAAAAGGGCTGTGTTACATGTTCTAGATTATTCTGAAGCTTAGACCACATTGTTGTTGACTTACTTGCTGTGTGAGTGGGGATCTGCCACCCTGGCAGCTGATGGCCCCCTCTAGGGTCCAGCCATCTGCTGGCTCTTTCCCAGCCCCTGTGTCACCTCCAATCTCTCGCTGCCATGACTGCCATTACCTTGGCTTGTTGGGGATGTGGTCCCTGAGGTCAGGGGATTTCATTGGTCACCTTGATGCTCAGCTCTACCTTCACAGCCAGGGTAACCCTACCTGGGGCCTCTGCTTCCCCCTCAAGTGCTTTCCTTTTACAGGAGTGCTCCCTCAAACTTCCAAGCACCTGTTGGGGCCTCAGCTGCCACAGTCTTGGCACTCTTGCTCTGGCTGCAACCTCAGCCTTGGTCTGCTGCCTAAAACCTCAAGTACCAGGCATGATCCCTCACTTGGCAACAGCCCCTCCTTGGGCTCCAGTCACATCCTCCCAAACTCAGCCTCTCCAGCATGGGGCTAGCTTCCTGCTGTTCACCAGAGTGCCCCAGGGGAAAACCAGGAGCAACAGTCATAAACTAGAAGAAGGGTTCAGACTGGATATAGGGAAAAACTTCTTCATGGTTTGTGTGACCAGACCCTGGGATAGTCTGCCAGCGGGGGTGGTGCAGGCACCTATGCTGGAGATCTTCCAAGGAGACTGGATGCACACCTTGCTGGGGTTATTTTGACCCTTTCCTGCCCACAGCAGGAGGGCTGGACTAAGTGATCTCACAAGGTCCCTTCCAGCCCTAAACTTCTGTGAATCTGAATCTGCTCTCCTCCAGTCTCAAGCAAAAAGTCTCCCTCACTCAGGGTTAATGTTACCCATAGGCCATACCTCCCTTGGAGCCATCTTACCCCAGCTGCCCTAGGTGTCTGTCTGTCTGCCTCTTTTGGGAGTTCCTCTCCCTGCTGCCTGCAGGGCCAGACTCCCCCTTGCATGATCAGAAACTGGGTTTATATGCACGAGCCCAGCCTTCTAGTCATGTAACCACATCTGCTGCACCCAGGTGCAGGGAATTGCCTCATTGAGCACCTAGCCTTTCTAGTCTTTGACTCAGTCCACATATGCAGCTATTCCTTCCTGCCCTAGCTTTTCCCAAGTTTCCTATCTTCCCCCACCTTCAGGGGTTCCCTGTTACAGGGAGCGTGAAGTGTGAAGGGAGAATCCATTTGTAGATGCAGTGTAATGGTTATTCCCACTGGGGCTGAGAACAGAAGTTGTTAGCTCTTCCTGGGAGAGCTTTAGCCTGAAACCCAGATATTTAGATGCATCTTGAGGCACCTGGAATGAAGGGCAGGGCTCTGAATCCTTTCCTTTTGCTTTCCACACAAAGTCCCTACTCACTGTTTTGCCAGCTCCCTAAGTCCCCACATACTCACAAAAAAACACGTGGGTAACCTTGTATAGTGGTTCACTTTCATGCCAGTAATTAACATTTCTACCTAGAATGTCTCCCTAATGAGCTCTCCCTACCCTTAGCCTTGCACAGCAATAGGCTTTGTCTTCTGGACAGAGATATAACAGATGAAGAGAGGATTCCCAGTGGGATTACAGGTTATCAGAATACCACCGTTTCCCGAAGTGAAGGAACGAACACATGGTGCTGGCTCCTGTCTTTTTGAGTTGTGACCTTCCCTGACCAATGAGTGCCTGGAACATCCATCTTTCTCCTGGCATGGCTTCTTATGCATTTCCTCAGAACTGGGCCACGCCTATTGTATTAAAACCTCTAAGGATAGACTGTCCATGCATGAAAACCTGAGCTGTCATGCACCCAGGAAGAAACCAGACATTAGTATTCCGATCACTTCGACATCGAGGATCTGAAGCAGAGAAGGGAATCTCTTTGTGCTTGAAATCTGTGGGGGAGCCAGAAATTAATTGCTTTATTAAGAAGTTTAATTCAACTAGAAAAGCAGGTGGTAGCCAATTCCATCTCAGAGCTGTTTCAGAGCTGGTTGTGGGTGCAGACACTCGACCATTAATTCACAAAAGAGATGCATTACTTCATCGGTACATTTCCTTGGTGGCTAAATAGGTCCTGTGGCTGGGATGCTGTTACCTAGCAACCTCTGGTGCAAATTAACACTTTTGCGGGAAGAGGGAGGTGTCGTGTATCGTGCAGGTATTACTTCTGGTATCTTTCAGTGTCTAGATTTAACGAATTTACAAAACCCCAGAAATCCTATTAGGAATTTGCTGTTGTAGATATCCCCCTGCTGCTACTGGCTCTCCAGGGACGGCACACACACATGGCAGAAATGGGCACTTGTAAAAATGCCCCCAATAAAGATTCAGGGTTTTTTTTCTTTCCAACAGGATGAAAGCATCAGCCACTTGTGGCTTGATTTTAAAGGCATTTAATGCAAAGGAGTAGGAATCCGCAGCTGCTGCTTGATTTCTCTGTCTGTTTTTCCTGCCCCCAGGGGGTCTGGTGGACAAAGGTCCCTGCTAACAATGCTGACAACCTGTTTCTGTTCCCTACCCTCACCTATTGATGCCAGTCCTGAATGATATTGGAAGAGAGAAGGGAGGTGATGCTGGGAGAGTCCCAAACCAAGGCGAGCCCATTCTATGAAAATATCTCTGCTGAATGATTCTAACGGTCATTCACACTAATTAGTGCCAGTGGTATTGGAGCACTTATCCTGAACCACAGGCAGAGAGGAAATTTTATTAGCAGTGTTTGACTACCAGGCAAGTTTAGACACTGCTGAATACATTTAATCAGTGCACTTTTGCTTTATTTTAGTGCCATTAACGATGTCACCTGGGGGAAGATTATTTCATAATGAAGTAGGTGTGAGGTGCCATTTTATTATGAAATTAGATCCCAATTTCCAGTGTCTGATTTGTCTCAGGTGGAGGAAGGGAGGCAATTGCATCCTTTTTTCAGTTCATTAAAAGTTTGACTTGCAGATAATGGTTTCAAATTCAGTAGGTTGGGAAGGAAGGTGAGGACAAAAGAACAATTTATTGAAACCCCAGTTCTAATTTTATTTATTTCTGCACCTTCTCCACACTGTGTAGGATGGATCACTGAAGAATAGGTTTCCCAAATACTCTGTCCCTCATTTCTGTTCACTCATCTTGTATCTCTGCTCTTTTAAGCCTCTCTCCCAAACTCCTGTTTTTTCAGAAGCCATAAGGGAGAGAGTATATAAGATCAACATTTAGGATTCAGCAAATGTGAATGTATGGCACAGGCACTGACTGTATGAACTCTCCCATGCTCCCCTGGCTGCTGCATAGAGTTGCTATGTGTTAGCTGCTGCCATGTTCTGGCTTGGGGGGGAGCTGCATTTTGATAGCTGATCTGGGAATAACAAATACAGTTGACCTTTTTTTTTTTTTTCAAAGCCGTCTACAGTATCTAGATGCCCAGGTGCTACAAGCTACTAGAGGACTCTAGTGTCCATATCCTGTAAGTCACTTAGAATATATAGACCTGTACAGACAGAGTATTCACAAAATATTTAGGAAATATTGGCCCAAAGATTCTAGATGATGAGTGAAGTCTAGCATCTACCCTTCGGAACAATGTATAGCTGCAGGAATTTTGATCTCGGTAAGGGAGAGACCCCTACTACTTACCTCTATAAATAAATACATAATATAGCCCAAATCTGAAAAAAAACTTCTTATTCAGCTGGGAGTGGCACTGAACACAGCATGCCTCTTGTTGTGTGGCCTGACTGCACTGTTATTCCTTCCCACAAGGGTTTGACAGAGCTCTTTTTAGGTGTATGTCCTCTATAACAAGGTTTTTTCTTACCTTTTCTGCAGATTGCCAAAGATGTGAAGCAGTTCTATGACCAAGCATATCATCAAGTGATTCAGGGAGACCCCAATTCAACCAATGGGAAAGCTGTTCTGAAGACCTTCCATGAAACGGTAAAATGAGGAGGGATAGTAACCATGGGGTTGTCCTAGGGCAGGGGTGGGCAAATATTTTGGATGGAGGGGTGCTTGAGTTTTGGCAAGCTGTTGAGGGCCACATGGGTAGCCCTGCCCCTCAACAGGTGCCCCAGCCCCTGGTCACCGTCTTTGGACTGGGAGTCCTGTCCCTAAGCCCTGACCTTTGCCATGAGAAGTTCCTCCCCTTGTTCCCAGAAGTACT
Source organism: Caiman crocodilus (assembly GCA_030014935.1). Lineage (NCBI taxonomy): Eukaryota > Metazoa > Chordata > Crocodylia > Alligatoridae > Caiman > Caiman crocodilus. The sequence goes on along the minus strand of JAGPOW010000304.1, from coordinate 109,464,459 downwards.
CTTTTCAGCAAGGGGTTTGCCATCTCAGAACCAGAAAAATACAAAATGATAGTCTAAAAATCAAACATCTACTACAATATTCATTCAATTTCAAAAAATATTTTTGTCCTGATTTACTTGTGTTTGTGTAGTGTTCATAGAAGTGATTGCACAATAGCTTTAAATGAAGTCTTATTCTTGTATATTGTGGGGGGTATATTGTTGGATAGGTGTAGATTTTTGGGGGGCTGTGGGAGTGTGGATATGTGTGTGTGTGTGGGGTTTGTGGGGGGTGTTTGTATGTGTGTGGGTATGAGGTTTGTGGGAGGATATAAGTGTGTGGGCAGGGGGTGGCTAGGGAGGGTTGTGGCATGTGTTGAGGGGAGAGGGTGGCTGGAGTGTGTGTGGGGGGGGTGCATGGGGGTGTGTGGATGCCCACAGCCCCTGCCACCAGCAGCAGCACCAGGCTGTGAGGCCCTGAGGTGCTCAGGGCCTGTGACAGGTGGAACCCCTACCCAGCACTTCTGCCAGCCTTGGCCTAGCACTCCTACCGTCCCTGGACCTAGGGCACCAGTGCGGGCCCTGTGCTGCTGCCTTCCCAGATGCTGCCACACTGATCCCTCTGCTGCCTGCCACCACTGCCCTACTCCTGCTGCTTCTCTACCTTTCTGCTTGCCTCTGCTGCCGTTTCCGCAGCCCACCCCCCACTGGCTATTCCAGCACCATGCAGTTCACCAGCTGCATGGCCAGGTCCACACAAGGAACCACGGGGACCGGACCAGGCCTGTTCCTGGTGCATCCTGCGGTCCGGAAATAGGGTGGAAGTGGGGGGACAAGTGGCAGTAGCAGGCGGGAAAGCAGGGAAATGGCAGTGGCAGCAGCAGCAGGTGGGGGGGCAAGTGGCAGTGTGCAGGAATGTAGCAACACCTGGGTGGGAGTACAGGGCCTAGGCTGCCCCTGCCAACTCTATGGAGCTGGGCTAGGCTGCACCAGTAGTGAGAGGGGCAGAGCTGGGCCAGCTCTGTAGAGCCCCTGCCAGCCTGAGTCCCACAATCCTGCTGGCTGGCCCTGGCCTCAGTGCATTGGCACAGGCCCCAAACTCCTGCCTGGCTGTTGAAGTGCTATACACCTGCTATTCCCCCCTACCTGCTGCTGCTACCACTGCCATTTCCCTGCTTTTCTACCCACCACTGTTGCTTCTCCCCACCCCCATTTTATCACTCTGGCACCATGTGATTCCTGGCTTCATTGCCAGGACCGCAGGAAGAAGCAGAAACCAGACTGGACCTGAGGACTGGGGCGATCACCATGTTCTTAGCTGAGTTGCACAAGAGCAGGAAGCAGCCCCAGGGTCACCAGACTGGAAGCCTTCCACCAGACTTCCAGTTGGGGGCTGGAGGGGGAGGTTGGGGCTGGGCAGACCTTGCTGTTGTAGCTGCTGGGTCCTGCCACTGACTCCCCCTGGGTCCTACTGATGCTGCCCCATAGGCCCTCTCCCAGTGCCATCAATACCAGCCCCAAGCACAGCTGGCCCAGCCAACACCAGAAAGAGCCCAGTGCAGTGCCTAGCCCCAGCCTGCATCTGCAGCCCACCCTTGCCTGCCTTGCCCCACATAGATCTGGGGGCAGGTGACCCCCCTCCCTCCCTCACTGCAGGGCCCTTAATTTTTGCCTCCCCTCCACGTCCCTTCCCTCCGTCCTCCCCTTCCACCACAATAGACTTACCAGCTGCACACAGCTGTATCGGAAATCAGATTGCTATCAGCCAATATGCCGCCTTAAAAATTGGCTATTGGTATCAGCCCCCAAAATCTAAGTGCACCCCTGTTTTTTTTTCTTGATGGTTGGCCAGTTGAAGTTTGAATAAAACAGGGAAGAAAAGAGCGACCATCATATTACAATTGTTAAATTGCCTGGCTCCTCTTTTTAGATTTGTTTAGGTGCGAAGACTTGCGTTTCCCTGCAGCCCCTGCAATTATAGGTCAATTACTGGTGATGGGTCCTGAGTGGTCAAACAGGATGCTTAGAGGCATTGGTTACCAGACCAGTTGGTTACCCCGTCTTTGGGTATTTGTTTAACTGTGGGGCAAATTTGCAGTAGCTTGCACTGGTGATGGTCTGTTTACAAAACCGCAGACATGCCTTGAATGATTGAGACATTTGTAATACCTTAAACATTGAATGCCTGTTTTGAAAAATTTGAGTGTGTCCCATACAGGACATTTTTCCTGTACCTTTTACAGGTTTCTCTTGAGATGCCTATTTAGTCTTTTATCTTCTTTAGTTGCTAGTTCAACTGAAATGCATATGTAGTTTCCTTGCCTTCACTGGCTCAGCCTTTTCTTTGGCTTCCTTAGCTTGGAATTAGTCATGTGATAAGTGTGTCAGGTCTCTAACAACAATTTTAACCATGACTTTTATTATTTTATGTCATGGGTCTGGTATTGGGTACCTCAGGCTCTAATGTTTCATAGTATCATAGTACTTAGGGTTGGAAGGGGCCTAAACAGATCAACAAGTCCAAGCCCCTGCCCCAAGCAGGAACGGGTGCTGGGATCATATCGCCCCAGCCAAATATCTGTCTCAATGCCTAATGGGTTACAAGCTATTAGTGGAGTTCGATTTTTCTTCTGGCAGTCTTGTTACCACAATCCAGTTTTGCCCAAGCCATTGTTTTGCATTTTTGTGCAAGAGACACTGTCCAAGGTTTCAGAGTTTTCATATGCAGTACCCATGGGTCAAGACATTCGGCACCAGGGAAAATACCACTACCCTCCCCTGCTGCCAGATTTCCAAGTCCCACATGGCAGATCAGAGCTAGGCCACACCCCCTTTCCTCTGCACAGTGGGTTTGGGGCTGGAGCATGCCCTCTCCCCCGGCATAGCTGGATTAGGCCCAGGTCATACCACCTTTTCCTTCCACCCTCTCTTTATTTGCAGGGCTAGGTTTGGGCCAGGCCATAAGTGGCTGGATTAGGACTAGACTGCCCCTTTCCCTTCTCTGCACAGCTGGATCTGTGCCTGCAGCAGGGGCCAGATCTGGACCACTAGTCAGATCTGGCTTATGGACAGATCATGCACTGCTGAGCAAAAAGACTGAGTATCATTAGACTAGACCATTTAGAAGGAGCCCTATAAAATCTGGCCCACACCAAGATTAAGTCATTTTTGTTATTTTTCTGCATCCTAGGATTCAGGTAAGTGCAATGGAATGAAAGTTCACCTCAGATGAATTCTCAACATGTCCTCTGCTGAGTAGGAAACAGGCTTTGGCTGCGAATCTTCCAGGTTGGGAATGAACATCTGGGATTATTATATTCAGTGACTATCCTGCATGTAAATCAGAAGTTTAATTTGGAGGCTGGATTCCCTCTATACAAGCCAAACTGATTCCTGTGACATTAGAAAACATCCAGCAAGAACGGGCTGGGTCCAATAAGTTCATTTTCTCCAAACCTCCTTAGACAAATATCTGCATCTTGCTAACACTGTGTTCTTACTATGTGCAGCTGGATTGCTGTGGTACAAATCTTGTGGAAAGCACATTCGCCCAGTTTGTCAGGGATGACATATGCCCAAAGAAGCATGACATGGTAAGGCCTGCTTCTCTCCTTGGTATGATGGTGGGTGAGTGCAGTTTCACAGAGTCCCTCTATACTTTTGTGACACACCCAGAAACTCGACCCATTAGGCTGGAGGGGTTACTTTATCTCCTTGGTGGAGAAGTCAACCCATTTACAACAAAGGGAAAGACAGTAGCAGGGCTTCAGGCAACTACCCCTTCCTTGTACTCTGGGAATCAGACCTCTCTGTTAGCCAGGAGAGAGCAAGTAAGTGGGAACAGTGAAGGAGTGGGGCTCAGGAATTCCTTTCCTCAGCACTAGGAATCCTTCCAGAAGTAGAGGGGCTATTTAGCAATTCAAGCATCTGCCACAGAAGGGCAGAGCCTGGGTCCCTACTTGCTGAAATGCTCTTGCACTCCAGGGTCAGGAAGACTTCAACTGGATATTCCTTAAGATTTCACTGTGGGTGTACTGAATATGCCCGTTCCTGCTGCTTCCTGTCCAGTCTGAGGTGCTGTAAGATAACATGGGATGAAATCAATTGGAGTTCAGTCACTGACTTCATCCAGGACCATGGTTCATGGTCTAAGCATATGGAGGGAGTAGCCAGAAATCCCACATTCTGCTGCTTTCTGTATAATGTTTTGCAGTGCATAGTTAGAGATGAGGCTGGCTGACATGCATTCTCCTGCTCTTTGTACAACAGATATACAGCAACTGTCACCAGAAAATTGATGAGCTCTTCTCTGGGAAGTTGTACCTGATTGGTATTGCTGCCATTGTGGTAGCTGTAATCATGGTAAGTGAGAAATGTGATGTGGCATACTAGAGTTCAGGAGCAGGGGATTTGGTTTTAAAAATACTAAATAACGTTTTTTTTCCCAGTATTGACCTGCAGCTTCTATTTTCCTTCCCCCAAGCCAGGTTACTGTTTAGTTCAGGTTGGGAGAGAGTAAACTCTTCCTTTCCCGCATCTGTGCTAGTGCACCTTAGCCTTATGTCCTCTGATGCATGCATCTGTACTAAGCTGAATGGTGGCTCTGTGATAGTCTTCAGCAATCCTGAGACAAAGGCAAAAGATATACAAGATTAACTTTTGTTGTAAACAAAACTACTTTTAAACTCAAGCTTCTACTAGCAAGGAAATGCACCATAATCTTCTGAGCCACCTTGTCCAGCATCATAACCATTGTAGTTCTTGGATTGGAGAATACTGACCCGTAAGGCTTCCAGTTAGAAGGAGTTAGCTTTCTTTCCCATAGTGTACTCTCCAGTGAGCTAACTAGTAACATACTGCATCTTTCCTCATCTCTGTGCCTGTTGTGTTTGGACTGGGCTGTGCGAAACAGCAGCATTCCACTTAGACTTCCCTTTCGATGCAGCAGTGTTTTGTTTTGAGTTTCATTTAGTTTCCAAATCACTTCTGTTCCGTTTCATCAAAATGGTTTTGTTGTTTCAACGCTGTTTCAAAGTTTCACCCATAAGCTATAATGGGAAAGCACGAAACAGCCTATAGCTTTGTCATTTCTTGCCTGATTCCGATTAAACTTGCAGGAATGGTAGCCCTGACGGCAGATTAGGAGATTAGGTTTAGGGGTTTCTAGGAAACTACACCTCAAGGTGCTGATGAGCAGGAGATGGGGAGCAGGAGCAGCATCCTGTGATCTGGCAGGCAGATCATGGGCCCGCATCTCCAGGAGGAGTCTGGTAGAGCCCCTGCAGCCCTCCTGGCAATGCGGGCAGGCCCCTGATTGGCCTGTCGGATGACAGCATGCTGTTCCTGCTACCTGAGACTCCTCTACCAGTCAGGTTGAGTTTTCCAGCACTGGGAACGGAGCCTGGCAGAGGGAAGTGCCTCCTGCCACCGGACTCAGCTCCCAATGGCTTTGTAACCCTGTGAAACTCAGCCTAGTAGCAGGAGGTGGAGCGCAGCACTGGCTCTGCCCACCTTCCACCACTGGGCTGAGACCTGTGGGACTGGTGGAGCTGATTGGAGCACAGCCCAGCAGTGGGAGTTGGGCAGAGATGGCACTGTGCTACAATAGGGTCCACCAGCCCCACAGAGTGCAGCCCGGTGGTGGGAGGTGGTGAGACATGGAGCCACGTGGGGCTGCCGAGCCGCTTGGAGCACAGCACTGGCTCTGCCTGCCTTCCACCACCTGGCTGGCTGCTTCGAAACTCAAAACGTTTCAAAACGTTCTGACTGGCCTTGTTTCATTTCGAGGCTGGTTCAAAGCCCTTCATTTAAATTTTGCTGTTTCAAGCTCAAAACGAGTCAAAACTGCATCAAAACGGAACAGCCAGCGAAACTTCGCACAGCCCTACCAAGAAATAATATAACTTGCCTTTCCTCATCCATTCCAATTCCTGTTTTCATGAGCACTCAGCTGTCTGCTGCAATAAAGACACCAGAAGTATGGCTCCATTTAAAAACAAACAAACAAGTGGGGGCAGGCGTAAATGTGCAGAAGAAGGGTAGATGATTTGTAGAAGATGAAGGGTACATGTGTCCTCAGCCTGGAGGGAAGGGAGACCCAGGAGGAGCATAGTGGAGTTTTCTGGCTGGGAAGAGAAGACAGCAGGTGGGAAGAATGTGAGGTCATCCAGATGCTTATAAATCAGAGCCTTACCAGTGATCTTGTCTCCCTACACAGATCTTCGAAATGATCCTAAGCATGGTATTGTGCTGTGGCATAAGGAACAGCTCCGTGTACTGAGAAGTGGAGAGCTACAGGGGGAGGGGTGGGGATGATGGCGCTAAAGGATCCCCAAGTGCCACCACATGACCAGGAGACATTTCAACAAAAGACAAAACCATGTATATAACTACTTCCAATATTACCGTACAGTACTTATCATTTTTACTTTTTTTTTAAATAAATAAAATCTTCCCGTATCCTTGTGGCTGAGTTAGTTACACATCAGTTTTGTGTGGTAGTAAAAATTACTGTACCAGCAAGTCTGGCCCTTTACCCTTCATGTTATTTTGGCAATGGTGCTGGTATAGAAAAGGAACAGAGCAGAAGGCTCCTAGTTAGTTGTGAAGATGATGGACACCTTTGCCTTGTTTTTTTTTTTTTTTTCTTTAAATGCTAAAGTTTATAGTAATTGGAAACTGAAGCAGGGTTGTTGCTCTTCTCATATCCCACTCCCCCTCCCACCAGCCCAACCCCTGGCATTTCTTAGTTGCTTACAGGAAAATTTGATTTGCTGTTGCAAACTGATAGATGTGAGAGGCAAGGGTATAGCCTGATAGCTGAGATGCAGCACAAAGGGACAGGGTGGAGACAGATTGCTCCTGTGAGGCCCATTTGTTTTGCTAGGTACACAGGTGACTTGTTAAGCAAAGAGTTATAATTTTAAGCTATTAACATTTCTTTTTCTCCCCAGGAGGTTGTAACTCTTTTAAATAAACAAATTGACTCATTCATTTTGGGCTAAAAGTGTCTCACAGGGTCACAACCCGGGAGTGAGTCCATAGGGCTAAACTCTTCAAATTCCAGAAGTGACTGAATGCTTCTTTGTAGTTCGATTGGATGGAGTGGCAGGAGGAGGGGGTAACTTCCACTCACGTGCTGTGTTCATACTTTAAATGAACGCTTATGTACGTATGATACTTTGAAAAGGATAGAAAAAAAAATAAAGCTCTAGGGTCTGGACTATAAAAATCCTCCACAAAGCTTCAGCAAGATGATTTGAGGGGTTCTCCATTTTATTTCAGAACTAATTTTTATATTTTCATCATAGTTCTGTTTGCACCATTTTGCTTACTCGTGGTCCTCTTGTTAACTATGTTGTCATTCTCCCAGAAAATACCACAGCCTGATAGTTGAAATACATAAATAAATAAAGGTTATTTTAAAAATCCTTTTTTAAACCGACATGAAGCATTGGAAACCAACTTCTCCAAAACAGGAAATGCAGGATTTAAGGAGGCATTGGTTTAAATGCTGTTATGCCCTCTTGTGCTTCAGTTCAAACCCAAGCTAGATGTTCCCAACCAAATGTGTGTGGCCTTTATTGTATGCCAATCTATCTAGCCAACAGGAGAGCTGTTGCCATGTACATAGAGGGGAAAGGGTGCCCCAAATTCTGTGTAATAAAGCTAGTATGTGTCTCTAAAAGATGCTCTATATGTATAGATATATAGATATATATTTTTAAGTAAAGCTTTTCCCTTACCCCTTTTGGCAGTTGAGCTGGAAACTTTACTATCTCTCAGCTATTGACTGAGCAGAAAGCAGAGTTACTCACCCCCCAGTCTGATTATGATGTGAGATTTTTCCATACAGGCATGCTTCCAGCACCCTTCTGTTCCCTGGATTGTGCTTCGTTTTAAACTTGCAAATCCGAATTGGGGGGGAAGAGAACTGTGTTCTTCCCAGGCTAATACACACCCTTCAAATGTGCTACTAGTATAAACAATGAAGGACTCCTACAATGAGGCAATTTGATCAATCCAGTTTCTTTCTCCCTCCCCATTCTTTCCCCTTCTTGCCTTCATAGCATGTAGGGGCTTTCAAAATATTGATATATTAAGTTGTGCTAGTTCACAATCCAGGGAAAAGGTGTCTCAAACAGAGCCTTGATTGATTGGGCATTGGACAAGATGTAATTGAGCCTTAGAAAAAGCCTTAAAGCAACACTGCCCTGAATGTCTATTTTGCATGCTTTGGAAACAAAAACAGGTTGTGCACCAGGTTCCCCCCATTCCCCTACCCCCAGTGTAGATTTTTCAGGTTATCTCCTCGATACGTGGCTATATGTATACTGTTATGCATCAACCAAGCATGTGTTTACATATGTATACATCAGGGTTGTTAGCATACAGAATGGATGTGTAACTTGCCACCTTTTTGTCGACTGTTGGTAAATGTGTATAAATATGCCATTAAGCATTTCAGTTGTTTTTTCCCCTATATACCATATATTTTGATATTGTTCAGTATTCAGCTGGTACCATGTACATAGCCAAAGCACTGTTTGAAGATTCACTGGGTCTTTCTGCAAAGAAATATAGTTCAAGCATGTTCTTGGCTGTTATTTTAAAGTATTGGAACTGCCCTTTGCTCTAGCAGGCAGGAGGAGATGACTATGGAGGGTTATAGCCCAAGAAGCACTGTTCTGGGCTTACTGGATTTTGTCATACCAAAACAGAGTAACAGAGGGTAGCTGGTCATCTCTATAATTTCAGGGGTGACCCATGAATTGTCATCTACTTGTGCAGCCTCCCACCAAAAAGAACAGGTCCAATGCGGCTGCAATGAGAGGAAAGGCATCTCTTAATAGAGAGGCAGCCAGGGGGGCACAGAAAAAGGCTGAGAGAGAAATTTCACTGGGAGATGTTAATAATTTGGTTGTTTCCCTTCACATTATTAAAGGTATTCCTGTGTCTTCTAGCTTGCTGGGGGTGGGGTGGGGTTAGAGCAGGCAGAGGGGCAGATGAGAAAGAAAGAGAGAGATGTAGCAGCTTTCATGCTTAAGAATGGCTGAATAGTTGAGACATGGCTAAAGCAACTGATTTGGTATTCTCTGTCTCAACTGGTGATAAGGCGGATATGAGTAGGATGATGCGAGAGGAAACAGGATTTAAAGTTTAGTTGAGGTGGTGAGAGAAGAAGATTATAGCACTTACACTTCCTCTGAAACACACTTCTGTCTCTGGCTAGGGACAGAAGTTAGACATAAACCAGTAAAAGTGATTGGAAACTGGTTCAAATAACACACAGAAGTTCAGTGCACATAAACCGCTTTCAAAATAGCCAAAACCAGTTTAAGATAAATGTGGATGGATGTAGTATCAGACTTAGCTGATTTAGATCAAATTGCTTTATTGAACTGCTGTCCCAGATCCCTATGTGTGTACACACACAGATCTGGGACCTGGTCCTGGAAACACTTGAGAGATGACAGAAGGGCTTTGCAGTACTAGGCTTTAGTCCATAAATACTCAACCTGTAGGAAAGTTCATCCTAGAGAAAATAAGAACAAAGAAAGAGTCAAAGAGGTAAGGAAGGGGAGTGAGGCCCCATTTCAATGGGGAGGCCAAGAGTAGTGAATTACCCAGGGCTGGGCTTAAAGACTGTGGTGGAAGGTCAAACAGAGCTGCTGCCAGCTGAACTGAATGCTTGAATCCTTTCATACTGTGTGGAGCATGCCACAAAGCTGTGTTTAACTTCTTTCTTTCTGCCTTTTGTGTTTGTTTGTTTGTTTTTTTAAGAAAAGAAGAAAAAAGATCCAATTTTAATAAATGTTTCTCATAGCACGCATAGTGTGACCAACCTCTGCCATTTACAACCAGTTAACCTTAATGCCAGGATGTTTCATCAACCAGGCTTTGACAGCATAGGCCAAAGTAGCCTCTGGGGCGATGGAGGAGGGAAGAGAAAAAATTAGATGTTGTGTGTGGGCCATTGGAATGGGCCTAAGGTAAAGCAAATATTGCTCACCAAGGGCAATGGCTGCTGCAGCTGGGTATGCCTGGAGAGGAGGGGCAGCAGTGGGGGAGCAAATGCCAAGAGGGGGTGGGGGTGGGGGGACTAAAATTTAGACACCTGTGGTGACTAAACCAAATTTGTGCAAAAAAGCAATTGAAACTATCCCAAAGAGCCCCTTTTTCCTAACCTAGTGGGACAGCTTTCTGATCTGTCAGGTTGGCCCAGTTGTTGAATGATGCTGCCACCCTGAAGCTTCAGAGGAAGCGCCCCTGTTCTGGATGAGAGGGGCTGGCATGCAGTGCTGTGATCCCACAACTGCCCTTCCCTCCCTGCCCTGCCCCACATACTGACCTGGGCAGCACAGGTGTGCCAGGTTGGGTCCAGGCCAGTGCCTTTGAGGAAACAGGGAGGAAGTGTCAAAGAGACAGAGGTGCAACTGTTTGGGGGAGAAGGGAGGAAGGCAGTGGAATGCAAGCAGCCCCTCACCATGGCTGTGCCTATGTTAAGAGATCATGCCCATCTGTTGTCTTCTTGCTTGTTTACCTGAATGTTAACAGTCTGACATAATGACTTTTAAAAAAAATAGTATTTAAAAACAATAAAAAATAAAGAAAACCCAAATCTTTGCTTGCAGATTTGTTTTACTGTTGTCAAAGCTTTTGTTTCTTTCTAAAGATGATGGATTCTGTCTGTGAATAAAGTGGGTATTACAGTTGTCATTCATTTTGAATGCAAGAGACAATGGCCTCCTTAAATGCCCCTTGATGCCATCCTTTACATGTGATGCTTCTCACTCCAGATCATCTTGGTTGTGGTGCTCTGCTTTAGTCCCAGAAGCAGGTAAAGTGATTCCTGAGACATGAAGAATTTTTGTGGGTGATCTCTCTTATTGGAGTAACTGCATGATTGGGATAGACTCAGGCATGCTTTGGAGTATCACACTGCCTTTTTCTCAGCTCTCATTTAAACCCTATGAAAATTATTCCTGTGATGGCTTTTTTGGGGAGGGAGGGGGCAGGTATAACCTGACATTGCAATGCCTAAACTCTGGGCAAGTGTGTGATTGAGAGAAATAAACTGGCAAAGGGTAGTGGTTTCTTTCAATCTGGCATCCAGTCCGTGTGCAGAACAAGCACAATAGATGGATCCAGGTAGTATCTCAGGAAATAAATCTCCTACTTCCCTGCAGTCCCCAAACATGGTTCTGCTTAAGTTGCTCTCCTCTTAAACACCAACAAGTACAGTTTATTGACCTGTTTACATCTGGGTTAAGATACTCTAACCCCATGGTAACTGGTGTCCAGCAGCCTAAAGAAGGCCTGTTTTTTCTTTTTCTGGGAAGTGTTGGCTGTCCACCCTTTGAGCTGCATGCCAAGTGGGGCACTGTCAGTTGTGAGTTACTCTCAGGACATACTACAGCCCTATTGTGTTCCTGTATGCTTAGCCACAATGGGAAAGGCCTTACAATAGGAGAGACCCTGTCTTGTATGAGAGCTATGATAGTGATTTACATTTCTTTGAAAGCTCTTCCAACCATAGGAACCTAAACAAAAGAAACTGAAGTCACTTATGCCTTTATAATGCACTTTGAGAATGGAAATTTTCATGAGAACTTCTTTCTTGGTTAAATTTGGGGATTTCATAGAAAAAGAGTTCTTTCAAACCAAAATTTGAGAGACAAGGGGGGCTAAGAGTGCTCTGAAACCCCCATGGCTCAGCAAAGGCATTCGAGGATGCCTGAGGGCCAAAAGGAAGGCATACACCTGGTGGAAGGGAGGCTATCACCAAGGAGGAATACTCCTCTTTGGCCTGTGAGTGTAGGAGGGCCATTAGGAAGGCCAAGGCAGGGGTGGAGCTCAGGCTAGTGACCAGGATTAAGGACAACAAAAAGTCCTTCAAATACATTGGGAGTAAGAAGAGGGCACCAGGTAACAAAGGGCCTCTGCTAGACTCAAATGGTAATCTTGTGGCTACGCCAGATGAGAGCGCCAAAATTTTGAACAAGTTCTTTGCCTCTGTTTTCTTGGACAGGGACAAGGACAGCTCTCCCACCACAGGTAGGGGCACAGTTGGATGGATCAGAAATTGGCTGATGGGGCGCACCCAGAGAGTGGTGGTGGACGGGTCGTACTCGACCTGGTGCAGTGTGAATAGTGGGGTCCCCCAAGTCTTAGTCCTGGGGCCTACACTGTTCAACATCTTCATCAGCCACTTGGGCAAGGGGGTGGAAAACACATTGTCCAATTTTGCCGATGACACCAAGATGTGGGGAGAGGTAAGCACACTCAAAGGGAGAGAGAGGCTGCAATTAGATTTAGACAGACTACAAAAGTGGGCAGATGGTAATAGGATGGGGTTCAATGTAGATACATGCAGGGTGCTGCACCTGGGGAGGAGGAATCCACAGCACACATGCAAGCTGGGGAGCTCCCCTCCTGTGAGCACAGAGGCAGAAAGGGATCTTGGAGTCATTATTGACTCCAAGATGAACATGAGCCACCAATGCCAGACCATAGCTGGCAAAGCCAACTGCACCTTGTGCATCCAAAGATGCATCTCAAGCCAGTTCAGAGAGGTGATACTCCCCCTCTACGCGTCATTGGTCAGGCCACAATTGGAGTACTGTGTCCAGTTCTGGGCACCGCACTTTAAGAAGGATGTGGCCTGCCTTGAGAGGGTTCAGAGGAGGGCCACCTGCTTGGTTGGAGGGCAACAGGGCAGACTGAGGAGAGGCTGAGGGATCTGAACCTGTTCAGCCTCAGCAAAGGGAGGCTGAGGGGGATTTGGTGGCTGCCTACAAACTCATTAGGGGAGATCAGCAGCAATTAGGAAGGGTCCTATTCCCCCCAGCAGCATCTGGGGTGATGAGGAACAATGGCCAGAAGCTGCTGGAGAAAAGGTTCAGGTTAGAGATAAGGAAGCACTATTTCACTGTCAGGGTGGCTAGGATCTGGAACCAACTTCCTAGGAAAGCGGTCCTCGCTCCTACCTTGGGTAAATTCAAAAAGAAGTTGGATGAACACCTGTCTGGGGTCATGTAATCCCAGCGTGTGCTCCTGCGAGTGGGGAGGGTCAGACTAGATTATCTGTTTAGGTCCCTTCTGACCCCTAACTACTATGAAACTATGAAAATTTGGGGGCCTTTCTTTGGAACTGTCTCCCCGAGAAACAAATGATAATTGCATGTTTTTAAATAAAACCTTGGGTTTTTTTAACCAGCTCTACTTCATAACCCATATCTCTGTTACTGATGTCATAAGACAGCAAAAAAAAACCCTACCTCTTCCCAGCAAAGAACATTTCAGTCAGCAAGGGATTTCTAAATGGTGTAAGTCTGTTTCCCTATTGAGAGGCAATTTAATAAGCAATATGTGGAAAAGCAAATAATAGTGCAGAAGGAAGAGGATAATATGAACCAGCTCTCCCATTCCAAACAGTTCTCTATGACTGAACTCTGTGTGGAAGCAACTTCTGGTTACCAGAAATGAACAGAGCAGGTGGCAAGAAAGCAGACAACTGCCTTTGCTGAAGGCGAATGGGGCCCAGTGGTGCCACCATCTAGTTCTTTATACACATAACTACCAAATCCAACTACAAACTGAAAGTTGAGGAACAAAAGTATGAGACATTACACTGTGGCCAGATCTAAATTCTGTTGCACTGGTAGCGATATCAAATAAAGCCACTGAGTTCCATGAGGTTGGTGTGGATTTACACTGGTGTTGTCGCATTCGGGATTTGACCTTGCAAACTGGAGAGACAACTCATTTGACACACTTTAGGGTATTTACATGTAAGTTTACAATTGTGTAAGTCATTGGTTCATGTTTGATTTTGGACCTCGGAGTCAAAGTTGTCACTGGCTGAGGCTTCTATTAGAGATCCCTGTGAAAAAGGCAAACCCTCAGCCTAACTTCATACCTGGCAGATACGTTTGCATCACCATAAGGTACTTCTTTGCTTGTTAACCTCTTGCTGTTCACCTTCCTTGCAAGAAGGCAAAATGCCAAAGCCGTGAGGATAGAGGGAAGAAACCTAGGAAACAGGAAGGAAAGATATTTGGCTTACCTCCAGCATGCAGTGAAAGCACCCTAGAAGGATCAAAGTGCCAAGGAGCCAGGGTGCTATTGTTGTCAGCAAGGAAGGATTAGTTACTGAAGTGGGCAGACAGGGTGTCTAAGCAGCAGTGAATCTAAGGTGGGAGAGAGTCAAAGTACCTCCCCCTCTCTGTCAAGCCTGTCTGCATTGAACCAATTTAGTCCTGTATCTTCCAAACCTTTCTAGGACTTATGGTTGTGAAGAACACCATGCAAACATCTCCTCAGTTAACCCACACCGGGTGAATGCGACATGCGGTGCTAAGGCTGATCACTGCTTGGGGAAGAGGATAATGTAAGTATCCATTACTTTGAAGGCAGAGTAGAGACGCATTTTTAACTAAATCAGAGAGAGAAGTTTTTGAGAGCAAGAGATGACTTCATCCAGTGCCATGAAAAAACATGGCTGGATCTGGTCTACCCACATTAAATTCAAGCCCTAGGAAACCTTAGAACAGATAAACCAGCTTTGGCATTTGCAAAGACTTAACCTTGGGTAAATCTAGCAATCTAATGGAGTGACCACAGGTCAACTAGTTCAAGCTAGCTTTGAACTATCTTGCTCTAGTACCAAACTCAGTGGCAGAAGTGAGCAAAGCTCTCAAGGCAGGGCTGCTTTACCTGCTAACTCAGTGAAGTATGTTCCTGTGAACCTACCAGCGCTCCTCTGGAATTCTCTATCTTCCCAGTGAAAAATAGTTCAAATAAAAGTTTACTTTTGTGTGCATTTTTCTTTTTTGGGAGGAGTAGGGGGAGGAAGGGGAAGGCTCTGTCAAAAAATCAGAGAAAATCTTGATTCTTTTTAGTTGGGGATCGTTTGATTTTGTGGTTTTATGCAAAATCCTGCTGCCCCAAAATTAGGGAAAGAGAAGCAAATGAACCTTTTATTAAAAGTTTTCACCAGAAAAAGAGGGAGGAGGGGGCGTTGATTTTTTTTAAATCAGTTTTGATTTGGGTCCTTTGACAAAGACCTGAAGTTTTGGTGAAAACTGACTTTTTTTTTTGCCTGAAAACTTCCATTTTATTGAAAAAGCCATTCTAAATTATAAAAAATAAATAAAAATTAAAAAAACCCACCCCCACATCTTTTTAATTTAAAAATGTTTGAAAGTACATTGCTATATTGGTGCTGGTGCATATTTTCTTCTTATAGACAAGACCTTGGACTTTGGAACATCCTTTTGAATGAGGCAAGAAAAATCATTTTCCTCATTAGCCTTAGAACTAAAAGCATACCGCTCCTCTTGAGCTCGGCCTTCATTCCACAACAATCAGCAGGGGAGCAAGGACAAGGATCTCTCTCAGACAGCCAGAAAACAAAGTCCAAAGCAGCCATAATCCGCTGGTCAAGCACATGTGTCCCATTCTATGCCTGATCTGCAAAAGTTATGGAGCTGTTATAGCTCCCACCCACGGAGTTAGGCTGGTTAGGCTCCAGCTGTAGAGATTTGTGTGTCCAGTTCCAGAGGAGGCCCTTGGCTTAATTCCTAGTGTCAGCCAATGGTGATTGTTGCCAATCCACACAGGGCAGAGGGAAGCAGCTAGTTAATTAGATTTTGTTTGTTCTGCTTCATTTTTAGGAGGCCCTTGGGACATATAGTGATGGGTACCAGACATGAGGTCAGGTTTTCAGCCTGGAAGAAGCTGCCTGTGGTTGCAGGGTTTTCACCCCCCAATAGCCAGGGCCTTGCAGCCATAGTTCTCTACATTTTCCACACCCGACCAGGAGGACCCCAGAATTCCTTTCCCATTCAGCAGTTTTTGTGTGAGACTCTACCTTCCATTTACTGAAAAGGAAAAGAATAGGGTGCCTGTGACTTCCTGTTACTAATGTGAAAGCACCCCTTATTCGTTCCCTAGAGAAAAGGAAGCACTGTTTTTCTCTGAGAACCACGGCTTCAAGGTGCTTGTACATGTGATGACGGGTTCGTGTACACATGATGAAAATTGCCCTTTTGTGTAACTTAATGTTGTCACACTTTATACGTATGCGAGTTTTTTGCAATTTAAATGAGTTTCATTGTCATAAGCTAAACCCCACCCCAATGTAGTTTAGTTTGCAACAGCACAACTTGGAATGGTGCAGCCATTAATCTGCCATGTGTCGATTCACTGAATGACATACAGTGAGCCCCTTCATCCATCGAATGTTGCTACAATGTTTGTGCAGTGAGCCTCTTGACATGCAATTTGCATGTAATGGTATTTGTGTGTAATGAATGTTTTGAGACACCAGGTATAGCTGCAGAACCCAACATAAATCTCTCTTCTGCTGACCTCTTCTTATTTTATTAAATAAAGAATTCAAAGAAAATAATCTGTGCTTATTTCACTTGGTGTGGTGGGTTTTCTAAAGGGCCCCAGGGTGTGTTGGCAGGGATTGCAGATTGGGGTGATTTCAGGCTCTTTTGGAGATCAATCAGTGTGTGTTGTACCTGCTCCCGTCTGTATTATTGGGGATAATGCAGTGTGTGGTGTATCCTGAGCCCCTCAGCACAATTAGAGAAATACTGCACAGCAAGGCATGCTTTGAATGCCGGTCGCCTAACTTGGGGTTAATGCTGTGAGTGGTGTCATGAAACTGTTATGCTTTAGCTTAAGTCTGAATTCGTTGTCTGGCACGCGTGAGTTAATATACGAATGCCAGTTGGAAGTTTGAAAGAAAAAAAAGTTTTTATTGCTAGCAATAAAGGTGTAAGGTAGTAAGTATACTAAACAAGATTTCTAAGTATTTTTTATATTAAAATCTACAAGCATAATATTCAGTGATTGGTTACAGGTAAATGATGTAAAGAGTTTTTTACTGAGTATGTTTTTTTTTATGTACTTTATTTCTATACATGTATGTTTTATTAGCATACTTTCTTTTTATTTAGGGGTGTGTTTTTTAGTATTATAATGAGTTTTTAATGAGTTTTTTTAATTAGTTTCTAGTGTAGTTTGTTGTTTATTTTCGAGGCCTTTGGCCTGGTATAGTCGTTTTTTTTTTATTACTGCAGATGGGTATAATTTACAAAACAATCGTCTAGTTTCGTTGTGTATTCTGTCTTGGGAGGATGGCTCGAGGCCATTTATTAGGTTTTTAAAGAAATGGCTCGGGGTTATTCACAACATTCCCCCCCTTTGGGGTAATTTTAATTATTATTAGAAGTGTTTTACTTAATTTGTTTTTCTATAAACTGAGTGTTTTTCTCTGCTTTGTTTGGAGAACCATCTGCTGGGTGATGGTAGTTTTTATACAATAACGGAAACATGTAACGAAAGAATATATAAGCAATAGCAATGTAAACAAAAGTAAAAAGTTATGTACTATAATGGATTTTAATGATTTGGATAGAGAGTTAAACTAGGTTTTTAATCTTTAGTTCTTACTTTGATGTATTTTTGCTGCCTCTTTTTGTATTTTTTTAGTCAGATTTTGAATCTCTTCTGATTTATCAGGAATGTAAGTGCAGCATTCTTGTTTAATTAATGCACACACTTTTTTTTTACTGGTTAGGAGATAATTTAAGGCCAGTCTATTTTGTAATGTTATTTATCGTATTTTTTTCATAGCTAACTTAGTTTTATAACTAGGAAAGACAATATTCTAATATCATTGTGTTTCAGTAATTTTTCAAACATTACGTATTTTCTCTTTTGGTAAACTACGCTGCACAGTTATTGCTGGATAAATGATAGAAACATAGCAAGTTCCCCCCCATCTACAGGGAAGGTGTTTATACGCTTTGTTTTTACAAGTGAAATAATGACTAGCTAGTGCAGTAAACTCCTGGCTATCATTGTAATGTAGTTTTGATATCTACTGTAAATAATAACCTGAAAATCTACTCTGCTGGGGGGTATAATTAGAAACCTAGGAATTATTAAAGAGCCATGCTTTATTTGCTTTAAACTTTATGTTACATTTGCTGGTTCTTAGAATGATGGAGTCATTACAGGTCCAGCAAAACTTCCCTGGCGTAGTATAAGCTAAGTGTATGTAATTAGATCAATTATATTCTATATTTTACCAGGTTTTATTTTTTTTAAGATCTGAATAATGGGGGGTTAGCATCTGAGTAGTGTTCAAGGAAGCTGAAATCATGGGTATTTCTTTAGCTAAATTTCTAGGGTTTAGACTACATACTCAACATCGAGACATATTTAAATTTTTTGTGACTTGATATGAGAGTTGGAGGTAGACATTTGTGTGGGGAGATCTTTTTAGTCGGGGAGGGGTAGTCTTATTATTATTCCTGGCCTTTTCTAAAATTAAAACCTTGCCTCTTCTAGGTATTATCTAATTGATTAAGTTCAAAATCATACACAAAAAGACTATCATCTAGCTTAATGATTTTTGTCTTAGGGGGAGTTATAGCAGCTTATAAATCCCCTCCCCTTCTAAATAAAAATTTCAAGTTTTTTATTGGTTCTACTTTTTACTGCTCTTCTCTTCCAGCGTTAGGGTCCGCAGGCTGCTTCGGTTTGGTCAGGTTACTGGTTTCAGGCGATTGGAGTGTGTTTAGGTCTTGATCCTCTCAGGCTTGGCTGCGGTTGGGGTGGTTAGGAGCACCCTATATGGGCCTTTTTACTGGGCCCGGAACGGCTCCTTGTTTTAGTCTCTTACAAGAACATAGCTTTCAGGTGACAGCTGGTTCTCCGGAGTTGGAGATCTGTTTTGTGATGACAATACGTCTCGCACTTATTGATGGATGAAAGATAAAACAGAAACCAACGACAATACATATTCTTTAATTATTCCTTTTCTTAAAAACATGTACTTGTTGCTTACTACTCACAAGCAGATTCAGTGGGTAGTGTTTACCATACATTATTTCAAGTGGACTTAACTCCAATTTAGAATGCAGTGCTAACTCTCACCGGCAACAAGGCCAAGGGGCAAGGCTTTTGTTTATCTAAATCAAGCTTCTTGGCAAATTTTTTAGGAATCTTTCAAGGTCTGATTTATACGTTTCACCTTTTTACTAGACTGGGTGTGTAAGTGTTAGCTGATTTCTAGGAACTCAGAGACTTTTGAGTAATTTGCGTAACAAAGTGTGGGCTGTTGTTTGATTTTATTTCTCTTGGTAGTTTAAAGCAAGGTATGATTTCTTGTAGAAGTGCCTTGACTATCTTTCGGGCTTGAGCAGTTCGACTTGGGAAGTATTCGATCTAATTAGAGAAATTGTCTACAGAGACAAGGAGATGCCCCATCTCTCGTTGCCAGGGCAACTCTGTAAAATCCACCTGCCATTCTTCTCCCCATACTGCGGTGTCACAGGCTGGTGTAGGCC
>JAGPOW010000304.1:109417297-109445007 GCA_030014935.1 Caiman crocodilus | reverse complement strand
ATACTAAAATCTACAAGCATAATATTCAGTGATTGGTTACAGGTAAATGATGTAAAGAGTTCTCTACTGAGCATGTCTCTTTTCTATGTACTTTATTTCTATACATGTATGTTTTATTAGCATACTTTCTCCCCACCTAGGGGTGTGTTTTTTAGTATTATAATGAGTCCTTAATGAGCCCTTTCAACTAGTTTCTAGTGTAGTTCGTTGTTTATCTTCGAGGCCCCTGGCCTGGTACAGCCGTCTCTTTCTTATCACTGCAGATGGGCATAATTTACAAAACAACCTTCTAGTTTCGTTGTGTATTCTGTCTTGGGAGGATGGCTCGAGGCCATTTATTAGGCTTTCAAAGAAATGGCTTGGGGTTATTCACAACAAAACCACCCAATGGAATAAAAATGACCTGTGCCAACAAAAGGTGTATCCTGCTCCTTTAGTTGAGGGTTCAGGGTTACCGCACAGAATTAATAACTGATTGCCTGCTTTATGTGGGCTGCTGAGCATGGTTTTATAGCAGTAAGCAGGCACCCAGTCTCAGGATACTAGCCTGCAGGCACCATAGAATGTTTTTTTGGCGTGCAGCCCCTGCTCCCTGAAGCCAACCTGCAGTTCCTCAAGGGTGGACACTTTTCCTCATTTGCCCTGGTGACTGAGGCTTGAGGCACAAATCAGACCCGAGGCTTGTGCCTGCCCCACACCAGGGAGAGGGCAGGCATGCTCCTTGGCGGGCAGTCATTTGGTCTGTCAGGGGCCCCCAGAAGCAGTGTCTTGACACATGGGTCAGTGTGTAGCCTGTTGTGCCATTTATTGTCAGGGATTTTTTGGGGTGCAGGGACAGTGCAGTGGGGCTTTCCCCATGGCTGCTGTGCCATGCCTGGTGTAAAGAAGCCTGACCTTAGTAGGCAAACATGCCGCTGACTGGCACCAAAAATTGCAATGGTGCGTGAGGGCTGGCCAAGTTGGGTGGGTTCTGCTCTGAGCGTTTAAGACCTAATAGGAGTTGAATGGGTCCCCAGAGTTCCCTTGCTGTCTGGACAGCTGTCCAGCTGTCTGTCTTTGCAACAACAGGGGAGGTGAGGTGAGGTCTGGCTCTGTTTGGTGTGTTCTGCTCTGAACATTTAACATCTAATAGGAGTTAATGGGTTCCCAAATTTCACATCACATTGAAAACTGGGTGTAGGGAGTTTGGGACATTTATGCCTGCAAGATTACTTGGTGGTTCTGGCACCTTGATGTCTGGCCTAGCCCTTGATGTGCTAATAGGATCTATTCAAAAAGAGCCTGAGGATCTTTTACACCCACATTTCTTCTGCTAGGTGGGGGGTGTTTGCTGGGGTGAGACTTAGTAGAACAATGAACAGACCCTCTACAAAGTCAGAGGAGGGCAATTATTTCAGGCGGAGGGCCACTTACTGAGTTTTGGTAAGCTGTCAAGGGCCGCATGAGTAGCCCCACCCCTTGACAAGTGCCCTGCCCTCTGGTTGCCATCTTGTGACCAGAAGTCCCACCCCCTAACTCCTGGCTTTTGCCACCAGAAGTCCCTCCCTTTGCCCCTAGGAATACTCCTTTCAGCAAGGGGTCTTACTATCTCAGAACCAGAAGCATACCAAATTATTTTCTAAAAATCACACATCTAAAACATAACTTGATTAAAAAAAATATGTTTTTGCCCTGGCTTACATGTGTTTGTGTAGTGTACACAGAGGTGGTTGTATAATAGCTGAAAATGAAGTCTTACTCTTGTATATTGTGGGAGGGGTGGGGGCATGGGTATAGGTTTGTGGGGGACTGTTAATGTATGGGGATGTATGGGGTGAGGGAGCATGTGTGTGTGTGTGTGTGTGTGGATATTCATAGATTCATAGATGTAGGGTCAGAAGGGACCTTGTAGATCTTCTAGTCTGACCCCCTGCCCTGGGCAGGAGAGAAAACTTGGCTCAAATGACCCCTGCCAGGTAAACACTGAGCCTCCTCTTAAAGACCCCCAGGGCAGGAGCCATCACCACTTCCCTTGAAAGTTGGTTCCAGATACTAGCTGCCCCGACTGAAGTAGTGCCTTTTGATGTCTAGTCTAAACCTACTCCCTAGCAACTTATGGCCATTATTCCTTGTTACTCCAGGAGGTGCTCGGGGGAACAAGGTCTCTCCCAAACCCCACTGGTCCCCCCCACTAGTGAGTTTATAGATGGCCACCAGGTTTCCCCTCAGCCTTCTCTTGTGAAAGCTGAACAGGTTCAGGTCCCGTAGCTTCTCCTCATAGGGTCTGCCCTGCTGTCCCCAGATCATGCGAGTGGCCCTTGTTTGGACCCTCTCAACCCTGTCCACATCCCTCCTGAATTGCAGCACCCAGAACTGGATGCAGTACTCCAGCTGCGGCCTGACCAGTGTCTCATAGGGGGGAAGGATCACCTCCTTGGCCCTGCTTGTGATGCATCTGTGGATGCAGGACAAGGTACGGTTAGCCCTACTAACTGTTCTCAGATTGTCAGCCCATGTTCATCTTGGAGTCAATAATGACTCCAAGATCTCTTTCTGCCACCGTGCTTTCGAAAAGGGAGTTCCCCGGCCTATAAGTGTGCTGCTGGTTCCTACTGCCCAAGTGCAGCACCCTGCACTTGTCAGTATTGAATCCCATCCTATTTTCATTTGCTCGCCCCTGTAACCTGTCCACCCATGTAATCTGTCCTTCCCTTCTAGCGTGCCCACCTCACTCCAAATCTTGGTGTCATCTGTGAATTTAAACAGATTGCTCTTCACCCCGTTGTCCAAGTCACTAATAAAGAAATTGAATAGCGCGAGCCCAAGGACAGAGCCCTGGGGGGGACCCCACTGTCCACTTCCCTCCTGCAGCATCTGGCATACCTCATGTACCACCATCCTGGCTGTGCAGGGATCCATGCCAAACTGGTTCCCAATGAAGTGGAGGCTGGTGGGAGTGACCTGTTTCATTATGGCCATGGCCACCCTCTTTTCTGGTACAAAGGGGTGATTCATCACAGTATTCAGGCACTCGCTGTGCAGTGGCAGCAGTATGCCAGCTGATGAGGTATGCTAGCTGATATGTGGGGTGTGGTAGGTATGGGGTTTGTGGGGGACTGTGTGTGGGTGGGAGGGTGGCTGCGGTGTGTGCGGGGGTGTGGGGATCTGTGTGTAAGGCAGTGCAAAAGTGGCGTGGGTGCAGATGCATGGTAGAGTGTACTTATGGGATTTGCCCTGTGAACACACACACAGCCTCTCTCCTACACGCACACACCTATAGCCTCTCCCCCCCCGACACACACACAGCTTTTTCCATACACACACAGTCTCTCCTTTCCTCATTGCAGAGATGTGCATGCACACATGCACCCCTACCCCCTCTTGGCCCCAGAGTACTAGTGCAGCCCTGTGCTCCCCAGGTCTGGCAATGCAGCCAGGGGCCATGAGGTGCTGGAGGTGGCTGCATGCAGGGAAGCAGTGAAAGCCATGGGAGGCAAAGACTTCCGGGTGTGGGGCCAGATGTGAGAGGGGGCTGGGAGTGGGGTGGGGCCAGGCTGGCTTTGTTAGTGAGTGCTGCTGGCTTTTCCTGGGTCCTACTGCCCTGGCTTCTGCCATCTCTGACAGGCTGCCAGGAGCAGATAAATATACATTTTCTAAATGTTTAGGGGCCCCACAGGCTGGATAGAATGGCCTAGCGGTCCAGATGTAGCCTGTGGGCTGTGTTTTGCTTGCCCCTGTGCTAAGTGATATTGTCTGCAGCCCTAGGTTGATCATGGGTATCTGGGGTCACCAAAGCACCCCAAGTTTTTAGAGGAGGGATGGTTACAGAAACCTGAGATGTGTAGGAATTAAAATGTAAAAAGCTGGGTGGTTATAATGACCCTGTTCAAAAGCCCTGCCTAGTCAATCCCCTTAGCACAAACAGGTGTGAAATAGTAACTGTTGTTTCCTGCATACAAGTTGGCTTCAATGACTCCTTTTGGGATCTGTGAAGAGAACCAGATGCTGTTGGATGCCCTGGAGGTGTCCAACCAGAGAATGGAAACACTTGATAATGCAAAGATACCACTGCTGAATACAAAGCAGGCTATAATAGGCCTTTTACAGAGGTGCCAATGCAGGGTAGCAGCTTCTCATGTCTTGCTATACCAGTCAATGAGCCATGAGCCAGTGTCAAAGAACTGAGAGGAAGCTGTGAATCTCGAGGTTGACAGGGTTCTGTGGATCAACCTACAGAGCAACAATCACAAAGTCTGGGCCCACACGAACAACTCTGAGTGGTGAGAGTGAATCATACTGTTGACTTGGGATGATCAGCAGTGGCTGGAGAGCTTCTGTATGAGTGGGACACATTTTTGCACATGAACACACAGTTGCCACTGCACATTGAGTGCACGAATACAGTCATGAATCACCCCTTTGTACCAGAAAAGAGGGTGGCCATGGCCATAACGAAACTGGCCACTCCCACCAGCCTTCACTTCATTGGGAACCAGTTTGATATGGATCCTTGCACATCCAGGATGGTGGTACATGAGGTATGCTAGCTGCTGCAGGACATTGCAGCAAACAGTTTCATCTTCCTCTATAATCCCAGGGAAGTTATTGAAGGCTTCAAGGCCATGGGGTTCCCTAACTGTGTGGGTGAATTGGACAGCATACACATCCCAGTCCTAGCCCCAGGGGAGCATACACATCCCGCCCCAGGGGAGCTGGTCATTTGCCAACAGGAAGAGATTTGCCTCAGTGATCCTCCAGGCTATAGTTGATCACCGAGGACTGTTCAGTAATATTTATACAGGCTGGGCAGATAGCGCTCACGTTGTGCATGTCTTTCAAAACTTGCCACTGCCTAGCATGATGGAGAAAGGACAATATGCAGCCAAGGTCCCCAGTGCAGTGATCCAGGGTGTTGCTGTGCTACTGCTTACCATAGGGGACATGACTTATTCCCTCCTGCCCTGGCTCATGAAGCCATATGAAGGAAAAGTTACTGACCAGCAAAAGATGGCATTCATCTACTACATGAGCAAATGCCAGATGACTGTTGAATGCATCTTTGGCTGTCTGAAAGCACAGTAGGAGTCACTGAACTACAGGCTCAAGATGGAGCCAGAAAACAGCATTCATAGTGATAACCTGCGTACTCCACAATATTTGCAAGACTAGAGGGGAGGTACTCAGCCAGTCCTGGTCTGAGAAAGTGTGGGAGGCAGCAGCCAGACAGAAATGTGGGCAGGCAGAGCACGGTGCCCCCTACAATCAGCATGCAAATGCTGTTTGGGGAGCCATTGTGCAGAATTGCCAGGCCACACAAATTCTGGCTGCTGTAGATGGCAAGTGTACTCTGTAGGCCAGTGGTTTCCAATCTGTGGTACAGGTACCACCAGTGGTACGCAAACAACCTGTCAGTGGTATGCGTTAACAGGTTTATTATAATTACTTTAGAAAAAAAAATTTGCTGGTGGTACTTAGGTTGAACTGAAAAATATGCTGGTGGTACTTAAGGTTGTATCATTTTAAATTGGTGGTGTACAATCTGTCAGAGTTTGGGAACCATTACTGTAGGGCACCAATTGATCAGCACTGAACACTAAACCATTCAGTAGTTACCGCTGAGTATTTTTATAAATAAAATTAAAAATGTTGTTGCAACACTTCTGGCCATTTCATAAGTACATTGGGCAGCTCTAGTGAGGGGGATAGGGAGGCTGCAGTGACAATGTGGGAAGGCAGGGCAGACAGAGCTGAAGTCTACAAGTTTACTTTTGCTTTTTGTGTATGGTGTGTGAAATACAGCAAGGACATTAAAATGCATTTCCTACTGCTGGCCACATTAACTCGATGCCCAATATGCATGTGAAGAAATAAGAAATTCATGGTGTGCTGATTTGTGCATATGTTATAAGTGCTCAGAAAATTTCAGCGCCCTGTTTGGAGAGGGGGGAGGTGATAATGAAGCAGCTCTGCTCCTGTCTCCAGTGGGAGTGGGGGGTGTCTGGTCAGAAGGCCAGGGTCTCTTGTTAACCTGGAGAGGACCACTGAACAAAACAGTGACCCCCAACAATGCAAGAATGTGGGTGTAGGAATGTGGGTGCGGAAGGGGGAGGGCTCCAGGCGTCTTCTGGGATTGGGACCCCCTATGAGATAACGCAGGGCATGCATCTTCAGAGTTCCAATTAGCACACCACAATACTCCAATATGTGTGTGAAGATATGTATAAGAAATTCAAGGTTTGCAGATTTGTGCACAAATTATAAGCAACTGCAGAATTTTAGCGCCTTGTTCGTAGGGGTCGTTGTTTATGTGAAATAAAAAAACACAAGTGGATTTACAAAAAAAATAAGGTTTACTTGATGACATTGGAATGGCAACATAAATTAAAAAATAAGATAAAAATAGTGATAGGAATTAACAAAATAAGAATCAAATAAAAACTTTAAAAAATGTTGGTAAAGAGTTTGAAAATATGTATATAAATATATGTGTTAAAAATTAATTAAATTAATGAGTTCATTTAGCTGAGTGCTATAGACATGACTGGTGCAGTGCCCCCTGCGGTAATTTACTATGAAGAGATCAGCAGGGTGGATTGTTATGCAGCACCCCCCTGCACTAATTTACTGTGAATAGCACAATGAAATTTAATGAGATTTAAAACCAATGATTGACTGAAAAATCAAATCCACCTCTTCAATTTAGGGGATAGAGAATGCAACCCTGAAGTACTAAACTCCTGTCACATGTTACAAAAGCCCTCAGTGTGCAAAAACTCAATTGGGTTTTATGGGGAGTTTTGTTGAAAAGGAGGATTAATATGTCAAGGTAGCATGAAGGGGACTTATCAAACAGGGGAACTTATCAAAATACCAGTATATCCTTGTTTGTAAGGAAGTGGGAGATGAAAATCACGAGGTGTTGAAATGTAAAAAGAAGCTCATGTGCGAGGGGCAAACACTGCAAGCAGTATTTCAGTGTTTACAACTCACCAGTCTGGATGTTCTTTGGATGTGGCTGGTTGGCATGGGGCTATGACTGAGGAGCTGGAGATGCTTTCCAGGTTTTGAGTTGAGAAGAGTACAGGAGCCAATTACAAGCATGGGTTCTTTAGTTCTGAAGCAAATATTTTGTTGCCAATGGGGTTTTGTAAATATAATTGCAATCTGCCTTAACAGTTAATGAGCTGGCTATTTTTAGTCCTCTGAGAGCAACTCTGTGTTTTGTAGCTGATGACTCAGATACTGTGTTCTCTTGTGCCCCCTTTTTCCACCAGGTGGAAAATTTACATATCTGGCCAACTGGGCAAATGTGTCATGCATAGCAAGGAGCCCAGAGTGCCCTGGAATAGGTGCATTTCAGGGGTGGGAAAAATGCGGCCCGTGGGCCACATGCAGCCCACCAAGCCATTCTATCCAGCCCACGGGGCCCCTAAAAAATTTAGAAAGTTAATATTTATCTGCCCCTGGCTGCCTATCATGCAGCCCTTGATACCTTGCCAAAACTCAGTAAGCGGCCCTCTGCCCAAAATAATTTCCCACCCCGATGTATTTGCTCTCAGTTGGCATAGCTGACCTGACATGTGCCTCCTCTATCTCATCTGGGAGAATGGTCTCTGTGAGCTGTAGGAGATACTGGAGATACTGAGACTGCTCTAGGTTATGCACAGTCCAGCCCCACAAATGCAGAACGGTCTCAGCGTAGGTGGTCTCAAGTCCCTCTTATCCTCCTTTCTCCCTCCTTCCCCTGGCCAGGATATAAGCAGAGCACAGCAGTAACAGATCTGTGAACGCAGCCCCAGTTCTAGAGCAATATCAATGGAAGAGACATGCCACTGAGGAAAGGATGCTGTTCTTCATATGAACCCCTGGCTCTGTGTCCATGTATTCTTTTAGGATATTCAGAAAGTATCTTTCCTATTGTGCCTTTTGATCTGGCTACCAGAGAATATCTCTTGTCCCTTTCTTGCTTGCTTTGAAAACATTCCATCCTCTATGACTATTGAAGACAGCTTGACCAAGCTTGCTTTGATGTTTATTCAGTGAAGCTGACCCAAGGCATGAGGAGATTTGGAAAATGTATCTAATTGCTTGCCAGACCATGCAGAGCTTGGAAGCTAGCCCTTGCCTGGAGCACTGTCATGCTGTTTGCTCTCCTTCCCAAAGGTGAGTCTGGGTCCTACCCATTCCTTGATGGAAGAATCCTGGAGCTGGCACTTCCATCAAGGACTTCTCAACACTACCTGGGAATGGCCCCATCATTTTTCTCCCCAGGGGCAGGTGAAGTGGTTGATTGACAGCCTCTTGCCCCTGTTGCTTGTGGATGGGTCTCACAACAGCAGAAACAAGAGACTTCAGCAGCTGTATAAGGAGGGAGGGAGAGGGGCTCTTAGCAAAGTGCTAAAGCTGTGTGGAGGGAAGGGCTGAATGACTGGTTGCTCTGCACTGTGAGGGTGGGAGAACCCAGTACGCAGGGCTGTGTGTGAGCTTGTCTGCTTATTCTGGGCTACAGTCCTCACACCATAGGGCTGAGGACCAGCAGGCATATGCATACTCCTCTAGGGGATATGCTCACTTCCTCCACAGCTGTGCAGGGCTACTTCTCCTGAGATCCCCTGGGCTGTGATAAAACAACCCCTGAAGAAGTACTCAGAAAACACAGCTTTTTCGTTTTGACAGTTTCCTGCGCTGTTGCCTAGAATTGTGTTTCCATCCTACCAAGCTGCCTCCGCTCACACGAGACAGAAGAAACTGCTTTACCATCTGTTCATCTCTGAGCCCTGACTCACTATTTTTATTTTGGTGTCGCCAAGCAATTGCAAGAGCCCCAACACACCGCCAGCACAAACTGCTCTGCCACC
This sequence comes from Caiman crocodilus, assembly GCA_030014935.1. Taxonomy (NCBI): domain Eukaryota; kingdom Metazoa; phylum Chordata; order Crocodylia; family Alligatoridae; genus Caiman; species Caiman crocodilus. Next base: position 109,436,170 of record JAGPOW010000304.1, on the reverse strand, counting down.
AGCCTCTAGGTAAAACAAATCTAGCCTTAATGTCTCGCAGCACATGGGCCTTGGTAGCAACTTGCAAGGGCGGGGAGGGCAACATAGACTTTACAGTGATCTCAGCCCTCAGGCAGGCAGGAAACACAAGCCATTAAAAAGGGTACTAAAGTGGAGCACAAAAGAAGTAAAATGTCTCCTGATGGTGCATGGCCCACAAGGCACCTGGGTGCTGAAGGTGGCAGTGATGGAGGAAGGTTTTTTCACGCCTCTGGCCACTTCGGCACCTGAACGAGGACTGGAAAGCAGTCTCGCTCTCTGATTCCAGTGAAACGCCAAATCCACCTCGCCATGTGACAGATGGCTTGTGCCTGGTCTTACTTACAAAATGGGACTGGCTGCTGCTTTCTCCCCTGTTCTCTTCCTGCCCTTTCCCATCCACACTTTAGAGTGCATCACCTGCCATGCTCCCACTACTACCCTCTACTCTGCAAACAGATTTGCTCCCTTAGACCGCACCCATTGTTTATTCTTTTCTTTCCAATGATACTTTCTCTACCCACCCATACACTGCTCCCTGTTAAGCTTTTAGGTGGTACCCCACAACCCTCTGCAGCCTTTGGGAAAAGCCAATCCTGTGAATTTCCCTGCTGCACAGATCTTTGAATGGGGAAAAGCCTGTATTAGTGTTGTTTTAAAACTCCAGCAAAACTCTGGCCAGATGAAAGACATTTTGTTCTAACCTTGCCTGTCATTGCTGCCAAATGTATTCCAAACACAGCTCTCTGGTCATAAGTTATTGTAGTTAGCAACACTCCAGAAGGCTGTGATATATATGTAAAACCGACAATGCAAATGAAATGGCTGCAGTTTATATTATGGATGACTCATAATGAGGCCCCATTTTTAAAGGGATTCAGCCAGATCTTTTAGGCCACAAACATAACCTGCCTTTAACATCACACATTGTTCACCAACGCTAGAGGTGAAGCAGTGTTTGGAAGCCATGAAGAAAGGTATCTCAGCAATCCCTGAGGCAGATAGGCTTGGAATACAATACAGCTCCTGTACCAATATGATATGCTGGCACATGGCACAAACATACAGCTTTTATTTATATGTAGGCCCTTAAGTAAAGGTCACATTGTTTCTGAGTTATCCAGTGCTGAGAAAACTAAATAAAAGCTTTTATTCCCTACATCTTGTTTCAGAGCCCACTGACCTCTTCTGAAGGACTCACTCTGACTTTCACTGGCTTAAATCAGGCCTATATAGTGATGTGTAACTGGGACTAAAGGGACCTTAAAGCAAATCCCTAGGGACATGGTCTAATGTCATCACTGGCTTTGCTCCAGACTGGTTTTGTGTTAAAGACTTTGGGCCAGACTGTTTATGGGCTGGCTGAAAGCTAAGGGACTTCATGTGAGGGTGTCTCTCAAATAGTGTCAGACTTAGCACCTTTCTGACCCTGCCTAGAAAAATCACCTGAGGCAGCTTTCCTTCACCCAGATTTTAGCTATTCAATGCCACATCTCTACTGGCAGGCAAGATTATTTGGGTAGATGTGATATCTTCTGTTGCAAAAAATGGTCTTTGCAAGTAAGCTTTCAGAAACAAACACCTTTCTTCAGGCAACGGGAGACTCTACCGGTGTCATATGTTCCCCAAGGTAGAAAAGTGCTTGTGCCTGAAAGCTTGCAAAGAACATTTTTTCCAACTATTTAGTTGATCTAATAAAAGGTATCCCACCTATCCAAAGAACCTTGCCTGCCTATGTCCTTAGACCAACGTGGCTATAACCAACAACCCTGAAATAGCTCTGTTGGGGCCCCTGCTGCCAGTCATGCTAATATAGCTGTTGCGGTAGCAGCGCCATACTGTAGTCCAGTCTAGGCTAGACCAGCTGTGTTCATCTAAACAGCACGCTACAACAATAGTGTTAACTAGAATGAGGTGAGCAGGGCACCACCCCCAGGCCTCAACTATGAGAGGCTGCCAGATTCCATCCACCTCCCCTTCTGCGAGTCCTTGCCATGACAGGGGAAGCTCTACGCAGCCCCTGCTGGGCCATGAGAGCTGGGCAGGGCAGCACTTCATCCATCAACATAAGTAGGGGGTGGGGGGCGAATGGGACAGGTGGAATGGTTCTCCCCTGGCCCTGGGGAGCCTTTGGCAAAGCACCCCAGTCCTACTCCCAACATGCATCAGGGTTGGGGTGGGTGGGGGGAAGCAAGTGGCACCCAGATATGCTGGAGGAAGCGGGGCCACAGCAGAGCTCACATCGCTGACACTGAAAATCTGCAGCGCTAGCCCAGGCAGGTGTGACCTCCCTTCCTCTCGCCCGTGCCATAGGCACCCCACCCCCACCTGCTGCCATCTGTTGTGGCCAGCATACCCTCACCCTCCACCGCCCACCCCAGGCATTCAGCGAGCTTGCTATGCCACTGCACTCCATCCCTGATGGTCAGAGCTGGCAGTGTTGTGCAGCCCCAGGGTGGCCAAACTACCCTCCTTCATTTTGATGGTAGAGGTTTATTTCTTCCCCCCTGGCTCTCCCTCCCTGCATGCCTATCGCAAAGCCATGATGGGTGTGAGCGAGCTCAGATGAGCCACACTTGGCTTTGTATCCCACTCCCCTCCCACCTCTAAAAGCAAGAGGCATGTTGACATCTCCTTTACCTAGCAGAGAAAGCAGGTTGGGAGATCAAGTGTGGCTTGCCATAGAAAGCTCTTGCCCTCTCCCAAGAGGGGGCCTGGATGACTACATAACTTCTGGGCATCCCTCCAGCCCTGCTTCTCTACGACTCTAGACCCAGGGACGGTTCGTGCTAACCTTCCCAGTGGTTACCACTGCCTCACTTTCCTCCGCCCCCCGTAAGCGGCTGCTCTGATGCCCCTACCCCACGCCCCGCACGAGGAACTGGGGACCCCAGTGCTACGCGCGTCCCGACCTATCCCGCGGCGGTTTACAAAATGCAAGCACCTGATTGGCTGCAACCTGCCTTTCACCGCCCCACCCCGCCCTATTGGTGTAACAGGGCGTGGCGACCAGAGCGGCTAACACCATAGTGCATTATGGGGACCGCAATCCCTTCCGTGTGGGGCAGGCTCGTCAAATGTCCCCCCGCGAATCCGTGGACTACAACTCCCAGCAGGCCAAGCGGAGGGACGAGCGACTCTTGCCCTTTCTCCCCCTACCCTGTCCATTCTGCCGCTTGGCCCCATGGGAGCTGTGGTTCGGGGCGCCCGCCACTTCCCGCGCCTTGCTAGAGCTTCCGCGGGCGGAGCGGACTCACTTTCCCAGCCTGCCCCGCGCGGACGGTGGCCGCCACGGGCGCTGGAAGCTCAGGGGCCGCTCCGGAAGGAGCGCGACCGTGGTGCGGAGCGGTTGGACTCGCGCTCTGCGGAGGTACGCGGGGCTGCCGTTGGGCTCGCGCGGGCGGGGGACGCGCTCCAGGGCCCGGCCGTTGTCCACCCCCCACCCCTCCGTTGTGCAAGGGGGCGGGGCGGGGGGATGCGGCGCAGAGCGGCCCGCGGAGGGGGAGGGGCGGGAGTAGAGCAGCCCTGTGCGCGCGATCATTTGCCTGTGCACAGGATGATTTGAGCCCTAGTATGTTTAGTGTAGTAAAGTGCTCGAAATGTAGGGTAATTGTTGAGGCAGCAAATGCAAAACCGAAGTCGCTCTCAGGGAGTCTTAGATGACTCCTGGGTTTGCTGTCAGCCCTAGCCACCAAATAAAGAAATGCTTCAACTTAAAGTCATTGTTGGCTCCCTGGCGACTTGCAGTGAGCAATAGGAAGTCGGGAAGAAGGCTTATTTGCATAGTTATTTGCATATTTTTGTAGTGGACAATAGTTTTTCAGCAAATACGATCATTTTGAGCTTCCAGTACAACAATTTCATATTTAAGACCTGGCGATGCTGTGTGCATGATAGCAGCACCCTTTTTAGCCCACCTCTTCCTTGTGGCAGGGAGGGGTCAGCTGTGGGCCTCCTGTGCCTGGGTGCATGGGTAAGGGTGTGCATGGGCGTGTGGTTGTGAGAGCCCCTGCGTGTCCGCCCAGCTCCTCCCCTCATTGCGGCTGGGTCTCATTGCTGAGAGGGTCTGGGCGCTTCGCCTCTTTGCACTTAGTCCAGTGGTTCCCAAACTGTGGGTCATTATGCCAGATGGGGACGCGAAATCAGGGTTATGGGGGTGGGGGGCTCTGGTTTGAGAGTGAGGGGTTATGCTGAGCAAATGGGGCCATAAATGGGTTCATGCTGAGGAAAAGTTTGGGAAGTATCTCCAGAAAGATTTACGTATCTCTGTTTCCCCTGGCATAATGAGTGCCTGGCAACCACAGCAGCTGCCCCTAGCACTCGCTTTGTGGGGGTGGGCGGTTCCTCCTCCCTTCTTCCCAGCAAGGCAGAGCTGGGAAGCACTGTGCCCAGCAGTGTTTCAAGAGGGGGAGAAGGGTGGAGTGACACCCCCTTCCCCTGGGAGGCTTCACCAAAGGAGGTTCAGCCCTGCCCGTGGGGCTAGGGGGTGAATGGGGCCCTGGGAGCTCATGCCCCTGCCCACAAATCAGTGGCAGCAGCCCAAGCTCCTGTTCCTAGGGGATGGGTAGCTGCCTCAAGTGAGGAGAGCCCCAACACATCATACTGACCCCCACATCTGCCCAGCAGTCAGCATCGTTCCCCACCCCCGTAGGCCAAATGAGTGGCCTGCGGTCCATCCATGGACTGGGTATCAGACCCAGCATGTGCAGTGCCTGCTGCTCCGGCCAGTCTCGGACCTGCATTGCACACGCTGCATGTGGTGTGGTCCTAGGACCAGCCATGCAACATAAGGTCCAAACCAGCCAGAGTGGGCATCAGATGTGGCACTCATCCCAGGCCCTGTGTTTGTGGCTGGTTCAGTCCTTGGTGTGTGTGGGTCAACTGCAAGTCCCAGGGGCAGCATGGGGGGTGGAAGGGGCAGCTGATGATACTTCACAGTCCATCTTTGGCTCCCAGGTCATATCTTTGACACCCCATAATTAGTCCATAACAGTGATTCTCAAGCAGGGTACTGCAGCATCCTGAGATGTTTTGAGAGTCCTTCAAGGGTGCCATGGGATGCCACGCAATGGTAGCACTATTAGGTGTGCAACCACAGTTCACATGATAAACTTGGAGGTTTCAAATTGGGATCCTTAACATTAAAAATGTTCTGACCTGTTGTGAGATTATTTTTTGCAGCTGAATAATTGCTCTGTGATCTTTCCTGTAGTCAAAACACAAGTGAAAGCTGAGAGTCAGTGTTTTCCAAGGGGAGAAGGGGGTGGGCCTTGGGTCTAACGGGGGATGCCTTTTGTCTAAGAAGGCTGAGAATCACTGGTCTCCAAGCTGCAACTCTACCCTGTCTTCTGGCTGCCAGTGTGGGAGAGCAGATTGTGTGTCTGTCCCTGGCTTCAGGGTGGAACCTCTGCCAGGATCCTCCTCTCTGTTATGCTGATAGTACCCATCTGATGTCCATGACTTCCTTCTAGGGTAGTCCTTTGCTCAGTGGACTTCTCTAGGCTTCCTGTCCGCTGACTGGCAAGGGCTTACACTAGTGTGTATTGCAAATGCCAACGTGTGGTGAATTGGTCATTGTGTGTTCATTCTGGACACCAGAGTGGTTTTATTATGGTGTGAATGCCAAAGTAAATTATTTCAGAATAAACCATGACTTGAGTTTGCATAGTTATATGGCCACCTTCACTAAGCTTTACAGTGTTAGCGTAGCTGTTGTCCAGTCTCTGCTCTTTTTCCTTCTGTACTCACTGTGGTGATAAAAGGCTCATTGCCCAAGTGTGGAGTGACTAACTCTTGGACCCTTGTGCAGGTCGCAAGTGATTCAGCAGAACCCTGTTAGCTGAGACCAGGATGGAAGAGTCTGAAGGGGACCTATCCATTCAGAGAGGTGCCATCCTAGCTGAGTTGTACCATATTCGGATCACCACAACAAATTTGTGAGTCTGTCTGGGGAGTAGGGGTCACTGCTCGAGCACGATGTTCTCCAGGATTGAAAAGGTTCCCAGGGTCCCAACATCTTTCCCTTCTGTTTTGTTACCAGTCCTGGAGTGTTAGGCAATTTAATCACCAAAATGTAGTCAACTATCACCCTGGCATCAGTATGAAAGCAACCTATATACAGATAGACTTACTGCCACCCAGTCATCCACCTGGTTCTGGGGGATTGTTGTTATTTTTACAAAAGCCATTGATCCATATGCCATAGATTTAAAGACAGAATGGGCAGGATTTCAGGGGCTCCTATGCTTTTTTCAGGACTTGAACAGAACCAGGTTTCAAAACCATCTATCAGCTTTATTTGTGACAGATTGCCAAATTTCCCACCGAGGTCTTGTGGGAAAAAATCTATTGCACTATTCTGAAGACTAATCACTTACACCTTTTTATAATACCTGCTGCAAATTGGGAGTGTAGAATTACTTTGAAAATCCAGTCCTGTTCTGTCCTTCCATCTCTTTCCTGCAATGTTCAGTGCTTGTGGTTATTATCCTTTATTAGTTATAATCAGTTATTCTTGGTAACCACAATGATGGTGAATTCCTGATCTCTTTTTACTTATTGTTTCATTCTTAATCATTTATAGTGTAAACCACAGAAAAAATAATACATTTGTGAATTCTCTTTCTTCCCCTCAAAGTTCATTCGAAGGGAAGTTAGCATTAATTTGCACACTGATATTAAGTCCTGAATGGATTCAGTGGTGTCTGTCTTAGCAGGATTTACAAAGTTGTTTTCTGAAATATCTGCATGGGGATGCCTCAAAAAATATGCCAAGTTTGCCTGTTAAACTCAGGTTTATTTAAAAAAAAAATCTATCTATCTGTCTATCTATCTATCTATCTTTAGGCAGATGTTTGTTTTTCAGGGTTCAGGAGCTGAGATCCTTGTTGGCTTTAAATGATCCCCAGGAAGGAAAACTGATTCAGTCTCAAGAGACAGTGAGTGACTAGCAGACATTCTATGTCTATTTAATGTGGCCATTAAGGAGAACTTATTCAAATAGTTTAGATTATTTTTTCCTATTTTAAAATTCTTACAGTATATTGGAAATATTGCCCTGATTCTAGATATCTTTATTGCCTATGCCATTATGCATAGTATTTTATGAATATAGCCATTATGTTAGAAGGTAGCTTTACAAAAAGAGTATCTGAGTTGTGTGTAGTCTTGAAACTCATAGTGATGCTAATACACAAACGAGAGCAAGCAAAAGGAGAATTTATGTTGCATCAATTCTCCAGTATAGAGGGAAAAAATGTGTGTCAAATGGAAAAAGGATCATCACTAAAGGCTAGGAGTGATTCCATTTTTTATTTTGAAATAGAACTCAGCTGCGCCCTTTTGTTTGCCTATCTTTTAACACTGTTCTTCTTTGCTAGATTTCTGGTTCTGTCTATTTGGAGACAACTGGTTGGAGCACACAATGTGAGGCATGCCTGTGTAGCAAGGGATCTGGTTTCAATTTGTTCTCCTTTCTGCCCTAGCTTTCCTACCTACAGAAGCTTTCTTTCTTTCCTCTTTGTATAGAAATCTCTTATTGCCATAACTCTCTTTCTCAAAGAGAGCTGAACTAAGGGACACTTAGCCACTAGCAGCTCTGTTTGCTCAGCGAGCAGAGGTGTTCAGATTAGAAGGCAGGAGAGTTTTGCACCTTATACACTAACCAAAGCAGATGCATAGCACAAGCTTTTATGGGCTGAAGCTCACTTCATCAGATGCTGTGCTAACCAAAGTAGTCCTAATTAACAGGCCAGCTGCATCTCTGGCTTCAGATTAACCATCTTCACCCTGACAGAGATCCTGCAAGCAAATGATAAAGTGAATTTGGGGTTCAAACCTGTACTTCAACTCAATAAGACATGATGTCATATCTAGGCCACTGACTTTGGTGTGTTGATAATGTCCTTATGATAAACAGTTCATTATCATCTGTCCTGTAGAATTTGGGGAACAAAAAGCATGCTAGTAGCTCAGGAATACAAAGGAGTGGCTGACAGAATGCTGCTAGGGCTTGGGACATGTTTCCATCCATTAATCCTATAGGATAAATATTGAGTGTGACCTTCAATTATTGCTGAAGGTAAGCAAACCAATCTGGAGGAAGTGTTTAAGAATGTAATGTAATATTCAGGCTTTTTCAGAAGCAACATACCTCAGCATCAAGTAATGAACAAGATCTGCAGTTTTTAAGCAAAACCAGCGCACAAGTGAGAGGATTTCTAAGCAGCCCTGTATGCTGGAAAGTCAGTCTTCCCTGAGGAATAGTGCAGTAAAGAATATTTTTTAGTTTAAACAAGAATTGCTTAGGAGTCACTCAAGTCATGGAATGGGTACAGGTGCCTAAGGTTTCCAGTAGTAATGCATAGCATGGTCTGGAATGTCTATCACGTACAACATCAGTGGAAATAACGAGAGTCAATATGTTGTTTAAAATAGCACAGTGGAGGCCAGGTTGCTTTTCAGCTCTAAGTGTAACATGGGTAGTCCTTATACAGTGATTCTTCTCTGTTTCATTTTTCAGCACTATTTGGGTCAAGTATAATCTTTGGGCTTGGACTGCTGCAATGGTAACGGGGATCTCTTGGGATTTGGGTCTCATTTTGCAGTTGAGTTTATATTTGTTCCTTCTTACGCTAGGCTTTAAACTCACTGGACATTTGGAAGGCCTTATTTGCTGCTGCTGAACCTAATCCAGAGACCACAGTTGAGTGACGACTTGAAAATGGAAGATAAAGGTGCTGGCGAGCCCTTTATGGGTATAATTGCCAGTGAGGTTGCCGACTATGATGGCATTCAACCCTCAGACACAGTGTCACTCAGTGATTCAGACCCTGAAGACTTCGGTCTAGCAGATGAAGCTGAAGTTGATACAATATCTCCAGAGGAATCTCTATCTTTGGATGATGTGGTTTGTGGCTCAGGTGAGAATCCTGAGTCTTTAAAGATCAACCTCAAATCGCCTGTCCAGCCATTCCACCTAAAAGGCATGAGCTCTACCTTCTCCATGCGCAGCCAGAGCATTTTTGACTGCTTGGAAGGAGCAGCCAAATTGGCAGCACCATCATTGGCTGAAGATAACATTATCGATGGGAGGTTTAAACGCCCCTTACCCCCAGCCACTCTCCCTAGTAAGATGGTACCCGAAAGCTTTGGAAGGCAAGGCAAACCACCTCCGACTACTAAAGGCTCTCCATCAGTCCCTGACTATGTGACACACCCAGAACGCTGGACCAAGTACAGCCTTGAGGGAGTCTCAGAGTCGAGTGATAAAACCAACAGGGAGGTAGCTATGAAGTTTCTAGGGGGCTTGAAGAAGAAAGGAGGGGAACACAGCTCATCTGCCCAAGATGGCTATATCCCATATTTCAACCAGGACGCCTCCAGTTGTGGTGCTGGAAGAATTGTCTTTATGAAACCTACAAAGCTGGGCATAGATAGTTTGGAAAGGAAAAGATCAGCAGGGGATGATGATAAGAAATCCTTGAACACAAAGCAAAGCTTGAAAAGGAAATCTCCCAAGAGGGCTGGTGATCTGAAGGTAGAGGATAATGTTGAGCTGGGACATTTAGGCTGTGGAGAGAAAAAGGCAGAGGAGGGATGCTTGAATTTGGAGGACCTGTGCAAAAAAGGAGATCCTGGCACTGGCTCTGGTCACACAGGAGAAGAGGCTCTGGGGGGAACGGTAGGATTCCACAGTAGTAAAAAAAGGAATAGGAAGGTTTTCCGACCTAAAGTAGAACAGGAAGAGGAGGACTGAGAGTCCTGAAATGGAAAACAAAGAATATATAAAGAGTTTAGTGTTGTTCTAGGAGACCACCTTTTGAATATTGTTCTTTTCTTTCTCAGCCTAGCTTTTATCAGAACAGGAAATGGTAAATTTTTATCTAGCATCTGTTCCATGGTTTCCAAGTATTTGGGAGTTTTTCAGAAATGAAGCTACAAAAAAACCATTCCTGGGTTGGCTCTGGCACATTTTAGGCAGCATCCGGTGGGGAAGTAATAGAGTGCTTTGTGTTCATGAGGAAGCCATCTTGGCTGTCCCTGGTGCAACGACAAGGTCTTGACCACAAGGATAAGGTACCTTAACGTAAGGGTCCTGGTGTGAAAACAAGAAACTCCTGTTTTCTCTTCCTACCAAAAATATGTAGAAAAAACTTACCAGTGCTGTAGATTAAAAAGAAACTCACAATGCAGAGTTACAAAGAACTGAAGAAACCTTAAGGCTTCACTGAACCGAGTTGATGGCATGACCTGCCTCCAGAGAGGGAAATACTCTCTCAACTTGTATGTCCTTTAGACTGGGGCATGGGCTCAATCATAACTCCTACAGTGCCACTAAAAATAAAAGCACAATAAGTAACCAACCATGGGCTGTGCAACCTAAACATTGTTACGGTGGTCTGACTGTTATTTTCTTTCTAATGTATTTTATTGGATGCATATTGTTTTATCAAATGTAAAGTGTGTTAAGCATCCCTAAATTTTCTAGTGAAGATATCCCTGAGGAGTGGCCTCAACTGACTTTTAGCATGCGTGAGAGTACAAGTACAATGTATGACAGTTTTCTGATGGGTCAAGCAGCAGCGGCTCTGGCTGTGGATGTGATGTGATGTGCTGATGTTTCAGCTATAGATGTGAAACTGTTCTGGGAGATACAGTGTTTCCATTTGGACTTGAAGCAGACTCCCTGAAAAGGGAAGCCTTGTATTAGAGTGAGATCAGTAAGAGATCCTTTTTGTATTTTGAATGTCATTAAAAACATTTAGTCATAGCTTGGTTTCTGAGTGTGTTTGAACTGTATGTATGTTAGCAAAAAAATAAAGCTTTATGGGTAATAGCAGCAAAGCATATATATAGTCTCTTATGGCCAGGTGGGAATTTTGGTGGCAGTCTTCCAGGATTTTATTTCAAATCTATAGATAAACTCTCTCCAAAACATGTTTCCCCATCTTGGTCTTTCCTTTTTGTTTTTGACCCCAGGAAGGAGTTACACCAGGGGTGTCAAACTCATTTGGCCCCTTGGTCGAATTTGGACCAGAAGACTTCCTTTTCTCGTTCCCTGCTGCTCTCCTCTCACTTTTCTCCTGCTGCTGATTTTAGTTGTCAGGTGTGGCTAAGCCCCCTGATTTTGGTGGTGGATAAGGATTGGGTGGAAAGGTTAGGGATGTTAACTCCCTGGATTCTGGAGCTGCACTGAAACACCCAGTTCAGCAGCCAGATGAATTAACATTGCTGCCATAGGGCGGAAGGCTTATATTTGACACCCCTGCTTTACAAGGTTCAAAAGGAACGCAATGAATGAGAAATAGTTGCGAGAATTGTAAACGCAGTAAGTATGGAGGTTACCTTTTTAGTGGGGTAGTATTAGGAAAACTGAGGCTAAAGTGTTACTTTCTTGGAGAAGAAACTCAGGATGTCCAATTGGGATCAATTTTATCTTCTCCCATGCCCTCATTTAACAACTTAGTCATCCATGTTACCATATTTATTACTGCTTACTGAGAGGTTACTTCTTCCTTTCTTGGAACTGGTAGTTTCTTTAGCTTCCTTTGCAACAGAACTCCTTTGCTTCACAAATTAAGCTACTTTGGAGAGGTTCTTGATAAAAATGTTTGAAGTACCTGAAGAGAAAATGGCTGATTTCAAGGTTGGCATCATGGCTGCTTCTCTTGTGAGTGTACAGTGTATACTGCCTCATGTAAGCTACCAGGGATGATTAATACTTCATATACGATTCCCCCAGAAAATCATCCCTCCAAAATTGGGGTGCACTTTAAGTGGGGAAAGTCATTTTCGGCACTGGAATGGAAGCATGGCTGGCAGCTATAGTTTTTGCTCCACTTCTCACTGACCCAGAGAGGGAGAGGTGGAGTTCACTGTTCAGGATCAGGTCTACAGTGTTAACGTTTTCACCACTGCTAAATTGGCAGCAGCTTTTGGCTGAGCAGTAAAGTATGCCCTGTAATAGCCAAGCAGCCAAAAGCTGCTGCCAAATCAGCAATGGTTACGAAAGAGTTAATGCTGCCACTTTTGCTGATGTTGTAGCATTTACCCTGCCTCTGTGGTTAGGCCATGAATGGAAAAATCTCTTCTTCATTTTGCTTTCTCAAAACAAGGTGTGGGGTCTTATTTGGGGGATAAATAAGATAAATAAAAACTGTGAGAAACAGGTTTTAGGTTCCATACACATATCTGCACCCTTTGTATTTAATAAGAGGCTGGACCAAAAAGGCAAATGAATCAGATGAATTAGGCCCACCGAGCAGCCTCACATGCTGGATCTGGAACATAAGGCCAGCTTAGCACAAGTGCCATGCCCTGCACTGGCCCATGTGCTGCTTACAGTACCCATGTCGGCTCCAGCCCCATGTACCATAACCACACATGCTGGCTCCTGCCCTGCATGTAGTATATTGTACATGAAGCTGGTCTGGGGCGCAGACTGAGCACGGTGGGCAACGTCAGTAAGGGGGCACGCATTGCATGTGGCATCCATAACAGCCCAGCCCTGCGTGATGACTTTGCACATTCGGCCAGTCTGTGGGCCTGATTTGGACTGGCCCCATTTCCAGCATGCAACACAGCTCCATGCTTTGCATACAGTTCATGCCAGACCAGCTGCACCCCCACCCCCCATGCAGCATACAGCAGCCCTAGCTCTACATGATGCACAGGATCAATCTGAGACACATACTGCATGTGGCACCTGCTCCATGCATGCTGAATCTGGCATGCATGCTTAGTCCAACCCAGGCAATTCATGAGCATGTGCCTTAGAATAGTTGTGTGCAGGTTGGTTTCAGCCCTCATGCCAGGTGCAGCCCACAGCAGATGGGCTCTGCACACCGCATACAGTATGCAGGGTTGTGACCAGTGTGTGCTGCAGATAGTGCACCAGTCTGATCCACAGGCAGTATATTTGATATCCCTGCTTTGGACTCATCACTGTCTGCTTTTACTTTTAAATAGGTATTTAATTCATTGATGGCAGGGACTGATTGGTTATGAGGGGAAGTAAATGTAAAGCGAGTGTAATAGATGGCTTTATCAGTAGGAGCAATATTGTTAAAAGATCAGGTTATCAAATTTGCAGTATGGCAAATCTTTCTTCCCCTTAGGGTGAGCGTGTTGTAGGGTGAGCATGAGATGCCAAAACTTCAGTGTCACTCTGAAAGACAGTAATGGGACTTTGAGCTCCTTGACATGGTGAAATAAGCTATCAAACTCCCATTTTATAAAGAAATCACATTTAGATCATAAGGTAAGAACTGCCATTTACTGGGTCAGACCATATGTCCATCTTACTCACCATCTTGTGCCACACAATGGTGGAAAGTAGATACTGAAAGGGAGATTGAACAGGGTATAAGCAGGGGTTTTCTCACCGTTTCTCTCTCACTTGCAACCTGCAGCATTTGAGGCACTTATTTATCACCGTTAATAAAATAGAGCCTCACGCAGACAAGAAGCTTGGCATAAAATACATGTTTGATCTCTCAGCTTTTTTCAGTTTTGTTTTTTCCTCATAGGAAAAAAATCTGATTACAGGGAGGTTACACAGCTTACCAGGATCAGCATTTCTGACATGGGTATTAAAGGATTTCCTAGGGTATATGAATTAATTGAGGCCTGGCCATTCAAGAAAGCTGGGAATGCAGTAATTTTTGTCAAGGTCATTTATATTAATCCACAAGATCAGATGTTATGATTAGAAAAGTACAGGGAGAAAACTTCTATAAGTAATAATATTCAGTTTATTTGTCTATGTTTTCATATGAAAGTTTAGCGGAGGCCCATAACTAGTTAATCTGGACATGTAAATAAAGCACTTATCAGGCAGCATCTGTAGTTAGCTTTAGTAATGAAGATGACAAAAGGTGCAGAAAATCCAAGTAGTTTCTGAGAAAAGGTTCACTAATTAAGTAAGATTGTTTTTGTTTCCGTTCAAAGTTTTTAAGAGTTGTTGAACAATGTGAAGACTTTAAGGAAGTTACAAAATAGTTTAGAAGCAGGGGACTGTCCTCAGCAGCATTGAGAAAGTCTCCATTGTTCTCTGATAAAGCAGCATATAGGAGATGGAAGTATGGCATGTAAGCAGCATAATGAATGGAAGGGAAGGGTGGAGATTTTTTGCAATAACTAGGGAAGTAAGAAACCCATAGACATGAAGTTCCTTAGATGAGGCAGCTTTAATGAGGAAAGCATCACATTGCATCACAGTAAATTTTTTGAAAAGAATGTGGAGAATTTTCATAAATGAGGTCATTTAAGAAAAAAATTAGAGGGCAGTGAAGTTGTAGAAAACAGGCTGTCGGGGAGAGTCTGGAGGGCATCAAGGAAGTTACCAGTAGGGGCTTGTTTTTATTTAGATCTGTGAAGTGAATGCTTGAAGGAAGAACACAAGCTAGAAGGGAGCAGGAGAGAAGAAGAAAGACTGGGTGCAGATGGAAGTGCAGCTCCCAGCTGTAACTCAGAACACTTTGCAACAATTGTTCTGAGTTACAGTCTTACCCCAGACCAAACAGAAGTTCACAGTTCTTCGGAGGGGAAGAGAATCTACCTGCTGGCTGGGAGCCTGCAGCTGGGTTCCCACAGCAACAGCCAGGCTCTCGGCCAGTGCTCGCTGTTTTCAGAATGGAAGGGGGAAAGCTAGGGTGACCACCTTTTCCAAAGGGGAAGGCAGGACACATGCTCACTTCCCCCCACCCCAGTCCTCCCCCATTGTACTCCTGCCTTCACTGCTGGCGTGGCTGGACCAGAGCTGAGTGAAGCGGATGTGTGCTGCCTTCTGTGGCCTTGGGGCTCCCTGCTTTGCTGCCTTTCCCTCAGGGACTCTGCTCTGGCCATGTGCCTCTTGCCTGCCCAGCAGCAGCAGGGGTCGTAACTCCACGTCACAGCCCCCGCTGCTGCCGGGGGTGCTGCAGTGGGTGCCTTACCATGGTGGTGCACTCAGTGCAGGACCCACAGTGGCAGGGCAACAGGGTGGGGAGCCTTGAGCATGCAGCAGTCAGTCTCCATCCAACCCTGCCCCATGCACAAATCTGGGGGTCGCATGCCCCTTATCCCCTGGATGAGCTGCCTGTGGTTCTGTCCTGGTCTCCGTCCCAGCTCCATGCACTTCCCTGTCTGGGCAGTGCCCCCAGCCCCTGCCTCCCTCCCTCCCTCACTGTGGGGTAGGGCTCCAACACCTGGCCCACCCTCCAAAAGGGTGCTGAAAACCCCCCAGACTGAACTCCCTCTGCTCCCTTTCCCCACTCCCGTTCTGAAAACAGTTACAGGCTGGGAGCTCCGCAGATACAAGTTCCAAAAGATGCTACTTGTGTCTGCATTTTGAAATGTCTTTAGCTGATGCATCATCCAATGAGGGGTCAGATTTTCACCCAATTAACCATTTTTAAGCTGTCTGCATCCATGGACTTGTGTTTGATTAAAGCTGTAAACTGTTTTCTATGGCCAAATTGGGCAAAAATTGTCACTTCTGTCTGCAGCCTTTATGGCAGAAGAAATGAATAGGTTTAGGTTGGCTAGGAGGGAGGAAGAGAGATAAAAGATGCTGCAAGAGAAAAGTTCAATGAAAAAAGGGTGGAGCAAGTTGGTTTTATAGGATCAGGTCTTATTAGATTGCATGCATTGGTGGGAGAGACTTTTTGGGCAACTTGCGGAGAATCCATAGATTTATGCAAAGTATAGTTACAGAGCAAAAGGAAAGACATCTGAGGCCCCTGGCACATGTTCATTCAATGGCACTATGTGATCTGATCTGTGATCCCAAAGATCTCATCTCCTGCCATGCCATACATGCATGGCAGGATGTGCAGTTTTGAGATCAGATCCAAATTGTGCCATTACTACTTCCCAAATTGAAAGCCAGGTGCCTAGCCCTGCAGATGGGATGGACAATCAGCTGATTGTTGGCCCCAGCTGGACAGACCTGGCTCTGGTTTAAGATCAAGGGTTATCCAGGGACTAGGGCACAGACCACTTTGGGTTGCTGGCCCCAGCCCCTGGACAAGTGGCTGATTGTTAAAATGCTGCACCCAGCAACTCTGGATAGGGTGCAGGGGAGCAGAGGCTCTTGGTGAGAGCGCCAAAGGGATTTTAAAATCTGTGCCCAGCAGTTCTTCAGCGCAATTGTGAACTGATCCCTTATCCCAACTGATCATGCATCCTACCATGCCCGCGTGGCATGGCAGGAAGTGCAATTGTTGGGATTGGGGTTCAAATCCTATAGTGCCAAAGAAAACCTTTTCCAGAGCTTCTGGGTAAGGGGTTTAAAGCCCTCAGTGGAGAAGTTCTTTGGTTCCCTCATCAGGAGCCTGTGATTCCTCATGCCCAGCAGCTTGGACAGAGGCACCAGGTACGGGTTTTAAAGTCTCCAGCAGGGAAGTTCTTTGTTTCCTCTTCTCGCCACAACCTCTGCTACCCCTGTAGCCTTGAGCTGGGGCTAGGACTGATTTTAGACCCCTGTGCAGTCTGGGACCAGCAGTAAACTCATTGTTGGCCCTAGCCATCTTAAGTTTAAGGTGTCACACAAACCAGGCATAAAGATGTTTTGTACTGCATGTGGCAAATTTGTGTGGCTGGCTTGCCATTTTTGGTACCTTAAATTGAGTGCATGTATAGTACCTCTGCCATTTATGCTGCAATTAATGTGCTGTTTATAAATGTAACATGTACAGTGGGCTTAAAACAGGCAGACCAGTGAAAAGTCATAATATTAGAGGTGTTTTTAAAAAAAACCAGATACATTTCTGGAGGCAACATGGGCAAAGAGAGCAACAGAATGGAGAAAAAGGACAGGGGATGAGTGGCACAGTGATGTCAAAAATAAATACAGTACAAAGTAAGTAAAGAGGTGTAATGGGCAAAAACACAAATAGGAAATTGATCCCACTGACAACAAATAGGAGCTTTGTTATGGATGTCAGCGGGGCAAGGCTCTCACCCAGAAGTATTTTAGTATGGCAAACCATTCAATTTGATGAAATGAGAACTACATTTAGCTATCGATGTACATTATGTCACTTTCAGACTGTTCTGCATGCTCGTCACCTTCATTTCTCGCCAGTAGGGGGATTTGATTAATGTCAGTATTCGTCAAACCTAAAAGGATTGTATAAAGCAGCTCATTTGTTAAAAGCATTAGGAAAACAAGCACCTCGGGTAAATACTGGACAACCTGACAAAACAAAAAATGCCCATCAGTCAGAGAAAAGCTACCTTAGACTGCACCATTTGGTGTTCCTTAATTTAGACAATAAAAACAGGCTTACATTTGTTTTAGGTTTCTAGTCCATTTTAATGGCTGTTACTACATGAGACCCAGCACTTGAATGTGTGGGTAGGAAATGCTGCAGTGTGATTTCCCTCCCCATCCCCCCTGCAGTGTTTTGTTTTGATTTCTAAATGAAGCTCTTAGATAGCTATTTTAGAAGCTTTTTACAGCATCTAAACTTTGCAAGCACATTTCATAGGGATGTTAGCTTTAAAAGTCTCCTTTTGCAAACTGCTCTGGAAGAAATATAAGTATGTGTATGGAGACTCAATCACCTCATCACTCTGTGTTTATTGCTGACCTGATTTATTCCTGAAGCTGAATGCCATAAACTGTTTTCAGATTATAGAGAATCTGATGTTTTACTGTGCACATGGATTGAATCAGTATAAAACAAAATTCCTTCCTTGTTTTTATAGGGAAAGCATAAACCTGAGTCTGTATGTTTACATGTGCTTTACATGTATGTGCATGTATAAGCTATCTATGAGTATTTTCCTACTTACACGGCACATTCCATATTATCCCTTAACTGATAAAACATTTTCCCAGCTATATATGTTTATATTAACTGTATCTGTGTCATTTATTTTTAGTGACCAAACTATTTCAACCCTCGGCCTACAAATATGCCTATTTTTAATGTGGTTTTGTCATGAAGTACTTGGTTACTTTTCCTCTCCCCATATTTTACCTAGTTTTTTCTGATAAACACTTTAAACAAATATTAGGTATGGAAAATATCTAGTGGATTAGGCAGGTCATTCTTCAGCCAGGGGGATCCAGGGCGATGCTATGGTGTGACCACTCCCCGCCCCCAACCTTCCATAGTGGAGATCAGGTGCCAGTGGGTCCAGTTCCCTGGCTCCAGGCATGTAGGTCCCCTGCCTAGTACAAGGTGTAGCAGCTGGAGCTTGCACTGTGCACACCCCAAGGGTAGGCATGGGGGTATGTGCCCTTAGATTTGTGCACAGGGCAGAGGTGGGCTGCCTGCTGCAGGCTGGGGCTCTGTGTCCTGCCTTTGCTCTAGGACTCACAGCATGCCATGTTGTGCTTCCCACAGCTGGGTGGGGAGGTAACACGCAGCACGACCACCACGCAGCTCCCAGAGCAAAGGCAGCAGGGTGCAAAGCCCCAACCCACAGCGGCCAGTCTGCCTCTGCCCCATACACAAATTGGGGAGCATGTGCTCCCCATGCCTCCCAGGGGGGTGCATGCAGTAGCATGGAACCATGCTCCTGGATTACCCTCCCGCGGCTCCATTCCACAACCCACCAAGGCACTGGGGCCCCATTCACCACAGCCCTGCCTCTGCCCCACTCTTTCCCTCACAATGGGGGCCTCAGTCTTCCCACCCTCACACCTCTTCCCCCTCTTCCCCTTCCCTTCCACAGACCTACCTTCTGGGCACTGTCTGTGTGTGTGTGTCTGTCTGTGTGCATGTGTGTCTGCCCCTAGCTCCTGACCACAATACCCTGCATCCTGCCAGGGGGCGTGTAAATGGGGGGGGGGGGGGGGGGGGGGGGGGGGGGGGGGGGGGGGGGGGGGGGGGGGGGGGGGGGGGGGGGGGGGGGGGGGGG
>JAGPOW010000304.1:109399963-109417197 GCA_030014935.1 Caiman crocodilus | reverse complement strand
CTCCAACCCCCCAGCCCCCCACACCTTCACAAATTCCCCCCATATCCACATACCCCCTCACCCCCAACCACATCAAATACCTGCATAATTTTGCATAATTTATGTTTTCTGCACATAATAATGAGTTTTAACTATGTAATTAAACTTGAGATTAATTGTGACTAATGTTTTTATTTGCACAACTAATCACAATTAAATTTCTTAATCATTTGACAGCCCTAATACAAATGTATAGTAAACAGCAATCCTTGCCCAGAAGGCTCCAAGTTCTAATCAGCCTCACTGTTAGGAAGCTTTTGCAGCTTTACAAGCTAAATCTTTTCTTAACTGTATTCCCACTATTTTTTGTTTTATTGCCTTGTACCTTCCTAAATGATTCCTTCCCCTCACGAGTATTTTTATCCATTTACTAAATTGTTCACCTCCATTATTTTGCTTTGCAACTATAATTTTCAATACTTACTTGTATAACTTGGAGTCAGCGTGTTGCACAGTAGGTTACTTTTGGTCAAAGTGTCTGCCATTGAAGAAATAACGAGCGTACAGTAGTTAATCTACAAAGTAAGTAGTGGTTTCTTCATCAGTACCATGTTTCAGAAATCCTCTTTGCAAGTCTGAAATACTTAAAATCTCAGCAACAGATATACTTAAACTCCATAATAGTGTTTTAAATACAAGCAATTTTTAAGACAAGAAATAGAATATTTTTCTGCATAAGCATAGCTATAGAATGCAAATTTTTTTATTTAGAGAAGTAGATGGTTGAATTTATCTAGCTAACAGTATTTCTTAAAATCTTTAAAAAGTGGGTCTTGGAGAGCATCTACTCTAGCGGCGGGCAATTATTTTGGGTGGAGGGCTGCTTGATGAGTTTTGGTGAGCTATTGAGGGCTGCATGGGTAGCCCTATCCCTTTGGTTTCCCCACTCCCTGGTTGCCCTCTTGGGACCAGAAGTCCCGTCCCCTAACCTCTACCTGTGCCACTGGAAGTCCCTCCCTTGCCCTTGTCCTTTTGGAGAGGTGACCTTGGAACCTGACCCCTCCCACAAGCCAGGACCCAGCCCACCCCATCAGGCCCCAAGCATCAAAAGCTGGCCAACCCCCGCCCCCATAACTGGTGCCAGCATGACCTAGTCCTGACCCATCCAAGCCTGCCCCCCGCCTTCCTCCCCACCCAGCACAGCAGAAGCCAATCCAGGCCCAGTTCCTCTCACCAGCACAGCACCCTCCAGTGCTGTGGGACCCCTCCCATCCCAAGCCACAGGGGGCTCAGCCCCAGCTTTCCCTCCCCGCTACGACCCAGCCAGCTCATCCCGTCCCCTCTCAAGCGTGGCTTCTCCATGTGCTGCTGCACTTTCCCCCTACCTGCTCCAGCTGGTCCCAAAAGGCAGGAGGCTCTACCGCTGCTTCTGCTAGCCAGCGCTGACCCAGGCAAGAGTCCCCAGTGGTACGTGGGAAGCCAGCTTCAGCCGCATGCTGCTCTGGATGAGACGGGCCCAGCCAGGTTGGCACTGGCCAGGAAAAACGGCATGCAACTGAAGCCAGTTTCCCGCATGCTGCTGGGGATGGGAGGAGCCTGTCCAGGTCAGCACTGGCCAGCAGAAGCGGCAGTGGAGCTGTCATTTCTAAATGCGTTCTTCTTTGCCCATTGCCAGCACCATGAAATGCTGCCTTGGGATAACTGCAGGTGTGAAAGATTTTTTTTTAATCAGAAATATGGATTTCTGTTCTTTTTGCCTTCTATACAGTAGGATTTGGATGTCTCAGTATGGACTTTGAGTGACCATTTAGAACTGTAGGTTATACATTTCAAAAGCTGGTGCCAGTATGTTACTCCCTTACTGAGCCCACTCAGTATGGCTTTTGATTTTAAAAAAGTGACTCTTGTTTCCCTGTTTTCAAAAATATCAAAAATAATGTCTCATTCTTTTGGGTGTTATATTTGGCTGAGGCAGAGAGGTTTAACAGCTCTTGGCAGTGTTAATTAAAAAACAATATATCTGGGAGGTCAGTTAGACTATCTGTCAGGTAGGACAGATTTTAATTTGAGTCCTGTACAAGCAAAGATATGACAGTAGAGTCCCCTTTTCAGGTATCAGTTTAAGGGGAATGGTAGGTGAGGAAAATGGATAACTAAGCAGGTATTTACCCTAGCCTGACCACAGGAGTAGGTAGAGATAGGTATAGTAGGACCAACAAAGCAAGAGAGATACTGGACTAATCACAGGGCAGAGTCTCTGACCCTTTGCTTATGAATCATGAAGAAAATTATTGGGCTAGTCAAAACTTCATGTCAGCTACACCTCCACCAACTTGTAGAGATAGTGCAATCCAAACAGTAAATGAAGCAAACGTGGGTGGGGGAGGAAAGGAGGGAGCAGTGTGTTACCTGTGATTCCAGAGATTTGAACCGCTTCTCTTGCTCTTTCAATCCACTAAAATAGTTGGACAGACTGTCCACCCTAAAACAAACAAAGCAGATACGTAGCTTAAGCAGAACCACCAGGGCACTAAAGCATCTTAGTTATTATGAGACACGGGGTGTGTCTACATGAGACGCTACGTCATTGTAGCAATGAGCTACAGTGATGTAACTCCTTGCTATGGTGATGTAGCAGCGGGTACAAACCATGACGCTGACACCACTGCACAGTAGTGTTGGAAACTACTGATGGCAGTTACTGTGAACAGTCGGGCACACATGTAGACATGCCCACTGAGTCGCATCCCAGGTTCTGGTTATTTTGAATTGCTGACCTCACTTACTATTCAGGGGACCCTATAGGGTCATTAGGAGCTCAAATAAATTAAAGCAGTCCTTCAGGTACTCTGACTTGAACTATGGTCTATTTGTCCTCTGCTTCTGCAAGAATCAGGAAAGGAGTGTAGAGCCAACTTTGTTTCCCTGATCCCTTATGCTCCACCAGGAAACAGCATGAGCTTAGGAGGTATGAGGACTGAGCCCATAGAGTTTTTCCTGCCAGCCACAAGGGTTAGCTGTTTCCTGAAACTCTTTCAAATTTTTTTTTCAGTTTCTTATTATTAGGGATTCTGGTTTCTCTGTTAAAAAACCAAAAATCTCTTTAAAACGCCTAAAGTCTGTGCTTTTCCATGATTAAATGAAGTGCTACTAAATATATAGATATCAGTTGAACACAATGTTTATTGATACATTTACAATTTTAAAGCAGTTTGGAAGCTTAACAATGCCTCAGTCTTATAATAAAATAAATTCTAAATACCTGTATATTTTGGTGTTTGATTTTGTTTTTTTTATCATGGAAAATCAGAGCTCCCCCTGCTCTCTTCGCTCACCAGGACACCATCCACTTCTGGCTGTCCCCCCCTTACTGCTTTGTGGTGCTGAGCAGCCCTGATATGCTGGTGCCCTACCCATGCTGTTGCCCATCACTCCCAACTCACAGCCCCCCACCTAGCCAGCCCTTCTAGTGCCTCTCACTCCCCACCTGCTGCCCTGGATCTGCTGCTGCCCTTTACTCTTAACCCACTGCTCGCTGCCCACAGACCCTAGCCCCACCATGTGTGAGGAAAGGGGTGTATGTGTAGGCAGAGAGTGGGTGTGTGGGGAAGGAGGGGTGTGGACATGGGTGATGCATAGGAGAAGCATGAGGTGGCATGTGCCTCCCCAGATTTCTGCATCCACAGGAAGACATGGGGCTTCAGACTTGCACTGCGCAGAAGCCACTTCCGTGGCACAGTTGGTGGGACCCAGGAGGGTGAAGCAGGGCAGGGAGGCTCAGTGCTGCTGCCACTACTGAGAGCACCATGATGCCATGACATCAAGGTGAGGTGCCCTCTGCCCACCATTGCAGTGGGGGAATACAACTCTGTGCTGGTGCCACGGTGCATCACCTTGGCAGCCATGGTGGCATGGTGCACCTGGCAGTGAGGGTGGCAGCAGCAGCATTAAGCCCCCCCACCTCACTCTGCCCTCCTGTGCTGGGTCCCACTCACTGGGCTGCAGAGGTGTTTTCTGCCCAGTGCTGGTCCAGCCAGGCTACAGCCCTGTGTCTGTTGTGAGAGCAGAAATCTGGGGGGGCATGTGCCCCCTAATGCCTCCTGACTCATTGCCTTTGGACCTGACCCCTCCCCAAGAGTGCACACAATGGTGGGGAGCCACGCCCCCACCCCTCCTAATGAGCTGCTTATGGCTTCATCCTGGTCCCTGGCCAAGCCCTGTATTCAGATCTGCTCCACACATAGCTCCAGCTGGGTAGCGTTTCCAGCCACCAATTGCCAACCCTATCCACTTCCTTCCTTACTGTGTGGGCTCAGCACAACCTGCCACCACTGCCTCAATCTCCTCACAAGTTGTGCTCCCCATTGTGCCCTCTTACTCATCACCTACTCACCCCCTACTCTCCCATGGGTTGCCTATGTCCCCCCACTCCCTCAATAGACTTACCTGCTGGGAGCTGCAGAGGTTGCTCTCCACCACACTGCCTGGCTGTATTGCCAGCCACATGGATGTGTGTGCACACTCCTGCCTGTGATCGCCTTCCTCCCACTCCAGCCTCCCCCAACCTCCAGCAGCCCTTGTAGGTTGGAACTCTGCTAGCCTGCAAGGGGGACCCATGGTTTCCCACATTTTTCTCCTTTAAAGGAGAAAATCCTCATTTTTCTTTATTTTCCCATGGGAAACAAAAAACCTGAATCCCTGCTTATTGCTTATGAAAAATGTAAGTTTGTGCTAGTTCCTTTCCCCACAAAAATCTAAAATGTTGTACAGAACTCTCCTGAACATACCCAAACCCAGATTTGATGTTTTTTTATTTAATACAGCAGGAATCGCTGCCACCCAACTGCAAAGGTTAAAAACTCCAAATTTGGTCTAATTTATTTGATCTTTTTTCCAACTTCAAAATGTATCTGGATCTGTTTCAGGTAAAGTGTTGAGAAGTGCAGACTGGTTCTTTTTCTTTTATCTCCAACCAATAACTTCTTACCTAAGTTACACAGTTAAAACAGAATGCCATTAATCAATGAGGGCCTTTCTTTTTGGAAGCAATTACGTCTGCATTTTTATTGTTTGATCTGAAAGCTGTTGGATTCTGTTTGTCTGTTTTGCTCATTCTCAGAGCTACAGTTTTAAAGGAAGTCAATGATTCATTTATAAGAATAAACTAAAAATAATGTAATAAGTCTAAAATATTACAAATCAACTTTCAAAGTATGGTTTGGGGTTGAGAAGAATAATAAGTTCCATTTATGTATTCAAGTAGTCTGTCCTAGTTTCCAGCTATAATATAAATCAGAAAGGCAAAGGCTTGTTTTGAAAGGGCACTTAAAACAAAAACATTACACTATGTAGCTAATTGATTTAAGTGAGGTTGCACTTGCTTATGCCAGAACTGAAATTGCAATGCAGCTTTTGCAAATGGTGGCAGTGTTTCATGTGCACGTGGCTTCATGGAAAGTTCATAGGATAAAACATTTGAATCAGATTATCAGAAGCTTCTCTGAGGATGGTTTACCACACTGACTTGGATGCATTGTCTTAAATCAGTGCATCAAACTTGCTTGGCTACCCAGGACCAGATCCAGACTCTAGGGCTCCTTGAAGGCCAAGTCCATGCTTACTTCCAATGGTGGGGAACAGTGCAGAGGTTAAAGCAGCTATTGCTAACCTCCCCCTTACCTCCCTACTCATGCACATCTCCCCTCACCCCTCGGACTTCATACCTGGGAATTCAGCTGCAAGCCCTTCTAGGAGCCCAAGTGAAATAGTTCAATGTACCATATCTTTGACTCTCCCATTTTAGATATTTCAGTATCCCAGATATGAATATTAGCTTAGTTCTCCTTTACAGTTATGTGGTATACTTTAGGGTACCTATGTAGCATTTCTCATTTTCAGAATTAACTAATCTCACAGTCCTGCTATCTTATAGTAAGTTATCTGCATTTTACATAGGAGGGAAATAGAGACTCATGCTAACTATTTTAAACATGGCAGGCCACGCTGGGTTCAAAAGTTCCTGCACCAAAATCATGTACTAAAACCACTAAGCCACACAGAGGCTTGTAGGAAAGATGATTTAATTGGATTTTGGTCAGTTGTCTTGGGGAACACTTGCATTAGAATTAGAAGAACCCAGGCCAATGAAAAAAGCTTTCACCATTTGTCGATTAACAATATCTTGCATAACATCATGATACTATGAGATTCCCAATAAAGTTTTCAGGTGCATTTTACTTTAGGGATGTTCAAATTTTAGCCTGTTTGTAGTTGTGCACATCTTAAGGACAACAGGCGCATCTATATGAGATGCTATGTCGCTGTATTGACAAGCTATGGTGATGTAGTTCATTGCTATGGTAACATAGCATCAGCAGGCATGAATCATGATGCTGCCGCTACTGTGCAGTAGCAACAAGCAGCCTTTCTGTACAGTACCACAAGTAGCGCCACTACTGTTACTGCACAGTAGCATCGGAAGCGACTTGTGCAGTGCCAGGACCGTGCAATACCAACTGTTACTGCTCAGTCATTTAGTACTTGCTCAAGCTAGTACTTGCACAGTAACAATTGTGCAGTTGGGTGCACATGTAGACACGCCCAGTTAGAACTGTGACTGCAGTGATTCCACCTTCACTCAGCTCTCAAGGATGGGTATTTCTAACCTAATTGTGCTTAGTTTTGAGTGGTCATACAAGCTTTAGAAAGTGTCTGAACTTCCCTCTATTTATTCAGACCCACAGAGCTACAAGCATCATTACTAGCATCAAAAGGCCAGGTCAGAAATGTTGTACGATTAATAGAAATGTACTTGTTAGAGGTTTTCTTTAGTCTTTCTTCATTGCTTTCTTTTGTCATTTGTTCCAAGTTTGCAAGATAGTTTTCTTTTTGTACCAGTTCCCATGTTATGATTTTTTGATCCAGGCCATCTGGCAGATCTCTTTCTGTGTAAAAAAGACATGAAAGGTATATCTTTAACAAAACACTGTGGGGTTGAGAAGCTGCTTGAATACATGCTTCAGAGGGAAGGCAAGTCACAGCTATATGTCTGCTTAGCTAATATTTAGGAGTTAATTGTGGATTTTCTGTGGCAGAGGTGTTAGATTATGAACTCTGTAAAGTAGGTGTTGTCTACAGGATACTCTATTAGAAGTTTGGGACCGTTATTTTTTCTATTAGGGAAAGAGTGTTACGTTTTCTAAAGAACAGGCTTGCCTTGTCCTAGATGTGGTTCTGCAACTTTATTCAAGATCAGTAAGCGTGGGACATTACCCCAATATCTACAATTTGAGGGCATTTACAGATATTAAAAGTGGCTTGCTCATTGACTGTTAGACCTTGCCCCAGCTCCCCAAGCCAGCTGTGAGGAAAGAGAAAAGAAAGAATCTCTGACAAAGAGAGTCAGCTGATTGGCAGTCAGAAATAGCTGGATTCCTGCAGCGAGAGGACTGTCTGGGCCCAGGCCTTCATTTATTTATCTGAGGTTTTACTTTAAAGGCAGGAATCTTAGGAAGACACTGAAGCTGGGAGGGTGGGTATATCAGAGTGGTGGAGCAGAATAGATCAAAGGAGCTGGAACGAAGCTTCTACAAAGAGAATAA
The DNA here is from genome assembly GCA_030014935.1 of Caiman crocodilus. Taxonomy (NCBI): domain Eukaryota; kingdom Metazoa; phylum Chordata; order Crocodylia; family Alligatoridae; genus Caiman; species Caiman crocodilus. The sequence continues at coordinate 109,409,617 of JAGPOW010000304.1, read as the reverse complement.
TCTAATCGCTTCTCCCAACGGCCTAACATTCTTTGCAGACTTACCCCCCTGCTTCTTCCATGTGATCAGTTTAGCTAAAATCTATTCTGGGCTTCTATTAAACCTCTCCCAAATGCAGTTTTAGCTATATAATTACCAGGGGGACATGGTGGGGGTGGAAGGGGTTGGGCAAGTGAAACAATAGATGCTTTTCTGTCCTCTGTTGTGTGTATTGTTTTAAAGCCAGGAAACAATGTTTCATTTACATTAACATAAAAAGAGGGGGGAAATCCATAGTTTGTTTTCCACAGTTGGTATAATGTATAGTACTGCTGTTTTAAACAATGGCATTTTGCCTATAGCCTGTGGTTAAATGTTTAGTCTCTTGATACAACAGTCATTTCCTTCTGTGCTTTAACTGGGATTTCGCCTTTGAAGCTGTGGATTCAAATGTACTTTATTGTCTCAGTTTCTTAATGATAATATGTGCTATTTGAATCCTTCAAATAAAACTTAATAAAACTCACTCTCATAAAATGTGACATTGTTTTATAAACCAAAGAAATAAAAATAAGTGCCTATGCCATCTTCTGGGCAAGTGGACACAATTTTTCAACATGCAACAAATTGGGACTATCACTTCCCCAAAGCCTACATAAATAGATGGGCTTTGCAGCATGCCCTAATGGCTGATGAATCTGGGCTGTAGCCAACCAGGGAAAAGGGCTAATTCAAAAGGGAGGTGAGGACCTCTTGCAAAAAGCACTGCCTTCAACCTCCTTTTCTTTGAGAGAGTTCTAGCTTAGATGGTTCAGCTGCAGCAGTAATGCCAAGGTTGAGAAAGAGGGAGGCAGTCTTGCAGCTTACCTGGTCCCAAACCTATTTGGAGCTTTATAGATCACACTCAGCACCTGGCATTCTGCACCAGAGATTAGTCAGCCTGTGCAATCTGAGTGAATTGGTCTATTGTAGGAGATATTTCACGATATTGGACTATGTACAGGAGTTATTTAGAAATACAGAGAATGACCAGGGAGATCATGAAAAATTACTCATGTGTCATGGGCTCATATAAAAACAGTTATTTACTTTTTTTTTTCCTCTGAAGAACCCCATAAGTTTGGGTAAGATCCTATTTTACTATCTTCCTAATGGGCAATTCAACTGGAAACGCTAGAAATTAACCCACATTTTCAAGGATGCTTTACAATACTGTCTCAAATTCAGAAGCAGACTAATTATAGACATAATAGCTATTGGCTAAAATATTCTAGTTGCAATATATCAATTGCTATCCCTTCATAAATCTAGCCCACTTATCCTGCTTTCTCATTGACAATAAATGGTTGTCAGTTTTCCTCAAGGCATCCATTGTTCTCTATGCAACATTATTATATGAACACATTTGTCAAAGCTCCAGTATAAATAATTTTTTAACCTACATCTTCTTCTTGCATTGCTCGTGCATAAATATGAAAATAGGAACTTTTTTTTCACTGAAATGTTTGCATGTTTCCCTCAGTTTCTTGTTTGTCACCTGATACCAGATGTTTCCATATCACCCTATTGCTAGTTGCTCTTAGCAACTCACCCAGATGCTCCTTCTTGTGTTCTGTCTTTTTAAAGATTCTTCTAAGAATCATATTCATGTGGCTAATGATGATAAATGGTGGGGCTAAGGCAGGTCGCCCATGATATTCGACTATCAGGTTGTAACGCTGAAATTTCCAGAAGATATCTGCATTGCCTTGAACAACTTGAAAAGTATAACTTTAATAATAAGAAGAAACAAGTAAGTTAAACCATTTTTTCTCCTCAAAATACTAAAGTTAATTGCTACAAGATCCTAATACCATTTAGCTTCAAGACTTACGTCCCCTCATTCTTTCTCATTGTTCTTTTTAAACAATAAAAAATGCTGCATATGCTGATTGTTAGAGACTAAGTTGTTTGAAATTGTTGCCTTCAGCCAGTAGACAGCAATATGTAAGCTGGTAATTATTTTTTCCAGTGTAAGTCAGGCAAACACAATAGGTCAGATCCTCAGCTGCGTTCAGTCATTCCATTTTAAGTTAATAGAGCTACTGTATCATTCAAGGAAACACCTCATTTAAGGGACTCTCCTATGAGAAAGTCTTCAGCTGGGTAAGTCTGAAACTTCTGTAGTGTTCAGCTACTTTGCAGCTGCAAACTTATGAAAGTGGTTCTGTGTAGCTCAAAATACAGACCATGTTTTTACTCCACTTTGATTTTTCATGGGGATTGTGAAAGGGCGATGAGGGATTGAAAAGCAACACTAAACTGTAACATTGCTAAGGTATTCAAAATGATTAGAGAGGAGCACTTGAAAAATTAGAAAAAAACTTCCTCACTGTCAGAACGGTAAAGTGTTGGAATAAACTGTCTAGGGACTTGAGCAGCTTCCTTCATGAGAGGCATTCAAGTAGGGGCTGATATTTTTCTGGGATAGTGTAAGAACAGAACATTCTGCATTTTTTCAGGGGACTAAACTAAATGGCCCAGGAGGTCCCTTCTATACTCTAGGATTCTATTCTATGAGAGAGAGAGAGATGCATTCTGTAAGCTTTGTCTTACTACAGCTCCAGTGATTCCTATCTTAAAATGATTGAAATGAATAATGATGACTTGCCTGAACATAGCAATCAGTAGATTCATAAGGAGCACATTGGTGACTAGTAAGAAAATGACCAAGAGCAATATGACCAACCAGTTGGCATAGCTATTAGGACATGATGGCGAATTCTCCTGCAAAATCTTCAGTGGGTTAAATGAACAGTTCCCAGAGCGCATACGAGATGCTGTAATACAGAGAGGGAGGAGGAAATGAAATAAAAAAAAAGTTTTGATATGGAGAGTGTGTTCTTCATCTTATTTAATCATTGATGATGGGTTTTCAGTTCATTCATCCAGATCAAGATGAGGGATTTTGTTCAAGAATTTTAAACTACCCCTGAAGTTTAAGGTACTATAAATTAGAGGTAACATTTTTACTCATAGAGCATGCCCACTTTTTCCCAAAATCAGGCCTCCGAAACTGGGGTGCATGTCGTAAACAGGGAAGGTGATTTTCTTTGCCAGAATAGCAGCATAGGGACACTGCACTGTAATGGTCCCCATTTATTGCTAAGCCAGCAAATAGCAAATGCTAAATTCAGTGTTAACCCTTTCTCAGCTGAATTAATGGTAACTTTTGGCTTAAACAGCTTGTGAGCTGGTTGAGGACAAGTGAGCCATTGTATTTATTTAGCTATTGGCTGACTGTAAAAAGCTGGTTTTTTTCTATGCTCTGCCTTCAAAAACATGGTGCTTGTCCTGTTTGGGAGTATGTGAGAAAAGACACTGAGTAAAATACAAACAGAAGATGAATTAGCATCTCTTAATCCAGTTTCTTCTAAGAATTAGAAACAAGTCTGCACAAACACTTAACAGGTTTTCTGTTAACATGCAAATCTAAGGCAGTGACTGTATTTGTAAATCCCTATGATTGATCATCTGTCATTCCCAGGCTATTTTGTAAATCTCCTAATATTTTACAAATGACCTTTGAGCTCTTAGTTTTAGTGTCTGTTGAATTAGCCTTATTCAGTTTGGGCTAATTCAACAACAAAATAGCCCTGTTTCTCAGGAGTAAAGTACAAATGCTTGTCTATTTGCAGACCTGTCATTTTAAAGGTGTTATTTTAAACTGATGTAGTTAAACTGATGCAAAAGGCAATGTATTATTTCAGTTTACAATGGGCATCCTTGGTTTTAGGAACAGATTTAACAAAACTGAATAAGCCACCCTTAAGTTGAAATGAGTGTTAAATGAGTGAGGGTTTGCCCTAGTACAGACAAGATCTATATCAAAATTGCAGCATAACTCTCCAAATATAGGTTATCACTCTGCAGCATCCCAGTATTACAATCATACCATGAAGACTTTTTTGTTTTGCAGAACAAAGACAAGATAACAACAACCCCATTGTTGTCTGAGTCATGGTGCTTATTCTATGGTAGTGTGATTAATGTTAAAATGCTCACTGTCTATTTCATCCAGTGGAATCTGCCCAAATATCTGAAGGTATGGACGATAGAGCACCCTTCTGAATATCCATTCTACTCGGCTGTCATCAGGATGAAGCAAGGCTTGAGTTGTCACACCATAGGCAATGAGCCACACGCTCAGGAAAAAGAGAAAGAAGAAAACATCCTTCATCTAAAAGAGAGAAAAAACATTGACTGCAATTCAGTATTTGAATTGCATGTCAGAGGGGTCCTCCTATCCCTTCCAGAGCTTGAGGTGAAAAGCTAGAGACCCCTTGGCTTAGTTTCCCTTTTGAACGCTCTGCCATCCATCAGCTTTTGTTTTATGGTTAGCATTTCTTGTTGTGATCTTTTTGCTGACCCTTACAGATAAGGGGCTATTTTAAATTATATTTTTACCCTTCTGTAGTTTTGCTACTTAGAAATGTGCTTTGGTCTGTTTTTCAAATCAAACTTTCAATCGGACCTAGCAATTCTATTGACTACCTTATTACAAATAGTATAAACCAAAGAGCATTCAATATTCTGCTGCAACTCCTCATTCCACCAGTGTGAATTCCAAATGACATAACTTAATGGAAGAATTCTGAACACCCATTAGAATAAATGTTGCAGTCTGCAAAGACCATGTAGTTCTTTCTTGGGTTTTCTTGTTGACTGATGCCATTAGTTTTTACGTCTCCCTACTTCTAAATGTTTCTCTAGAGAAGCAAAATTAATTGAATACTAACATAATTAAAAACAAATATTTATTTCAAACATAATAATTTTCCCCAGTGTGATAGAAGCATTTTGCCCCATCCAAATCTAATTTGATAGAGTCCATTAGTGACTGTAGATTCATTTTAGTTAGATGTTACAATTGTGTGGCTAGCTGAAAGACTAGGTGTCTCAGTTTGGAAGAGATGGTCTAAAATTCCACATATTAATTCAAGAGATGAAGCGAACATATTTCAGATGTTTGCCTAGTTTATTTTGTATCGGAGTTGGTTTCAAATTTGTTTGTACTGTGGAGCTGCCCTGTTGTGGTAGCTGAGAAAAGACAGTAAATAATTTGAAAATATTTCTTAGCAATCTTCATTCTCTACTTTGAATTCCGTTAAATAACTGCTTTTTGCCTTATTTTGGACAGCTATCGTGTCTATAGCAGAATGAAAAAGGGGAAAGCAGATAAGACAACCTTATCTTTTCTTGCTGCTGAAGAGATACAATATCACGTTAAACCCTCTGATGTACCTTTGAGGAAATGTCAGTTAGCAATATAAAGTTTTCTTTACTACTTTGATAGGAGGCGTCGTTCTGAATCACTGATGTCATTATGTGGTCTTTCATTGACTTGGATGGGAAAAGGATCAATCTTATACTTTATGCTCTTTTCTAAGATAGAGTTTTTGTTCATATTCCAGGCTGTTGATTGACTGTACTTTCCAGTGCCATTGTAAATAATAGTGTTTGTTATGTCTAGTACATGTATTTGTAGTCCTGGGTTAGCTTAGCACTAAATCTGGAGGAGTAAGGAGTTGTAGATGAGAGCTGCACTGTACAGGCATAACTTGTAATAAAAATCTACTAATGCTGTGCACAAGTTAATACATAGCTTTCATTTACCCCAGTGATTCTCAGCCTGGGTGCCCTGGTGTGCTGCAAAATCCTGCTAAGTGTGCTGTGAAATACTAGCTCTGTTACAGCACAAACACTTACAGTGATTCACAAAACAAATCCAGAGATTTCTAATAGAAATCCATAGCGTCAAAAACATTCTGATGTGCTGTTATCTTCCTGAGTTTGCAACAGAAAAATTGCTCTATTATTTTCCACGCTCAAGAAACAAATAAAAAGTGAGAGCTGGCATTTTCTGAGGGCTGCCTTGAGGCTTATGAGGTGCCTTGAGTCTATAAAGGTTGAGAACCACTGTTTTACCCCCTTGTTACCCCACACAGAGGGATAATATCCAGGGTCTGCACCCTTGATGACAGTTGCTGGGGCTGGATGGGCCAGCTGGGCCAGCGTGGAGGCAGCTGCTTTCATGAGCCCCCTCCAGCACACGTGGGGCTAGTGCCTCAGTCATCCACCTGTTGTTATGCTATTGAATCCAGGCAATGAGAGTTTCTTCTATTTCCTTTACATGAGTAAAGATATAAAGCAATGGTTTTCAACCTTTTTTCATATGTTAGACCCCTTTGGAAATTTTGAACGGAGGTGTGGACCCGTTGAATTGTAAGTGTGGGTATTCATATACTTCTGATTGATCATGGTCATCTTTTGCAGAGGCCTTAGACATAGTATATGGATTCCCAGGAGTGTGCAGACCACAGGTATAAATAGCTTGGCAGTTTCTGAGTTTATTCATATTTTAGGTTTGTTTAGTTTTTGTTGAGCTCTAGGGTGAGCAACAAGCAGAAATAAGTATTTGTGGATTAACACATGTTAATCATAAACACATACTAAGTGGCTTCTGTGATTAACATACCCAGATAAATACTACCAAATGTTCTGTTATATACCCAGGAACATAACTAGATATTGTGTAATTTCTTGTGGCAATATGATAGTAAATGGAAACACTGTATCAGTACTTCTGTAACACACACTGTCACAGGTAGCAGGAACAAGTTTTCAGTGTAAGTAAGGGCTACAGAGTGCAAGTGAAAGCATTTTCTCTGCGGTTCTTACTCCTCTGTGCCCTTGCCTAGATTTTCATAGCTTATTTATCTAACACAACCTCTTTCCCCATGTGGAATGGGGTTCTTCTGTAATTGGTCTGTCCTCCATTTCAAATTTTTCACTCTAAATGGACATTGTTCCCAGAGCAGAGAAGCAGTTACGTCTAAATCTAAGTGTTGAAAATGTGAATCAGAGGGAAAGAGAGGGCAGTGGGGAAAGATAAAGTAAAAGAAGAAAATCCATCTGTGTAGCCTACATACTCCTAAACTGTAAAGGAAGAGGAGAATGGATACAGGAGACAAAGGGTCTAACTCATTGTCACGCTGCACCAGTGTGTAATCATTTTAAAGCTGTTTGAAAGGGGTGGGTGATACCACCTTTCCACTTGGTGGACTAAGGTTAATGACTGCACAAAATGAAAAGAATGAAGAACTGAGCACAAGGGAGCTCAGGAAAACCATTAGATTACCAGTCTACTGCAACATCAGTCAAACTGCAGTTATAGACAGACTCCCTTAAAAATGTAATGTACAGGAATGTTTCCTGTCCTCCCTTTGTCTGTTTCAAATTTCCAAGTATGTCTCATGTAGTCCTTCATACTTACCATTCTTTCCACAATTATGATCTTTGGCCCCAGTTGCTTGTGAATAGCAAAAATATGTATAAGCCTAAGTGCAAATACCATGAAATCAATAGCAAGTATTGTACGGCCAGCCTGAAATGTTGAGTTCAGCATTCTGTGAAATAGAGCAAATGAAATATGATCAAGATGCCTCAAAAACTTTGTTCATAGATGTTCATAGATGTATGCATACTTCTTTAATGCAGTCTAGGTGAGGAAAGCGTGACGGCTTAGAGCCTATATCAGCAGTGAGAAGGAGCCAGCAGATGGGGAAACATTAGCCTTCCCTTCTCAATGGTGATGAGGCCATGTGAAGCCCTAAATTAGACAAAGGTAAAATATACTGTGCTCGTGAAGAGGAATGCAACATTGCCATATACTAGACGGGTAATTCTGTAGACTGTGAGACCTCATCTAGTGCAGTAATTCTCAACCAGGGTTCTGTAAGATCCTTCTCAGGGTGCCACACCATATGAACATGGTAGGTGTGCAAACACTTGCATACAGTTCACAAGATAAACCCAGAGATTGCAAATAGGAGTCTACAGGGTCAAAAACATTCTAACCCGTTGTGGTCTTTGAGCAACTTGCAACAATAAATTGCGCTATAATTTTTCCATAGTCAAAAAACCCAGTGCAAGCTGGTATTTTCTGAGGGGTACCTTGAATATGAAAAGTTTGAGAACCACTTCTCTAACTCAGCAGAAATTTAGAGAATGTGGGTGTCTGGCTGATTCAGCACAATCAAGATTATACTGTCATCAAAAGTCATAGAAAATAAAACCAGAGTCTGTCCTAACATAAATGTGTAACTCTTGCATGACAGGAACAGTTTATGCTTACTCCATGTAATAGCATATCTATCTCTAGCCCTATGTTACTGATGCCTGGCCTTGACATATGGAACAGATACAATGGCAAAAGTCACAAAGGATACACACCTGCAGGTCACTCCAATTATAAACAGAAAGATGGTCACCATATCACACTTGTTCCAATTATCTTCTACATATAGCTTGAATTTCTTCATTAAATGGGTATCTTCATCTGTAAAGAAGCTCTATTAAAGAGGAACAGGTGTCAGTATTCATGTATCTGGTATAGCCTGTTTTCATAGAAATTACTGCAGGTTTTGCAGTATTTGCTGCTTATTTGAAAGCCCCAATTCTCTAAGTCAGATGATTACACCCAAATCTTATAGAATCATTGAGAAGTAGGGCTGGAAGGGAACTCCAGAGGTCATCTAGTCCAGCCCCTTGACAAATCATCCAATGCATCCATAATCTAAACTGTACATAACTCTCAGCACTGACAAATGGCTGTCTAACCCTTTCTTGAACACCTCTACATAACTGTCAGCATGGGGCCAACTGCACCAGTGCCACCTTCTTCAAGCTGCAACAACATGACTTTGAAAATAGAGACCTTTGGAAGTCAACAAAGGTCCTGGTTTATAAGGCTGTCATGCTTACTACCCTCGTCTACTCCAGTGAAGCCTAGACCGTCTACTGATGCCTCATTAAGACCCTTGAGAGCTTTCATCAGCGGTGCTTGCGTCGAATCCTGGGTATCAAATGGGAGGACCACTGGACCAGCTTAAGTGTCCTGCGTGAAGCTGCATCCACTGGCATCGAAGCCTTGCTCTTGAGAAATCAACTCTGATGTATGGGCCACTGTGTCCAGATGTCCGAGAACCACCTCCCTCACCAGATTCTCTTCTCCCAGCTCTCCGTTGGCCAATGCTCAAAGGGCAGTCAAAGGAACCAGTACAAAGACGGACTCAAGGTTGCCCTCAAGCATGAAAATATTGACACCAAAGCCTGGGAGGAGCGAGCTGCTGACCATTGATGTAGTGCCACCTGGTCCACCAAGACATGCACCACTTTGAGGCCCAATGACTTAATACCGAGGAATGTTGGCAGCTGAGGAAGGAGAAGGAGACCAACCCAGGGCTGTGAATCTCACTCACCTGCACAACTACATACCCATATTGTCTAAGAATGTGTGCATCCAGAGTCAGCCTCCTCAGTCACCTGAGGTCCTGATGGACTACATCCTTGATTTTGGAGGGACTGCCGACAGTCTAAACTCTACATAAGACTACCCTCAACCCTGACGCAACATAGACTTCACACCCTGATCTGCCGAGGTAAAGCAAAGGAACCATGGCAGGCAGTGTCCTACTTCTCATAGTATCTAGGGTCAGAAGGGGCCTAAAGCAGGCCATCTAGTCTGACCCCCTGCCAATGGCAGGAACAAGTGCCAGGGTCACAGAACCCCAGGCAAGTACCTATCCAATCTATTCTTGAAGGTGCCCAAGGTAGGAGCAAGAACAACTTCCC
>JAGPOW010000304.1:109315533-109399863 GCA_030014935.1 Caiman crocodilus | reverse complement strand
AGCCTCTCCCTCTCCTCTGGTGTCCCCACCTCAGCCCACAGTTTGGTGTCATCAGCAAACTTGGAAAGCTTACTTTCTACCCCTTCGTCCAAGTCTGCAATGAAGATGTTGAACAGCGCAGGCCCTATAAAATAGTATTAAGAGAAACCATGGCAGGCAGTGTCCTACTTCTGTAAAATAGTGTTAACATATGCTCAAAAGGGCCTGAGTAGAGAGCCATGTCCCCCACTACAGAGGAAGGCAAAAACCCCTACAGTCCCTACTAACGACCATGGGCTAAAATTCCTTCCTGACCCCAAATATAGCAATTGGTCTGAACCTGAGCATGACTCTCTAACTAGGAACCTCCAGTTTTGCTCTTAGCAGTAGAATCAGCACACCTCAGTTGAAGTCCCCAGCCTTGGCTATAGCCAATACCCAATGCCTCTGGGAAGGCTTAAAAACACCCTTGACACACATAGCAGAAAAGGGGGCACTGGGCAGTGTGGGAGCAACTAGCAAAGCCATGAATCATGGGGAATACCCATGGCAGAATATGGGCATAGTTATGCCTGGATCATCACTGACCAATGGCTGTCCAACCTCTTCTTGAACACCTCCAATGATGAAGAGTCCACAGCTTCCCAAAGCAGTCTATTCCACTCCCTTGCCATTCTCACAGTGAAGAAGATTTCAGAATATCCAGTCTAAACTTACTTTACTGCAAGTTCAAACCATTGATCCATGTTCTCCTCTCTGCAGCAAGAGAAAAAAGGTGCTTTCCCTCTTCTTTGTGACAACCTTTCAGGTATTTGAAGATTACTATCATTTTGCCTTTTAGGCACCTTTTCCACAAGCTGAACACCCTTAGTTCCTCCAGCCTCTCCTCATATGACTTGCCTTCCAAGCCCTGGATCATCTTTGTTGCCCACCTCTAGAACCTCTCTACCTTCTCGACATCCTTTTTAAAATAAAGCCCAAAACTGCACACAGTACTCCAAATGAGGACTAACCAGTGATGAACAGAGAGGCAGTATCACCTCCTGTGATTGCACCTAATGTTTCTTTTTATGCAGCTCAAACCACATTTATATTGTGCGTGGCTGCATGACACTGTGGACTCATATTGAGTCTGTGGTCTATCAAGACCCCCAAGTACTTTTCCATAGAGCTGGGATCCTGCCAGCTGTACCCATTTTGTATCTGTGTTTTTTATTATTCTTCCTTCTGAATTTCCCTCTCATTCTCCAGGTTCACAGTCCTTTCTAGTTTCATTTTGTCAGCAAGTTTGCTCAAGAAGCTTCCTATGTCAGCATCCAAATAATTAATAAACACATTGAACAGCACTAGGCTGAAGACAGACCCCTGTGGGACTCCACTTAAACCTCCTGCTGTTCTGCCATGGACTTATTAGTCCAGGGGCCCAAGGGTTGGACTTTGCCCACCCCTGTTATAGAACCTCTTCTTGTTGTTTTTAACCTCTTTTGACAGGTGCAACTCATTCTTCATCTTTGCCTTCCTTGTTTCATCCCTGAAGGTTGTTGCTATTTCCTGGTACATGTCCTTGGTGACCCATCCATTCTTCCATTGCCTGTACACTTTCCTTTTACATTTGAGGCTTTTTAGAAGCTCCTTCCATGTGCAGGGGGTAAGTGTATGTGTTTTTGACATACAAGGCAGCACTACAACCTTTTCTCCCAACCTTGTCTTTCCAAAACAGAGTGTAACCTTCCATGCTGACATTCCAGTCATAAGGGCTGTCCAACCAGGTCTCTGTGATGCTGGTCGGATCATAGTTCTTCTCTCAGAGTGCAGCTCCCAGCTTATCTTATTTCCCATACTTCTCACATTTGTATACATTTATCAGCCGTCTTTTGCATTTTGGCCTACTTGCTTCCCCTTTGCAATCCTGTAGCTCTCTGACCCTTTCCCAGAGTTGAGTTGCTTCTTTGGGTCCTTTCCTCTCTAGTCTGTGTACTCTGTTGCTGGACAGTTTTGATCATCTCCTGTGGAGCCTAGTTAAAGCTGTCTTCCAGATGATGCCCAAAGATGCTGTTCCCCATTCTCATCAGATAGATCCCAACTCTTGATAGCAGTCCTTCTAAAACAATCTGCACATTGTTGAAGAAGCTAAAACCTTCATGTCAACACCACACATTCACTTTCAGGATATGATGGTCTCTTCTTGGACCACTGCATTCCAAAGGAAGGATCAGTGAAAACACCACTTGTGCTCTCACCTCCTTGATCCTCCTGCCAAGAGCCTCATAGTTGCCTCTGATCTGCTCAGTGTCATTCCTGGCAGTGTTATTGGTGCCTGTGTGGACAAGTAGGAAGGAGTAGTGGTCCAAAGGATGGATAATCTTTGGCAGATTCTCTGACTTCTTGAATTTGAGCTCCAGGCAAGCAGCCCACTACTTCAGCCTCCAAATCTGGACAACACATTGTTGCCTCTGTCTCCTGCAGAAGGGAGTTGCTAACCACCAGCACTCTTGTCTTTCTTTTTGCTCCTAGTCCTGGAGTCCCTGTCCTTGGAGCCTTGCAGTTCCTGCTCTCTAGGGTGCTGCTTCCTCTCCCTCTTCCTTAGCAGTCCCACTGTAGAGTGCTTGAAAGTGGTTTCTGATTTCAATCCACTGCACTTCAATTCTGGAGACCCTCCTTTGACTAGTCATGTGCTTCCATTTCTCCTCATTGATCTTTGGCCCTTCCAGTACCAGTCTCTCGACTCCTGTCCAAGTAATTTTTCTGGTCCTAGATGCAATGCAGCATGGATACCTGTGCTTCCAAACTGCAAATCTTCCCCTCCAAGGCAGACATTAGCTTACACTTGGTGCAGATGAAGTATTCTTGACCCTCCGGGAGTAACATGTTGAACATGGCACATCCCATGTAGGGCACAACAACTAACCCAGACTCCATTTGTACCTCCTTTGTTCCTTGCTCAGCATTCCTGTTTTTAAAAAAGTATTTCTAATCCTCACAGTTGAAGAGGGCTGGAGTGGTGTGGGTGCTAAGGCAAATGGTTCACAGTCTAGGGGTTAGATGTTTGAGACCGTAGCAGAAGTGCTTATGATGTAGCCCTATCAGAGTTCAATGAGTCTGCAAATTTTGCTAAATACTTTTGTCACACAAGGACACAGGAAAGGAAAGAAAAGTTGAAAAGTGATAAAGCAAGATCCAAGAATATCCCAAAGGCTCTTAAATTAGTAGGCAAATGAAAAAGTAACTAAAGTGTATTATTTCTGAAAAATCTCATGATTTTTAAGACTGTCTTAATCTTTTTTGAACTCTGATTCATAATTAGGGGGGGTCGCCTGTGGCTGATCACTAATGGGGGGAGGCGGTCCCCCAGTGGCTGAGCGCCAAGTACGGAACCACCAGCAGGAAAACCAGCAAAACCAGAAGTGCACTTCTGGCGGCACTTCCGGTTTTGCGGCTGGTGCTTCCATGGGGTACATGGCCAATCTCAGGGTGTGCACATGCACCTACATGCACCCCCTGCGCATCACCATTGGGGATGGGGCTGTGGGGTTGGGAAGCTTGGGTGGGAGCATCAGCAGGTTCAGCCTCCCACCTGCCCTTCTACCCCAAGAAGTGGCTCAGGAAGATACCCTAATTCCTAGGGGGAAGCTGCCACCTGCCCCCACAACTGATGCCAGTGCCTTCCTGGCGCTATTTCTGGCTTGGGTTAGCAGCTGGTGTAAGCTGTGAGGCCATGCTGAAGATGCAGGACAGTTGGAGCAAGGGAGAGGAAGAGGGAGTGAGGACAAGGCAAGGGGCAGACAGACAGAGAAGCAGCTATGATGAGTGGCAGTGGCTGGGGCTGGGCAAAAGCAGGACTCAGCAACAGGCATGCTCACTGCTTATGGGGCCTTCCTGGCTACAGTTGCCCAGAGCCCGTTCTGGACTGCCCTGTGTCTCCTCCATGCCACCCCATATTACCTCCAAGCCACCCCAGGTCCATGGGATGGCAGGGGCAACAGCAGGGAGGAGCCCCAGGGTAGCACCAGCACAGGCTCTGGGCAGCTGCAGCCGGAAGGGCCCCAGAAGCAGTGAGCGTGTCCATTGCTGGGTCCTGGTTTGTCCAACACCCAGCACCAGCCGCTGCTGCTCATCATAGGCAGAGCTGCTTTTTTCTCTGTCTTCCCCTTCCCCCACAACTGTCCCACACCTACAGCATGGCCCTGCAGCTTACACCAGCTCCCAACCCATGCACTGGAAGCTGTACCATGTGGGTGCCAGCATCAGCTACAGATACAGACAGCAGCTTCTCCTTGGGGATTGGTACATTCTCCTAGGTCCATAGGTGATGCTGTTGTATTAGCTGCAGTCCCAGACAGTCGCCCCAATCCCTGGCAGGGACCTGCACACAGTGTCCACGTCTGATGCCAGCTTGGACTCAGTGCTGCTTCCTGCGTGCCGGGTGGGAGCTGGTGTAAGCTGTGGACAAGGTTGGGACAGGGACAGGACGTGCTTGCCTGCCCAGCATGATGCAGCAGCTGGAACCACCAGCTCCCTATGGCTAGATCCTGTGACTTCGTGGCTGCTGAACCAAGGGCAGGATACAATCCTGCTTATGGGGCCTATAAGCCTATATTTTGTCCACACTTGTTCTAGCATCAGGCTGTATAACACCTAGCAAAGCAGTCTTGCTACCATCCAATAGAGGACAGCTGTATATACACAAAGCAGTCAGATTTTTTGTATGCACATGAATTCAGCTCCTAAGAATGACAGCTGAGGATATTCTAAAAATCAGTGACTGCAGAACTAATCTTTTAAAATTCTGAATTTCACTAATGGATTATATTGGAAAGTGCCGAAAACAACAAACATTAAATTGGTTAAAAGGCAAGCATCTTTTTTGCTTTTGGGAACAAGTTGGAAGAGAATCAGCATTAGGAGAGTCCAAGAAAAGGAAGTGGGGTAGACTGCAGTAATTCTTGTCAAGGAACTGGAGTTCTTGTGGGAAGAGCTGGAGCAGTTTTGGCTAACACTGAATAGGCAGACAGGCAGCTGGGAAAGCAGAGAGAGGATTCAGCGAGTGTGTCTACACATTGCTGTACAGTGACATTGCTATGGTGCCATGCTTTAGTGCTTCCTTTTGGAAATACTAAATCACAGTGCAGTATGAGCAGTTACTGTGCCGTGTGTGCAGTGCATGGGTAGATTTTGATGCTATACCACCATAACGATGTGCTATACCCAGGGAGTTCACCACTACAGTGAAGCAACTGGCAATCACGTGTAGACACATGATCACTACGTCACCATAGTGCACCATATGGTGACGTTGTGTGTTGCTACATTGCCGTAGGGTGACGTGTAGACACACCGAGTGGGTCCCATGGTAAGCAGCAGGCCATCTAGAATATTGAAAACAAGGGTGGAGCTTTAGGTGCCTGGTGGAAGAAGGGCACTGCTTGCTTTGTATAGATAAGAAGTTGGAGAGCAATGAAATCCCTGTAGTGCTTTCTAGTGTGAAATTGTCCCTGAAACACCACTTTTGAGGACTGTGGAATCATTCAGACTGAGAGCCAACTTGTCATTCTACCATGAGACGTAGCCAATTGATAACTTAGACAGTAGGTTACGGACCTGTCGGATTTCTTCCAGAACCAACGTGAAAACCCAGAAGTAAAGTATAATCTCATTGGCAGATGGCCCCTCAGGGGGGGGTGGCTTGAAGTCCAGTAAAAGAACATAAGTAAATAGAAACAGAAACGCAAAATACATGATCACATTCCCCATAAATACTGTGACAGGGGCAGTCCAAAATTTTTCCCATCGTGTAAACATGAATGTTGCCCATGCTACATTTTCAGAAGGACTCTGCTTCTCCAATTTACCATCTCCCCTGTAAAACAAAGAGAGCAATATTTTGGCAACAGGTTTCTAAAGTGGGCTTGTAAAAAAACATTGAGCCTGATCTTGTCTGGTGCTTAGCCCATCTGACACCATGAAGGTTTGATACTTGTATAGTATGAATCAGTGGTGGACAACCTTTTGGCCCTGCAGGCCAGGTGAGGGATGCAAGGCTGGTTTGTGGGTTGGATCAGACTCTGTACTGGATTGTGCCCCAAGACCCTGCACCACTTCCACCTGTTGGGATCAGGCCCCAGGAGTATTAACCCCTACATGCCAGGATTGGGTTCTGGGGCCCTTTGCCACCCCTGCCTGGTCCTCTGTGATGGGATCGGGCTCTGAGGTCCTGTGCCACCCCTCCCCAGAACTGCAAGCTGGAATCAAGCCACATAGTGCCCTGTGCATATACAGTCTAGCATGTAGGGTCACAGCTTTCAGAGCTCCCCATAGAATGTGAGGGAGCCCTGCAAGCCGGATAACATGGCACTGGAGGGCAGATCTAACCCATGGACTGGGGGTTGAGCACCCCTGGTGTAAATTGGAATAGCTTTAGTTAAATCGCTGGAAGCGTTTTGCCCTTTAGCAGAAACACTGATAGGCTCATCTTTTAGACTTTGAATGCATTTAAGACATCAAACCAACTTAAAAAGATGGTGTAATTGTTTTAGTTTTAGTGTTTTTCATTTGATATGGTTGTGGGGCTTTTGGTTTTGTTGTGGTTTTAATTTAAATTTTAAATATGCCCCTAGCACCTTTTCAATACAAATATTGCTTAAAGAACAGAAAGGCCTCTTATTTATTTTTATTCCATGTACAAAAATCAAATTTAACTTTTAACAGTTATTTTGGTTTTAATAATCCAACATGATAATCTAAATAAAGATTTCATTTTGAAATAGCAGCTTTCTTTTAGGTCCAAAATGAATCATGCTTAGTCACATTAAGGAATACCTTACTCATTGAGAAATCTTGCTAAAGTTAGTGGAACTACTCAACAAGTACCTTGACTAAGGGTAGTGTGATACAGCCCTTAAGATTAAAGTCCTGGTAAATCACTAAACAGTATCACAGAATATTGCAGTAAAGCAACCCAGCTTATAAACTATACATCAATATAAGCTCTGACTGCATTTGGATTACATTAATATTGTGGTAATTGAGGATAAATTTGTTCCATGTGGTTGCAAACTGTTTTTCAGTTCTCCAGGGTATAAAGTTCTACCTACAAAAAAATGTAAATTATTCTACGCAGATAATCCAAAGCCCTTCTATTTGGCAGCAACCTCATCCAGTAAAATCTTGTGTTGTGTTTTCTTATTTTACTGTTTCCTGTAGCTGCACTGCGAAAAAACTTGTTTCCATCTAAATTGCCAGTATGGAGACTAAGGTATTATTGGGCCTTTGATTATGTGTTTCTGACATTATGGAGTACACCCTTTAATGAGAGACCTACACTTTGGGAAGAGCTTTGCCTACATCTTGCATAAAATTCAAAGCAATGATTCTTCACTGGTTCTTAATTTCCCTTGACATTCTTGATAATTATTAACTATATTTGTTATAAAGAGAAGTTTTCCCCTACAGTCTGCCTGTTTTTGTTGATTCTACAATGAAGTCATTGTAACATTAAATTGATGACATGATCAGAGGCATTCCCATGGCAACAGAATAGTGTTATAAACAAGATAATTATGACTTCACTGTGGGATTCAGAAGGAGAAACAGCTTGGGAGAAAGAGAATTTCCTCATTAAAACATATTTCTGAGATTTAAAAGCAAATGTAATAAAAATCATAGTATAAAATGTATGCTGTCCTTTCATCCTAGGGCATGGAATGCATTATAGATGTTAAGTAATATCAGCCACCTGGAGAAAATGGTGCTCTTATACCCATTTTATGAATGGGGAAAACAGAGAAACTAATTCTGTTTTCTCTGTAAAGTACTGGTAATTCAGTGCCAAATCTAAAAATAGAACCCGTGTTCTGACTCATTTTATGGCTGTCCCCCACAGATGACACTCCCTCAGATTCAGCAATTCATATGTTTCCATGAATGCTGCTGAATCAAATAACACACCCTGGGCAGACACCTTCGGCAAGGTTCATCATTTTTGTTGAACAAAACATATCTGTTTCAGACGTGCAGGTCCCTTTAGCAGCAGTAGTGTTGTGGACTTATGAAAAGTAAAATAGTTCTTTCTGTGAACTTAACAGTAGAAATTTTTTGGCTACATTCAGAGCTAAACTGATGGGCTTTGTGGTTAAGGCACTGGGTATGATTCAGCAGATCTGGATGGAGTCACAAACTCTATTGTAGAATTCACATGTGCCTCTGGGCAGGTCAGATGATCTCTTTGTGCCTCAGTTTCTTGTTTGTTGAATGGAATAATATTTTATCCGTCTCTTCATCTTATCTGTATTTTAACTACCCAGGGCATGATCTGTCTTCAGTGATCCATATGCATTGCATCTAGTGGTGTAGGATGCTGATTTTGAATTAAATCTTTATGTGCTGTTTTTAGGGTGAATTGTGAAGATGTGGACATATAAGACTAAGCATTAGAAAATTCAATCCTAAGTCTCTTTTGTGGCCAATGAGCAGCTCACCACTTATTTTGTGCAGTGTTAGATCTTAAATCCAAACTCAGTATCCCCCATTTGCTGAGTGACAGGAGGAGAGGTGACTTTAGGCAAAGTGTGTCAAACATACAGCCCATGGGCTAGATCTGGCCTACAGAGTCCTACAAACGGGCCCCTGGTGCTGCCCATTTTGCTGTGCCAGACCATTCCTGTGTGTAGTGTCCAGGATGTGCGCTGCCCATGGTGCTTGTTTGGGCCAAGTCCCAGGCTGCTCTGTTGGTGGTGCTCACTCAGCTGTGTCCTGGGCTGCATTGCCAGTGGTGGTCACTTCACTTGGCATCTGCAACCAAACAGGGCAGGTGATACCTATGCTGGATCAGGCATGGGGAGGAGAGGTGTCCATGAGCCTGATCTGGCTTGGGGACCAGCCATGCTCCACTTATCTGACCTGTGGAGCCATATTAGTTTGACCTGCCTGCTTTAGAGCAGTGGTTCTCAAACTCTTTAGACTCAAGTACTCCTCCATGAAATTGCCAGCACTTAGTTTTCACTCGTTTTTTGACTGTGAAAAAATAATAGTGCAATTTTTCTGTTGTAAAGAACTCAGAAAGACCTCAATAGGTCAATGTTTTTTACACTATGGATTCCTATTTGAAATCTCTGGCTTTGTCTTGTGAATCATGTGTAGGTGTTTGCACATTTAACAGTGTTACTATTGACTGTCCCCTCCTGTCACAACACCATTAAAAAGATTTCACAGTACCCCAGGGTGCCATGGTACTCTCTTTGAAAATCACTGCTTTAGAGAATCTGGCTAGTACAAAGGGCATCAGTTCTGTAGAAGTGTCCTGTAGAGACCAGTCAAACTATTTAAAAATGGCTTCATGATCATCTTTAATTTTCCATTTCCTGAATCATAATAGTAAGGTTATGGTATTTCCTGAAGTTTAATGATTGACAAGGGTCCCTCAGCTGTCCTTTGGGTCATCAGCTAATCATTCATCTTTCAAAAATATCCCATGCTTTGACTGTTATGTCTTAATTAAACTTCCAAACAGTATTCATGGATGCTCTCATACTTACCTATCTCCCTCCATGGAAAAAAGCAAAGTTCTTTCTGTGTCTAGGCTGTCCAGCTCTCTAAATGGCTCTGGCTCATTCTTTACTTGTTTTTCTTCACTGTAAGGAAACACAGTTTTTATTGAAAGACAGTGGAGAAGCAACTTTTCACTTCTGATCTGGAATTTCCATGGCTGTATCCTGGCCTGGGTTTTTGCCTCAGAGAGTGTCTATTATGGGGATAGAAGGAATTAGCAAGGTTGGGAGAATATATATTTTTTGAGAGGGGGTAAAGTGAAGTTGACTACAGGGCCAATGGAAAAGGGATGATCTTCTGCTCTAGAATAAATGGAGCAGGTTGACAAGTTTCCCCCCAAAGGATGTCAGCATGCTGGCCAGAGGGTGGAGGAATAAACCCACTATGTCAACCCTGCAAGATAACATAGCTGTAGCAGAGTTGGCTATTATTCTGGGCCAGTGAAATGGAGATGGTGGGAGTTAGTAGGCTGTAGTGACCATGTAGTGATAAAGGATCAAAGCCTGTTCAAGCAGAGAGGGTTAGCAGCATTAAGGTTCATGAGTTTTTTTTAGAAAATGACATGCAAGAGAATTAAGTGGCTAGCATCACATCTGGCCACCTTTGAATGACAAGGTATTCATTTATAGCTGGGCCAACTAGAAATGACTCTCAACACAAATCTGGAGTGAAGTTCAGCTCTCATCTCCAGAGTGGCTGCAGAAGCCCTTGGTGAGTCAGTCTACTCTGCACTGCATGAAATGCACCTCAGTATCAATGCTACGTAGCAGTCTTTTTGCAAAACTGATCATGTGCCAATATGTTCCCTATCTCAAGATGTAGTGTGTGCAGAATGGATGTATATGTTTAATAGTAGCACTCCTGGGCAAAACTATTTGGTGGTGTAGACAGATTCCTTCACTGCACGACTACTATACCCCACAAAAGTACATTGAGACCTCCCTCTGTTTTGGGGGGTGGGAGATGGAAGTGTTCTCACAAGAACAATTTCAGAAAGATTCATTTTGAAGGTCAAGTGAAGATTTGTGTTCAAAGGGTTAAGTTTGAACTGCGATTCATGTCTGAACTAAACTGCTTTATATTTGAGCCTACTAGAGTTGCTAGCTTTAATCATTAATAATGACATTGGCAGCCTGAGGCCGTAAAGAAGTTTTTCACTTGCTTCAAAAATGAATTTAAAAGGAATGTGGTTAAATCCTTGTGATTCTTAATGCAGCTTTTTCAACATGCTGTAGCCTTTCTAAAAGTCCCAGCTCCTGGATTCACGTGATTGTAAAAACTTCTCAGATTTTATTTGAAAAAGGAAAGAACAAGATTCTAGCCACATCTATGACAGAGGAAAGATTGAAAATGTGAACTTCTTAGAAATCTATAACATTTTAAGTTTTAAAAATCTTGATTGACTTAAAATTGACAGTGTCATATTTATGCCATTAGCAGACCAAGTGTTGCCCTCAATTTAACATGAGGAGAAAAGCCCTTTGATTTACAATCAAGCATGAGGCAGTGCCAGGAGGGTGAAGAGAACTGCTGTGGCTCAACTGCTGCCTGCCTTCTCCCATTGCCCTTTCATCCTTGACACTTCTCTCCCACAGCCTCTAGTATCTGCCTTTCCTACCTTGTACCACTTTGCTCTCTCTTTCCCCTTCTGCTGCACTCCTTGCCCTTTGCTCTGCACTGGCAGGCTCTGTCCCTGATGCAGCCTGGGGCCATAGCAGCAGCAGCAGGAAGCTGGCAGTAGTGCTGTGGGGCCAGGCTGGAAGAGTAGTGCCAGCTCAATGCAGCTGCTGCTACAGGTCTGGACTGAAACCATATCCAGTGCTTCAGGCTTCAACAGGGATGGGGCTTGCTGGCATGCAGCAAAGGTAAAGGTGAGGTGGAGTGGCAGGTTCGGGGAATAGACTTGGGGTGGGGGGCAGGGATCTGAGGCTGCAGGTAGTAGAAGTAGCATGGAGAGGAAATAGGGGGGAACAGGGGAATTGGGGTAGCCTGAGGCTGCAGGGGTGTGGCACAATAGGGCATAAGTGCAGAGGGGACAGGCAGCGAGGGGGAAAACTGCCTATCCTCCCACCTCCACACTGCCTGCCCCTACCATCTGCTCCTCACCATCCACTACTTCCTGCCTCATTACTGCCCCCCCCGACTTGCCATATCATGTTCCCTCTCCTACTGTCTCCCCCACTGTCTATCCCTAGCTGCCTGTTCCATTACTGTCCCTCTCATCACCTTTCCCCCTACCACCTGGAGTAGTGGAGGGGGACACATTTAGAATGATCCTCCAATGATTAGATTCCATACATGGAAAATTGTAATACATATGTAAATTTTCAAGTGTAGAGTCTCAATACTGAGAGGTTGTCTTGCCTCAGGGTCTTGTATTCAGGTAAATATGGTAGTTTTTAAAAACCTAACTCGTTATTTTAAATGCTTGAGGTTGCCAGTACTACATTTATGATGACCACTGTCTTAGCTGACACTAAAGCACATTATGTTTTTTACCAATTATTTTTCTTCCCTTGTACATCTCTTGCAGAAGGGAGAATTCTGTGTATACCTGAATGCTATTACATTTGTGTAGATTAAAAGAGGACACCAGAATCCACAGATTAACTTCAAGATCTGTGTGCTTGTTGACATGTCTCCCCACCATATTTTTGTCAAGAAAGCCTAAAAGTCAAAGGAAAAAATGTTTAGAAAAAGTAAGTCATTTTGTGTGACACAATGCAAATGCACATGCAGATAAATTATGTTTTTTCCTCTAGGAAGCCTTAGGAGGTATTGGGCAGGAAACATTTCTCAAAACTAGACTCTGGCTAGGTACAGATATTTGAAAAGCCTGAAGTGGAATCAATCTAAGTGGGATAATTTTCTGCAAGTGCCATAATTTAGATCAGTAGCAAACAGAACACACATTTGCCCTTTGATGGGGAAGGGAAAAGCAAATCTTAGACCAGGTTCTACCATTTTTAAACCAGTCTGCGTGCGCCAAACTTCTTCTCCGTTACTGGTATAGACCAGTTTTGCATGCTGACCTTCTTTTATGGGTATAGACTGTTTCCAATCACTTATATCAACAGAAGTATAATTTCTATACCTGGTCTCCATCTTTGTTGCAGGTTTCTGAGTATTGAACATTTAGTTATCCCTCTTTAGGTTACCTCAAACGTCATTTTGCAATGTATCTACACTGGCGCAGAACTTACTCATGCATGGTGCATAATATTTCTGCGGGTGGATCCCATGACCCTTTGCACTCCAGCACACTGAGCCTTCTGTGCATTCTTTCTCAGTGAATTGTGAGAGAATTTGCAGGTGCTTTTTGGGCACAGGAAGAGGTTTTGGATAAGGCAATGGAGAGAATAATTAGTTTGTATCAGTAAAGATTATATTAAGTAGTGATGGATTGTATTAAATCAAGCCATAACCTATCCCCTCTGGGCCAGCTAACTAGAGATAAAAGGACGCTTACTCTGAAACTGGAAATTTTTTTGTGTGGCCAGGGCTCCAGTTAGGGATCACATTCAAGTTACAACTTGAGTTAATTCTGAAGTGGGGAGAAAAAAGGCTTTAGAGGGGTCTAATACCCTTCTAATGGAGGGGATTTATCTCACGTCCCTGTGCAACAGCAATAACCCCATCAGGTTATGGCTTCAGTCATTCTATAAAGAATGGGTACTACCCTCTGATGCTCCAGAATGGGAAAAGGAAGGCAGTAGGTGAAGGCTTTTTTTTTACACATGGAGAGCTAAAGCCCTGGTAAAGCCTTTGTAAAGCCCTGGTGGAGAATACATGCTTCTCCCAGTGTCAGTGGAAAATTGGCACTGGGATAATTTCCACTGTAATTCAGTTTGCTGCCTGTTTCCGTGAGCCTAAAAGTATAATCAGATCCTTTCACAGAAACCAAAGGAGCTTCTTTGCATTTCATTTACCTGGACACCATCATGTGCAAAAAAAGTCTTGGCATCTGCTTCTGTAGCTAAGTGGAGGCATGTGGTTTTGCTCCAGTACTGGTTTCTTCTCACCAGTAAAGCAAAAGCTCGGTCTTCGCTGTTGTGATAACATTCACTGAATAGCTCTGTCAAATGAATGAAACAGAAAATGAATGTGTTCATGCATGTGTACTGGGGCAAAGGGAGAAATAATTAATTTTCTTGGCAAGTGAGTCCATTGTGTTAGGAATATATTTTAAAATGTTATGTTAAATTTCAGTGTTTGCAGAAAAGACATGGGGGAATTTCTCATGGCTATTAGGTGCCCACTCTACCTTTTTTTTGTGCTTGCATACTCTATTTGTGAGCTTTGGATGTATTTATGCATGCTCCAGGGGTTTAAATTACAGCATTTAAATTGCAGCAGCTCCAAACACCACTTTCATTAAAGTGCCTACAGTGCTTGGTGTATTCAGTCCTGTGCTTAAAAAAAAAAAAAAAAGCTTCACCGTTTTGAAGCTTGGGGATGCTGAATACACGAGACATGGAGAATGCTGGAATGTGCTAATTAGCATGCCCCAGCAGACTTGATTAATTGGGTCTGCTCTGACATGCTGTAATTATAGTAGCGTCACTTCACATCTACAGGCACCCTTTGTGTCTGACTTCTTTTGCCTTCCCTATTTGATATATTTTTTTATTGATGAATTTCCCATCCTTAGTTCTCCCTCAAGTGATGTAAAAGTCACTGTTCACAAGCGCTCAAAGGGTGAGATTATGCATTACAGTTAGAACGTGTTAAGAGCGCTTAAAACTTGAATGATCACACATTAAGGCTCATTACCCAGTGCTAAGTGACTTCGTTAACAAGTGCTAAGTCTTAAAGTTATGCCACTTCTGGTAAGGTTTATCTCTGAGGGGTGCTTCCTAGACTGAGTTAAATTCTGAGTGTTTACGAGATAAAAATCACAAAATTTGTGACCTGTGTGAAATAAAATCACAAAATTGCAGTTTTTCAGTATCCCATGAGGCACTGCTCCCAGGTGGACTAACTATAATCTAGGACTCTAGGCCTTGACCAACAGCTGGGAACAGCCAGGCAACCGGTGGATAGGGTTGGGACAAGTGGGTAGAGGAGCCAGGGGAACAGTTACATGGGGAATGGATAAGGGGAACATGGAGAAGGGAAGAGTGGATGAGTGGAGAACTGTGGAACTGCTGTCCTCTCAGATACTACATCATTCCCCTGCCACCCCAATTGCCCCTTCTGCCATCCAGCACCTCCACCTCTAGATCACTGCCCTTGTGCCCCAATCAATCTGAAAGACAGAGGTGCCAGTGAGAAGTGTTCCCCCTTCCTGCCTGTTTCTGGATTCCTGAAGAGCACACCACCCCTGTGTGCCCAGATTTAGCCCCTGCCAGGCCCTACAACTGAAAGGCAGGCAGAGGTAAGAGGACAAGTTGGGCAAGGAGCTGCCAGGCAGCTGTGGAGCCTGGTGGGGGCTGGATCCAGGTATGGACTGCAGGGATCCTTGGAGCAGGCAGAGAGGTGGAGCTTTCTTCTCCCCCACAACTACTGCTACTGCTCTCAGGCTGATTGGGGTGGCAGAACTGCAATCATGATATGGATGGGTCAATCAAAGGATGGGGGAATATGAGAGCTGATGGGGGGCAGTAGGTTTGTTTGGATGGTGGCGAGAGAGATCCAAGCAGCATGGGGGGTGCTCTTCCTACCTCTCCCCTACCCCCCAGCCTACACGGTGGGTAGAGTTAGCAAGCAGGGCAGACTCAAGCCCCTCACCATGTCCCTGCTTGCCAGCCTCCTAGCTGCAAGTCTGAGCAATGCATATTAGAGGCTATTAACCCTGAATGAGTAACTGATCACTAGCACTAATTAACTTTAACAAGACTAACATTCTTTAGAAATAGCATCTGCTAACTGTAATGTGTAATTTTACTCAAATACATGTTAATGACCTATTCTGCAACTGCCTTATGTGCACTATTAGACACCAGCCAAACCTTAGCAGATTTTCTTATGCTTTGAAAGGTTTGATTCTTCAAGGTGCCAACCCCCTCTACCCCTAGGAGCAATTCAGAAGAGATGAGTACAGTTTACATTATTAACATTAAATCCTAGCCAAAACGCAGCTGATGTCAAGCCACAGATATTTGCATACCAGCATCAGCCCTTTTGGGATCCTCTATCGACATTCTTATGGTCTTCAGTAGGAGCAAGTGTTCGGATGCTGTAGTGGTAGGAGCCATTCAAGGAAGTTGAATGTGTTTTGTAAAATTTGGTTTCCTGTGTCTGTTGCTGTACCAATTTTAGTATTTTATTTTTATGCATTTCCTTTTCCTGATATCACATCTCAGTCGCTTTAGTTTTGCAATGTCAGGTTTCTTTACTTAAAGTTCATATTGTTTAGTTTGACACAGATATCTTTACAGTCAGTGTCAATAGAATGAATATCCTCTGACTAACATATAGGCTTCCTGAAAAACACATAGTTATCAGGGCCACATTAAGACAGGGGTTCTGAGCCTGAGTTAACACCTAGTGAAGTCAATGCAACAAATTCAGTGGTCTTTGGATTAGGTCTTATCATCCTGCATGTGAGTCCACAGCTGCTGAAATGGTCAGGACCTTGGCTTTCTCTTCTAGTGCTTTGAAGTTTCTAGCCGATGTGGAGAAAGAGAGAGCCTCTGAAACCTTTGCATAACCTGTTCAGTCATGTCTGCAGGCATAATGAAACTGACTCACAGGGGAAAGAACCAGCGCACATATTGTGACCAGAACTTGTCTCCACAGCATTGCATCAGGGCATAACTTGTGTTTTTTGCTCCTAACCTGACTACCATCCAGGGGCAAAAAAAATCTTTAGTTCTGGTTAAGTGTTGCTTTCATGAGCAAGCCAGCTGGTCTTTCAAGGTGGGGATGAGATAAAGCTCAACTTCTGCTGATGCTCAACAACTGGTAATGCTGCAGGGATGTAGCATCTCATCAGCTGCTGAACTAATTATTTTGTGTAAACTTAAATTGTAGTTAGCAGTTGGTCATGCCCTGTTGGTCACCCCCTGACAGAGACTAGCTTGAGTTAACTGTTACACGTGAAGGAAAACCCTAAGACTTGTTGCTCTTGGTGCCCTGTGTCCCCCTTCCAACAATGAACTCTGTGTGGTGGAAGAAAGAGAAAGCAGTGGGCCTGGCATCTGAAGCAGCTTGCCTTTTTAGGAGAGAGGATTCCTCCTGCTGCTCATCTTTGATGTTGCTAAAGGAGAGGAGATCCCATGCCACTCTCTGAGCCTCTTTAGTAGGATGGGCCCATGCCACCAATACTCTATATAGGAATCAGAGCCATAGGAAGCCTAGTGCTTACAGCTGCAGCTTGATATAATCTGATCCTGGTTGCTGTTAGGATCTTCCTTGGTGACAGATATTTTTAGCTGTGGCTGCAGCTTGAAGTGAAAAGTTAAATGAAAACCCTACAAGGTAGCTGGTTTGGAGTATCTAAAATAATGGGCACCTATACACATGCAACAAGGCTGCTCCAATGCGCGTTGTAATTACAGTGTGTCAGAGGAGACTCAATGGAGTCTGCTGGAGTGTGGTAATGACTGTTCCAGCAGACTCCAGCGTGATGTGTATCAGTGTCCCTAAACAGAAAAATGGTGTCGGGGGTGCTTTAACTAAAGCTTATTTAATGAGCTTTAGTTAATGCTCCCCTGCCACCATTTTTCAGTACAAGGACACTGATACACATGATGCTCTGGCCGCTTTAATTAAAGCAGCTCTCGGAGCGGCTCTAATTAAAGTGCCCCTCCCAAGCATGTTTATAAACTCTAGGGCTGTGAAGCTTTGGTCGCTGATTCAATTCAGCAGAGATTCGGCCTGATTTGGTGGCTGAATCTCCGAATCTGAATCAAATCAGGAGACCCTTTAATCTCTCCAAATCAAATTGGAACCCTCAAATTGATTTGGAAAGATTCGGCGATTCGAATATAGACACAGCTTTAAATGTTTTTTTCTATATACCTCCAGGTAGCACGCAGCTCATGAATGCAGCAATGGTGGGATGGATGGAGTATCCCACAGGAGTGCAGGGGGGTCTCCAGAGCGCTCAGCAGCAGACCCAGAAGTGAACCAGAAGCAGTTCTGGTCCACTTCTGGGTCTGCCAGGGAGTGCACGGGGGCCCCCCTGCGCCCCCCAGGCTCAGCGACTGGAGCCTCCTGGGTCTGAGGGGGGGGCACTCAAGGGTCCCTGTGGCCAATTGCCAAGCTGGGTAGGTGTGGGGGGCCCCTTGCTTCTGGGTTTGCCACCAAGCACCTGGGGGGCCCCCCGCACTCCTGTGGGACACTCAATCTGTCCCAGCATTGCAGCATTCATGAGCCATGCCTGGTACCTTGAGATATGTAGAAAAAATATTTAAAGCCGTGTCTATGGCTGATTCACTGATTCTCTTAATCAGCATTGAATCTTCAGATTCAGCCTAATCTAATCGGGAACAGTAATCTGAATTAACAAGTCCCTGATTCGGGCTGAATAGGGCCCGTTTTGCACATCCCTAATAAACATCCATTCATGTTGGCAACCTACACAGCCATAGCAAGACTGAGGAATAAAACTCTGAACTGGATTAGATAATGGACTAATCCAGTCCATTGACCAAACTTCCAAATAGACCCACACTGCACAAAGTGTTTTAGCCATTTTATTTTTTTGGTCACTTTGTTATACCCCTGTGCTTCTTATTTGAACATTAGAAACCCAAGTTTACAAAACTCCTGGAGAGAGGAAGTTCATAAGGTATTTCTAGCCTGCACAATACTGGGAAGTATTTGAAAACTGAAGAAAACATGGACTTGGAGGATAGATTGGGAGGACACTAAAAGAGAGAGAACTGAGAAATGCAGTTACAAAAACGGACTTTACCCCACATTTGGGAGAAGAGGAGTAGGATTATGACTAAATTATTCTTCTAGAGACAGCCAGCAGACAGGGTGTATTTTCATGGGCACAGTGGGGTTGTTTTTTGAACCTGAAATGGTCTCCCTCCAATCAGGGACCAGTTTCCCTTTAGCAAAGCACAACAAACAAACAAACAAACTCCCCACAACATAGCCCCAAAATAGTGATTTAAAAACACATATTAAATGAAATATTTATGCTAGAAGAGCCTGACTTGAGAGAATTGAATGACAGAGCTGCAAAAGTCTTGAACTTCCCACAAAAGTATGTCTGTTGTTATTTTAAGATTGTTTCGCTAGTTGGCCTTTCAGGGCCAGTCACCTCTTAAATATTTGATGATGATCTTAAAGGCTGCGGTTGCTTACCCACAGCGAGCTGCTCATACTTAGCCTCTTTCATTATACGAACTACTTCGGTCTCTGCCTCCAGTCGGGACATCTCTTTAACAATCTTACAAGCTGCCAAAGCTGCAGCTACACCTTCCTGTCCCTGGAAAATTCAAAGGAGGTAAAGACAGCATATTATGAATATTGGCGATTCTGAATGAGAGGACGATCACCAACAGATGTGATTAGATTTTGAAAAGACAGTTTTCCTGTGGAGAATCTCCATTTTTGGCAGAGATTAGAACAACAACAACAAAAAAATCTTTGTTGGCTTCCAAAATATTTGGATTCAGAAATGCTGCCACAGTGTCTCATGAGAGCTGGACTTCTGGCACCTTGCAAGCCTAAAGATTTCTGGGAACTAAGCTTGAGAACCTATAAAGGAGCCTGTTTTCCATGTATCAGGCAAGAGCCAAGACAAGAACAGTGACTGGTAGAAATAGAGAAACACACTTCTCCATTTATGCAAAGCAAGAATCAAAGATATGCTGTTGTGCTCCTTCCATCTGTCCCCATGGTGCCAAAACCAAACACACAATTAACCCATTATAAAAAGAACAAAATCTGAGGTCAGAAGGATGAGTCATTGACTGTCTAAAGGACAAATGGTAGCTCCAAAGCCAGATCCTCAGCTGATGTTAATCAGCAGACCTCCATGGAAATCAATGAAGCAGCATTGATTTTCTTCACTAGCTGTGAAGCCCCCAAGCATTCATCCATAATAATATTTGACTGCTGTTAACTTGAGCTACATTCAGACTAGAGCAACTGAGAGGTCAACACTTACGTAAACGGAATATATTACATTTTGGAAAGTAAACATCTTATCAACTCCATAATCACAAAACTACATATTCCAATATTCCATATATTTATATAAAATTGCCAATATCTGACTTCAAGTAATTACATGTAGAAAGCTTACCGTAGCCCAGAAGAACTTTGCCATCTTGTGGCGGTTTTGAAGTACCGCCCATAAAAATAAATCCCTCCAAGGATTCTCACTTTTCTGATTCATATCCAGGAGCCCCAGGAGCCGTTTTGCATTTGTTTTATCCTAAAAAGTTTATTTTTTACAAAGTATTTAAGAATTTGATCATTACTTTATTTTGTATGTTTAATGCAGTATTAGATACACCCATGGAAACTCCAGCAGCAATCAGCAGTTCCAGAGACTTCATATTCTTTAATTTTTTTAGAACCAAATGGCAACTGATTCACTCCATATACTGAATCAAAAGGGCCTTGTATCCAGGATACAACCTAATATGTGTGAGAAAATTCTGGATGAAATCATTCTTCCATTGAAGTCAATGGCAAAGCTCCCATTAACTTCACTGAGGACAGGATTTCACCCTCGGTGTATAATATCATCCTAGAAACGCCTGTGATTAACTCATCAGGACTGGACTTCAGTTACATCAGATTTCCACTTAGTTCAAGCGTAAAAGACATAGTTTCAAGGCAAATGAACAAAAGGCATTTTATTTAAACACAAACAAGCCTCCATCGGGGCCTGTGCAGGAGGAAGTACTTCATAACTCCATTTATTTTTAGCTTATCAGCCTCACTATTTCTACTCTCCAAACAGGGAATAGCTCAAATTGAATGCAGGTTGCTTTTGAGTTGAATGGAAAGTATTTTACAGAAAGCCTAACAACTTAGATCAGCTTCTGAGTGTTACAATGATGTAATCACCCCTTTCCGCCATGAGGTTATTAGAAATGGTCCGAAAAAGTACTATTTTTTTCTAAAACAATTTTTTTTCCCCAAAAGAATCTCCTTTTTCTGTTTTTCTTGTTGAAATCCTGGTTTGGAGGACTGGCTGAGTTTTGGAGGTTTACAGGTTTTCTGTGTAAAAATTAAAAACTTAAAGCTTTGAATGAAAATTGGAAAAAAAATTGTTTTGGAAGTCACCAAAGGTTGTGTGTAGATTAAGCAGGGGCCCTAAATTGAAGCAGTGGGTTTTAAAAAACACCACTTCAGTTTAGGGCTGATTAAACCCTTGTGTCGTGCACACACCCTGCTGACTTACCTGGCAGGGAGGGGAGGTCAAGCTGATGGTGGGCAGAGAGGTCCCTGGGCTGTGGGAGGAGCTGGTGCTTCCCTCCGTGCCCCATCATTGGTGGCACCTGCCCGCAGGCACCCAGCTCTGGCGGGGGCACCGCAGCGGTGGAGGGAAACACTGGGCCCCCATGCAGCTCAGAGAGGCAAGCAGGCTCCAGGGGTGGGGTAATATCAGGCTCACCACTTTTCTTGCGCAGAGCCTGCTTTCCCAGGCTGCTGCCAGGCTGCCTGCAGGGCTTCCTGCAGAGCCATGGAGCTGCATGGAGCCCAGTGCTTCACTCCGTGGCTGTAGGGGCAGCAAACTAAAAGTCCTCAAAGGAGTTTTAGTTTGTTGTGCTCCAAGTCATTTAAAGTGCATTATGCTGCTGAATTTCCTACAGCTGCTAGAATTAATGCGCAATACACCGCCAAGGCATGAAAACACCGTCACCATTAAAGCAGTGCAAAAGCATTTAGCCTGCTTTAAAGTATTGTGCCTACATGCTTCTTGCTTTGTTTACACACAGCAAAATGGTGTCACACCAGCTTTATGTTGGTGTGACACTGACTTCAGTTGAGTTACTCCCAAATTCCACCAGTGTAACTGAGAGAACACAGGTCCACAATCTTGTTTCTTTAACACTGGCAAATCTGGAGTAAGTCCACTGACTTCATAGGTGTCATTCCACATTTGAACTGTCTTTCCTGAGAACTAAATCCATTCCAGAATCAAGCCATGTTATGTTTCAGTATGATCAATCTGTACAATAAAATCTGTATAGTAAAAGGACTACTTGGGATATTTTAGTGAAGTTCTTACGCAATCATTTATTCCACTGTTTCCACAGTGTTAAGTCAACACTTGTGAGGGACAAAAAGATTTAATCGTTCAATTTGACTAAATAATCAAAATTATGGATGCATTATTTCATTTTGGAAATCAGTTTGGACATTTTCAGTTCAAGTTTTTTTAATCCTTCAGGGTTTTAGAAAACTGGAAAATGTAAAAATTAAAATATTTTAGCCCAATATTCCCTTGCCAACAGATCAAAGGAAGTGCATATTCCCCTCTACTCAGCACTGGTAAGGCCACATCTGGAGTACCATGTCCAGTTTGGGGCCCCCCACTACAGAAAGGATGTGGACAAATTGGAGAGAGTCCAACAGAGGGCAACAGAAATGGTGAGGGGGCTGGGGCACATGACTTCTGAAGAGAGGCTGAGAGAGCTGGCTTATTTAGTCTGGAGAAGAGAAGACTGAGGAGGGATTAGCAGCCTTCAACTACCTGAAAGGTGGCTCCAAAAAGGATGGAGCTAGATTGTTCTCAGTGGCAGCAGATGACAGAATAAGGCTCAAGTTGCAGCAAGGGAAGTTTAGGTTAGATATTAGGAAAAACTTCCTCACGAGGAGTGTAGTAAAACACTGCAACAGGTTACACAAGAGAGGCTGTGGAATCTCCATCCACAGAGGTCTTTAAGACTCAGCTAGACAGAGCCCTGGCTGGGATGAGCTAGTTGAGGATGGTCCTGTTTTGGTCAGGGGGTTGGACTAGATGACCTCCTGAGGTCCCTTCCAACCTTAGTTTTCTCTTATTCTAAAAGCTGAAATAGCTCCTGATAAAAATGCCATTATGGTACCTCACAGACGAAGTATAGGAGCGTGAAGTACCCACTCTCCTCTATAGGCCAGTGTCCCTAGTCAGTTAATATCTCTCATGATGATGAATACAGAAATCTAACAAATAATCTTTCCCTTAGGCTATATGTGTAATTCAATCAAAATAAAATACAGGCAACTGGCCTACACTGTGTCTTGTTGAATATTGGATCTCCTGCTTTAAGATAAAATACTGTGGCTCTTCGTAAGCAAGGGCCCTTACTATTTTGAGAACTCAGTTAAACTGATATTTGGGGTTGGTACAGCCTGTTACGTATGTTCCCCATCCACAAAAGAGAAAGGAAGGTGTTGTCGAACTGATATACTTGAAGACATTCCACTAGTACTAAACTAGTAGAAACTGTAGTTAATTTTTCTCAGAGTTCTTAAGAAACTGATATGAATGAACAATTCAGGATTATAAATCCCTATGTTCTTTTCTATGAATCTACTTCTACAACTTTAACTAAGTTCAAGAAATAGCAATACCAGAATTGTGGCAATTGATGGAGTTAGGGAGTTGAGAAATCACAAAATATTTTACTAAATATCAATACACAAACCATCAACCCCCTCCATTTCTAGTTTTGACATTTGCAACATGTTAACAATGTCTTTCTTTCATCTGACCTCGCTTTTAATTATTTTAATAAAGCTAGTCATTTAAAAAATAAACCAGAGAGGATTGGTTTAACCTGTGAATCTTAAGTGTAACTCACATATTTCTTTTTGCTTCCTTGCTTGGCTTCTTGGTAGAAACCTTTGCAGGCATCATGAAGAAAGTCTTTGAGAACTCTAGAAACTTCATTGAGGGTAAAGAGTGGGTAGGTCTCCTTCACTTCTCTGTGTTGTTGCCCACTGAGTCCTGCCAAAGTCAATTTGCTTTCCTCATGCTTCTTCAGCAGAAGAGAATAGAGGAGACTTTTCTGAGAAATGGAGCAGTAGAGCCTCTGAAGCCGGCTGTACGTGAGGAAGTCGTACATGTTGGCCCCGTTGTCAATAAATAATTTGACAAATTCTGGTTTATCATTCACCAGAGCATCCATCATCACCTCCTCCAGGTCACAGGACTAGTTTGATATAAAACATGTTAAAGGATGTCAGAGGAGATTAGTGTAAGGAAATGAGCCCTTTACTCACTAAGCTACTGCTTTTAAAACTGTGCCATGCCACCAATTAGTGTTTAGCAGAGAGTCTGGTTTTCCCTTAGAAAAAAATCACAAATTCTCTAATAAAAAATAGCAAACTCTCTGATTAAATCCCCCAAAATCTGTGATTAAAATAAGTCCCCCCACAAACTCCCCCAGCCCTGCTGATGCCTCTTACTCCCCCTGCCCTCCACCCAGCCCTGCCAGAAGGGGCTCCTAGCTGCCAGGGCTACAGAATCTGGGACCTAGGTTCACAGCCCCTGCCCCTGGCAGAAGGCCGCAGCTGCTGCAGCAGAGCAAAGCACAGAGCCCTATCGCCTGGCCACTATCTGCTACCTGCCTGCTGCAGGCTCAGGTGTGGGAGCTGGCTCCTCACTGATGCACACGTTCTGGGGGACAGGGGGGACTTGTGCCCTCCCAGATCTGTACATGGGGCAGGACTCCCCAAGTGCCACATACCTCCCAGCTGGGCAGCAGCTCCAGCCCTGCCCAACTGCCCCTCGGGGGCCTCAACCCCCTGCTACTCTGCAGCTTACCTGTGGGAGCTGCGTTCTAGGCTGCCTGGCAGCATGTGTATGCCACATGGTGCCACCTGCCTGACCACTATCCTCTCACTCCCTCCCAACCCCCTTCAGGCTGGAGCTCTGCTAGCCTGCAGGTAGCTCATTGCAAAACTGCAAAATCCAAGGGTTTCTCTACAAAATGAGAAATCTGCATTTTACTCTGATAAGGGGCGAAATTCATGTTTTAATCCATTTTTCCGTGGGAAACAGAAAACCCAGATTCCTGGTGATTAGTTTTCTGACTGACATCTACATATAAATGGGAAAACACCATTACATGACATTTACTGCTGCCCCGCTGGTGTTGTTATATTATTTATATAGCAGTAGTGCCTGGAAGCCATGGTCATAGGCAAACACCCTGCTGTACTTTGTACTGTACATGCAGAAAAGACAATAAAGACTACTAGCAGTTTGAGGGAGAGCTGGTTTAGAAAGAGAACGACGAACTTGACTCTTCAGCCATAAGCTCAAAGAACAGCCAGCATAGGGTAATGCATAGTACATTTTCTTAGATTATACAGGGGGAATAACAGTGGCCTTTGGTTTCTGGTGCTACCTACATAAAGGTCTTGTCAGTCCACAGGACTGTTTGTACAACTGTAATCTATGCCAGGACAGTCCAGTTGGCAACCTCTGGGCCACATGTGGCTTGCAAGGGGTTAATCTGCACCCCCAGGTTCCACCTGGCTGTTTGTTCCCTTATTCCTTTGGCTGCTGCTACAGTCAGGATCTCCAGGCAACTTCCTCCCTTCTCTGGCTTTCACTTTCTGCCTCTGCTGCAAGGGGCAGGGCAGGGCAGGGCAGCACAGCTCAGTGCAATCTGCATTTCCAGGTGCTCCTGCAGTCAAAGAGGTGAGGGAGGAGGGGCTGCCTGCCCAGCTACCCATGCCTATATGGTGTAGTGGTAAGAACTAGCAGATGAGGTGATGGGGACTGTGGCCTCACTGGTGTGGCCTCCCAGCTGCTAAATTGGACAGTCCTGAGCTATGCAAGTAAATCCTCTTTACCTTCCATTCCACATCTCCATTGAATATTTCACTTTTAGCTATGTCAACTCTATTCCATGCCACTGCCAGCTTCAGTTCATCCAGATATTCCTGGGCTTCCTGACTGTGGCTTTTACAGGCTGCCAAAAGCACAAAAAGTTAACAAATTCAGCGCTTAAATCTGCATTAAATTAGACCTCATGCATGCTTGATTAATATACGTATAGCTCAATAGATTGAGTCCTCTTGTTCAGTTATCTCAAAATTGTGGGTTACCAGTACAGAAATTCTTCAGACCCTTCTTTAATTTACTTCAAATATAACAATCTGAAAACTTATGTCCATCTTATCTTTTGAATGTTGTAGGTCCGCCAAAATCTCTCATTAAAAACATCAAAACAATCTCAGTCCTGTACAGCTAATCCAGGAAGTCAGTGGGTGGTTTGTTTTTGTTTTTGTTTTTGTCTTTAATTCACAGGATGTGGGTTACCCCCTCCCCATGCTGAAACTTGGATGGTCCAATACAAATTGAAATGGATGGCTACCTTACTGTACTCTTCTGTCAGAAGAGACAGTGAAGGTTTGTAGGAAAACTACTGCTTTTATTACTATGGAAGCTTATTTGGATGTGTAGCTTTTTAAAATGTTTTTTTAATTGAGATATAAAATCCCCAGCATATTTCAGTTCCTCTATAGCCTGTTGCTTCTGACAGGAGCTAATACCAACCATGGATCAGATAACATATATATTTTTAAATTGTCTAGTATGGTCTTATATAAGTATGTATGTGAGTGTTTCAGTTATTTCACCTACAAGCAAACAGAAGGCTGCATCAAACAGGAACCCCTGCTCAACAGCACACTTTGCATGCTTCAGATTTTTTTTAAATGGCTCTATTTTGTATAGGAGTAAACTCAAGGCCTTTATGGGTTTTTCTGAGGGAAAAAATCCAAAACCAAGAGGAACCCCCTTTATCACAGAATAGCTAGTATCTGAAAAACCAGGATACTCACCTGGGATGTGGTAGACCCAAGTCAAAATCCTGGTCTGCCTAATTCAGGCCAGGTATTTGAACCTCTGTCTCACCTCTGATGAATGCCCTGGCTACTGGACTGTTGCCTATTCATGGGTGCATGTCACTTGGTTTTTCAAGGTGCAGCTGCTATACATTGGAGCAAGATGCTGGATTTCGTGGGGAGTGTCTACACATGGCATTAGGGGGCAGCAATACACTGCAGAGTTTATTGCTCCACTGAGTATTGCTTCCCAGATCACAGCAGCCTGACTGGCAGGAGACTGGGGGCAGGTCAGCCTGTCAGCATGGGGCTACTCCAACCAGGCTCAATATGCTGTGGAGGGGTTGCAGGGATTATGAAGGTGCTTCAGTGTGGGGCTAACTTCAGGCAGCCCCAGTCATATGCTGCGTACACAAAAACCGTGCAGTGGAGTAGGACTTGTATTTACTTGTCCTTGTATTTACAAGTCCTACCTTGCTGCCGAGTGTATTAGTTTCGTGTCCCCTAATAGGGGTGTACATATAGAAGCTTTTTACAGCATGATTAATTACTGCACAGTTAACATCTCATGTAGATGCACCCAGTTTGTTGTAATTCAAGTGAGTGCCCTAACTTCTAGGTCAGGTGTGCATGTATGTGTGTGTGTTTTCTCCCTGGTCTTGAACTAGAATTCTATTTTGAACCAAAGAAGCCTTTTTCTGTTGAGACTAGTACATATATTCCAGTAAAAAAGTTTGGCTTTAACAAATACATGTAACAAATAGATGATTTTTCTGGTGAAAATCTGTTTTTATCAGAAAATTCCCAATTTAGATGTAATCCAAGATTTAAAACACGTTCTAAAAATGGTCTTTCTTATTTGAAGCTCTCATTCTATAAACTGAATGACCCTTGGCAAGTGAAAATAATACTTGGCAGAGCAACAACAGGCAAACTTAGCTTTCAGGAATTAAAGCTGTACATATCCTACACAAACTCTTAAGTTATTAGAAGAATATGTACTTAGCATGTAACAAGTATAAATGCAACACAAAAAGGATTCTTACCTTTAACCAAAGCTTTCAAAATGACTGTGTCTAATTCTTCTGAGCCTTCTTGCTCAAAGTCATGAACTGTTAAAAGATGTTGCTGGGAAATAATGTTCTGAATCTATAGGGGGATTGAAATAAAGTATTTTGTCATCCTGTTGCTATTCAAATTGGTGCTATGATCCATACAGTAGCAGAGTCCCCCCCCCCCCCCAAGAGCTGCCTCCAAGAGCTTATATTCTCAATTTACAGAATAGACAAAAGGTGGAAGAAAGGAAGAATTATTAGTCTCAATTTCTAAACAAGAGATGTGAGAACATAATAGTCTGTGATAAAGCTGGGAAAAGAATCCAGATCTCCTGAGTGCCAATCCAGTTGACTTTATCATTCTCAGTTGACTTTTGACCTTTGTAGCTAACATGTATAGTGTTATGAGTTCTAAGCATCTCGCCTTTTCGTTCTTCAACCCAACTTTACTCCTACTAGCAGCTTCCTTTGTTTATTAAAATGCTTTCTAAATGTTCTTTGTGTGAGAACCATCAAAAGTTGATTTATGCTGGGAAACTCCAGTCTAGAACAAGATTGGAGAAGGACTGGCTAGGCTGTAGTACTACAGAAAAGAACCGTATGATGAATATGAGCCAACAGCATGCTCTTGTTGCAAAAAGGGCCAATAGCATACTGTGCGGTATTAACAGCAGCATCATTTGCAGATTAAGAAAAGTGATTCTTCTGCTTTATTTGGCACTGGTGAAGTGTCACCTGGAGTATTTTGTTCAGTTTTGGGCCCCACTCTTCAAGAAAGATGTGGAGAAATTAGAAAGACTCTAGCAGAAAGTGACAAAACTGATTAGAGACTTGGGAAACATTAATTAAAGAATTAGGATTATTTAGTTTGGAGAAGTGAAGACTGTGTTAGGGGGGGCAGGGGAAGGAGGGATGATATTTAATAACAGTATTTAAATACCTGGAGTGGTTATGGAGAGAATGGAGATAGACTAGGGGTAAGCAAATATGGCTCACAAGCCGAATCCAGCCCACAGAGGGATTTGTCCAGCCTGCGGCAGGTCCCTCCGTCACACTTGGCCCAGGCACAGTCTGACCCATGATGTGTCCCATGCCCCCAGACATGCAGCAGGGCTGGGGTGTCTTGGTGATTGGACTCCATTTCCCAGCTGACCTGGCAGTGGCAGCTCCTTCCAGCTGTTGCTGCCGCTGGACCCAACCCTGCTCCCTGGACACCCAGGCCCATCTGCCCTCCACCTACTGCTGGGAACTTGGCCGGGTGGCTGAGATGAAGCTGTGGGCCAGTGGGAAGTGGCATCTGGGAGCCATATAGTTGGGCAGGGCCAGGGAGACCCTGGGATCTTAGGGCAGTGCTAGCACAGGGCCAGAGACATGCAGGGAGCAGATCACTGCCCCAAGACCCTAGGGTCTCCATGGAGACTAGCTGGGACCCACATAGGCAGGCCCTGAACCCTGGGCTGAGTACACAGACCTGGCCCTGGCCCTGCCTGCCATGCATGTGTGGTCAGGGCCCTGTAGCACCCACTCCAGACCTGCCTGCCCCGGCCATCATGAACAGTAGCAGTGGGTAGGCAGCCGTGAAGATGGAGGTGCCCTTCTCCTTGAAGGAGGGGCTGGACCTGCAGCCCAATTTCATGCTGCTGCCCTGATTCAGTGGTGGCAGTCTGGGTGCAGAGGTGGTGGTGGCAGCAGCTAGGCAGAAGCTTCTTCTGGGCACTGGGGAAAAGCAGGACCTGGCAGTGGGCATAGCACCTCCCCCTTGCTGCTTCTTGGGCCCTCCTTGCTGTGGCTGCCCAGCTGCTGCTGCCACTGCCAGAGCTGCCACACCCAGGCCACTGCCACTAAAGCCAGGTAGCGGCACAAACTCAGGCAGTGGCTCCAGCCCCTCCTCAGGGTACGAGAGCTGCCTGGAGGTGGTGCTGGTAGTGGTGGAGACCCCAGCAGAGCTGCCCTTGCTGAAGCTGCTGCCTGCCATCAACATGGAGCAGCTGCTGCAGCTGCTCCAAGGTACCAGATCCATGCCCATGCCAGCTCCTTGCCTGTCCAAGGCCCCATCTCCACACAGGGAGTTTCAGTGAGCTGTTGTGCACTCCTGCAATCCAATCATTTGACCATTGCAAAGTTCAGTGTCCTTCTAAAAGGAGAAACTACCCCATTGCTCTGTAAATTTATACAGTCTGTGGGTCTTGTTCTTTTTATGAATAGCATTTATTATTGAGAGAAGATGAGGATGGTGGAGATAAAGAAGAGCAGCAAGTCTATTCATGCACATCCAGAACCAGACTTCTGCTTAATAGTTTCAGCTCATGGATTGGTTCTTCACAGCTGCAGAACCTCAACAGCTGCACCGCATGAATCATACTTCATGGCCTCCAGAGGGACTCCCTAGATCATATGTTCTGACTGTTACTTGAGGACACTATTTAGGGGAGGATAGAGCACTAAATGTTTTAAGTGAATTACTGAGCCAAAAATAATTATAGTCTCATCTGGCCTAATTTTGATCTCAAATACTTTTTGTGTGGCGTTCGTCTCAATTTTATGCCTAGCTTATTTCTGAACAGCCTCCTAGGAAATCTGATAAAACAGGGTGGTTACCAGATGGACCACAGAAGCTGGAAGCAAAAGTCTGTGAATCTGATACATGAACATATCAAACAAACGAGCTTACTGTTGTTGTCCACTGGCGAATATCTTTCCATAAAAAGTTCTCTGAAGGAAATTTTTCTTTGAACTGCTTTTTGACCACTTGTGGCACAATAAGTTGTGGGTCATTCACTAATGCAGCTAAGATGTCAGCTGTCCCCCCAGATCCGGCTAAGATGAGCCAGGGAGCAGAGTTTTCCAAGCCCCTGCAAATTCTCTGTAGTTTTAAAAATATACTTTAGTATAATGTTGTGGAAAGAAAAATAAAATAGATTAATACATTAAGGTATGTTAAAATACATTACAACCAGGGATGGAACACATGCCTGAACCAGACTTACCATGTATTCAGCCCAGGCTCATTATTTGGGTTCACCTTAATAACTGACTTTTGTGACGGTATGAATTGCAGACTATACATTATTGCCTATCGTACTTTATACTATGCACTAGTCCTGGTCTGTTAGTGCAAATTTTCAATCTTGGGTCCAGAATAATATAGAAAAAAGCAAGGATGGGAATCTCAGTGAGGGGAACCCTCCCTCCTCCCCATCCAGAATAAACTGGATGTCCTAAAAAGGAGAGCTATCTTGTAGGAACAGGTTATCAGTTACTTTGCATCAGCTGAAGCCTAGCAACTAGGAAAACGGCTGCTGGAAGGGTTAACAAGGAACATTGTTTATGTAGTTTCACTGTATCCACTGACAAGAAGAAACATGCAGATTGCTATGAAGAAATGGTGTAGGGGAGGGTGGAAAATGCATTCTACGGCAACTAATAAGAAAAATATCACCCTAACTGAAATGTTAATGGCTCACTACCAATTACCAATTTTTGTTGTGGGTCTGTGAGCAATTCATAAGACTGCTGGAGGCCCAGTATTGCTTATTCTCCTAAAGATTTTTTCGTGCTTTTCTTAACTGAATATTACAATCCCTGATAATATAAATTATCACATTTCAAGTGGCAGAGATGTTAAAAAAAGCAATCAGATACTCATTCACAGCATGTTAACATTGTCCCCACCTCAAAGATAACATTGTCCCCACCCAGTCTTTTCTTGGACTCTTTCCCTTCTCTTGTCTCCTGAAGCCTTCAGAAGAAGAGTAATAGGTTTGCCCTGTAAGACTTTCAACAGCAGGCAAACCAGAACTTCTGTCATGTATAACTATAAAGGAAAAAGGTAAGAGATGACTTCATTACAATCTAAATGGAGTAAAGATTGCTAAAGCCAGAGGTGATGTTAATCTACCTGACTAAACTGTGGAAGGTGCAATGGCTAGTTTTAAATTTGGAAATAAGACAAACATTTTTTAATTGTGAAGGGAATTAACTAATGCAACAAATCACCAAGGGGTGTCATACACTTTCCATCACTTGGCACCTTTAAATCACTGATTTACTGTATATTTTAAAATGGGATGCTCTAATTCAAATGCAAGTCATTCCACACCCCCACAGAGCAGGCAGGCTTCCCCATGGGGGAAGGGAAAGTGGTGAGGGACCCGATCCTTTTTTCCCCCACCCTGGTGTTTGCCTAGCTGTCTTGCAGCCAGGGGACAAGCTGCTGGTGGGCCCCAGTGCTTCCTTCTGTGGCAGTGGCGCCCCCTGGAACTGCCCAGTGGTGGGTGCCAGTGGGTGGGTGCTACCCAGGGGGTGCTGCCACTACAGAGGGATCACTCTTCCCCTCCCTGCAGCTCGGGGGCTGTGCAACCCAATTGGCAGCTTGCATGGGCAGGCTCCACCAAAGGCGGGAGGGAGGGGGAGTGGCCAGAGATGTGAACTTTTTTTTTGTCCCTGTCTGTCCCGCAGCTGGGGGACTTCCCTATGCAGCGGTGGTGTCCCCCAGGCAACATCCACCCGCTGGCACCCTGCCTGGGTGGTCCTGGGAGGCACTGCTGCTGGGGAAGGAAGTACCAGGACCCCCTACAGCTCAGGGCCCACTGGCAGCTCACTCCTTGGCCACAGGACAGGCAGGCAGGCTCCGGGGGGAAAAAAGAAAAGCCCCTGACCACTTTTTTCCTTCAGTAGAGCCTGCCTGCTCCATGGTGGGGGGCCCCAGTGCTTCATTCTAGCTCTGACTTACCTGCACAATGCACATATGTTTGAAATGCCTCTGGATCTAATGCTTATTCTGTCTGGCTAGAGCACTCTGATTGGTTTTCTCAGCAGCCAATCACAATGCTTATTGAAACAACCAATCAGAGTGCTCCAGACGGACAGAATAAGTCTATTATTATGATAGATAGGTAATACTTTAGTTCACCAGCATTCTTCCCCAGATTTCTACTACTACCCTCCATTGCATCAGCCAGAGGTGTTACCCCTTAGAAGGCTTAAATGAGCTTCTGGTATTTATAAGATGAAACAGTATTTCCCTTGGTTTTATTCAAACTGCAGCATTATTCAAAGACAAGTTTTAAGTGCTGGCAAAGTTGATGAAAATAAAATATTTTCAATATTTGAAATAGAAAACAGCGCTGTTATACAAACTGTGTAAAGTCTTCTGAGATATATTTGGCACCCAATAAAATTTTCAGTTGAATAGTCTTGTAGCTGACAGTTACAGTGCACAGATGTGTTACCTTCCTTATTTATGCCATTGCAAAGAAAGTCTTACCTCAAGTGTATTTGGTCCTCCATTTACTAGTAAACAAAGCACAGGGATTTCAATGCTACCTGTTCCTGTAAAACAGATGACAATGTTTACATTAATAGCATTCTTAAAATGAGCCTGCCTTTTTCTGCAAAGAATTGTGTTATTTATGACTCGCACAGTAAGATAAGGAAGCTGGGCTTTGAGATTGAAACCAGGGAATAATGTTCTAACCTAACGATTAGGATGTCAGTGTTAAGAATTAGGACTAGGGTTCAATTCCATACTCTTAATGGAGTGATTCAGGATGCTTATACCACATCCCCACGTATCTGTGGATGCATGCTCCTAGTGGAGCCTTGCCCACCCCATTCCATTAAATTGTGTCAAACACAAAAATGCAGCAGCAAAGGCTCTGGGGACATTTCCCCACAGGCGCTTGAGACTTCTCTGACATGCTTGAGAGTGACCATTTGATGTATGCAAGCAGGAATGAGGGGATGGGGCATGCATTGGAGCACCTCTCCCAAGAGATGCCATAGACGTTATATAGAAACTAGCCAATTGGCTGTCAAGAATGATGGGTGTGGGAGGGTGGGAATGGAGCCCTAGGCTTCCTCCCATCTGGGCCTCCCTATCTCTCCCTTCACTCCTGCTGCTTGAGGTCTGGGCCTGCTCCCTCCACTCCTCGCTGCAGCAGTCAGGGGAAGGGAGGAGCAGGCCTGGGACTGATGCAAAGGAGGACTGGACCCGAGAGTGGGGAGAAGCTGGACTGCTGGGGAAGCATGGGGAGCAGCAGGCCTGGACCGACCTGGCGGTGGCAGGTGGACAGAAGGAGCGGGCTTGGGACCAACGTGAGGGAGCGGGGGTGAAGGAGGAGTGGGCCCAGGCCTGAGGCTCACTCCTTCCCTACCCCAACAGCTGCTGTGTTGGGCCAGGCCCACAGCCCCCATCCCTAACTGCCGCGGCAGGCCAGCTTTTTCCCCAGCTCAGGCTCGTTCCTCCCTCCTTCCATATCGGGCCTGAGTCCAGTCCTCCTCTGGCCCCACCCTCACCACCAACACCATCGCGTGCCCACTCCTCCCCTCCATGTCAGGCCTGCTCGGGGATGGGAGAATCTGGCTTGGGGCCGATGTGGGGGTAAGGGATGGGGAAGGAGCAGGCATGGGCCCAAGGTAGGGAGAAGGTCTGCTTCTTCCCTCTCCCAGCTGTTGCTGTGGCTGCGTTGGGCCAGGCTCGCTGTTCCCCTCCCTCCCAGCCACAGCAGGCCTGCCCTCCCTCCCTGCAGCACTGGACCTGGGCCCACTCTCCCCGGCGTTACCTGCAGGGGGCAGGGCAGGTGGGGGGCGAGGCCAACCCTGCTGGCCTGGCCCCCTGCTTTCCATGTGCTCTGTTGCCGCCGCCGCCTCCAGGGTGCGGGGGGCAAGGCCAGCTGTGCTGGCTTTGCTCTCCCCTGCTCTGTCCCCTGTGTCCCCAGCATCATGGCAATGGGCTGCCTTCTGTCAGAACACTTCTTCATACTCTGATTGGCTGTTTATCAGCCAATCAGAGAGAGAATAAAGTGTTACGGACAGACAGACAGACATACTTAGGCTTGTATAATATTAGAAAATTTAGGCCCTCTGTGCCTCAACTCTTCATCTATAAAATAGGGACAGTAGCATATCTTCAAGTGTTGAACACACATGTATTAAAGACTGTGAGGAGTTTAGGTTGTAGCCGTGTTGGTCTAAGGACAGGCAGACAAGGTTCCCTGGGTGAATTTGATATCTTTTATTAGACCAACCCAAATAGCTGGCGAATAGTTATTAAGCAAGCTTTCGGGTTCAAAAACCCTTCATCAGGCTCTGAAGATCACACACCAACTGTTGAAACTTCCTTAGCCTGATGAAGGGTTTTTGAACCCGAAAGCTTGCTTAATAACAATTCTCCAACTATTTGGGTTGGTCTAATAAAAGATATCAAATTCACCCAGGGAACCTTGTCTGCTTAAAG
Organism: Caiman crocodilus; assembly: GCA_030014935.1. Taxonomy (NCBI): domain Eukaryota; kingdom Metazoa; phylum Chordata; order Crocodylia; family Alligatoridae; genus Caiman; species Caiman crocodilus. Next base: position 109,365,345 of record JAGPOW010000304.1, on the reverse strand, counting down.
ACTGTGAGGCACTTGGATACTGTGATTATGAATGCCGTATAAGTACCAAAGAGAGATGGACAGGTTGCTATAGTTTATAGTCTTTTGTCAGTACGTCATGCCTTTTTTTAATGGTTCTTAATGTTCTAGATGCTAGGATGGCATCATCTTTCTGGATTTCAGCAGGGCTGTGCACATGGAATTACAGAGATTACCTTTTAATATTCTCATCCCTACTCCTTAGGCCTTTTGATTCTGCAGTGAGCTACATATGTAAAGACTCAAATCTATGCCTGTGTTCAGTGCTAAAGATGTATAGTTGTTGGGCTTGATTTGTGGTGGCGTTTTTTAATGTAGCATCTTCTGTAAGAGTTTTGGAAATAAGTTTTATAATCGGAATTCCTGAGTACCTCTATAATATACAATTGCAATCCGTTTTTGCCAAAATTAATTGAAAATATGAAACTGAAACTTCTATCAGCTCTCATTATGTGAGTAGTCCCATGTGACTACTTGTATGCATCAAATAAAACACGTCTGAGTATGGGCTTTTAAGAAAATATATCCAGGAAATGTAAGGAGAGAATTCAGGAAAGAGGAGGATGAAGTGGGCAGGGATACCAATGAATTGACTGTGCAAATAAGTTTACAAGAGATGACCCAGATCTGAATAGATATCAACCATACATTGCTTCATATCAGCATAAAATATGATACAACACAAGCTGACAAGATATCAGTACAACTTTGTATGATGTAACAGAATGAACAATTTAAAACAAATCATCTTGTTTTCAGATATTAATTTTTAACTCCTGCCAGAACTGTAGGCAAAAGTTAAGATAGACATCTTTTCCCTTTAGAATTCCATAATACCCTTTCTACCTGTTCAGAAATGGTAGCTGTTCTGTATCCATGCATTAAATTCTACAAGGAGTATTTCCAGGGTGACTTGCTAGCATGTCTAAAAATAGCGGTCCCAGGAACTACAGGGGCAGAGTAGTAAGTGCAGTTGCTAGCAAGAGAAAGAGGGAGATTTAGTTCAAGTGATTTTTAAAGCACTGTTTTCCTTTAGGTTTCTTGAAGTTTTCATGAATATCAACATTCTTTATTTTGGGATGATAGAGCTACCATGGAACTCAGCTGAAGCATTAAGATAACATGTAACCAAGATCAGATAAGTGACTTTGTCTACTTGTGCTATGTGGCACATTCTTTAATATGAATTTCTAGTTTGAAAAATGCCTGTGTGGCCCCAAGACTCTGTTTATTTTCAACTCCTATCAATTTACAATGTTAGTTGAAACTTTTCATTTACTTTCAAGACTATTTAGACGTTTTGAAATTTTTGCCCAAACTGATATGAAACCTTGACGTTTCAAAAATGCCACTAAACACTAGGAAATTACCTTGTCAGAGTACATTGTTTTGAGGTGGTTGATATACTTAGTTTCAACTTCTATAACATAACAGCTGAATTCAATTACTTTGATATTTAAGTCAACAATTCCAACAAAATCAAACATTCCCACAAAAATATTTTGATTTTCACAGTCAGCATTTTCTCACAGAAAGATGTTCAGCTGGAACACTCGTGACCAGCTCTGATTTTTCAAGCAAAAAATTTTAACTCAGACTCAGCATGGGCTTCTTCTATGGAAATGGCACCACCAGTGCTCTCATCAGTAACTAGCATTCCTTAGGCTTATTCAAGTTCTTTGGTATATCTATTCAGCTAAATAAGATGAGCAGAATTTCAATGCAAGTGAAAATTAGCTAACAATTTGGCTGATGCACAAGAAGACAGACATCTGTGAGCAGATCCACAGCGGGCACAGTGACATGATTGCATCTCCCTGTCTGACCACATGGCAGGAGCGGCAGCCCAGGATGTTAAGTCCTGAAGAAGGTAAACATTCCCTGCTCTTTTCCTCTTTGTGCTCAGAGGCATGCCCCCTCCCTGTCCTTTCACTTTCTTTCCCATCCCGTTCTCTCTCCTTTGCCTGCTACTGCCACTGTCCCTGGGGTGAGGGCAGCTCTTGTTCTGCTCCAGGCTGGGCTGTGTGGTGGATAGGCTCAGCTTGGGACACCGGTGTTGCTGATAGGAAGGGGGAACCCACCCAGTCTGCTCCCTCTGGGTGTTCCTCTCCAGCAGGACAGGAGCTCCTTTCTCCCCTGGGAAAGCACATGCAATGGGGATACCAGCAGCAGCAAGCGGAGAGGATGGAATAGGAAGGGAGAGGACAGAGAGGGAAGGGGAGAAGGTATTCGTCTGAGCACAGAGGGGAAGGGAGTTGAGGAAATGCTTATCTTCTTTGGGACTTAAAGTCCCAAGCTGCTGCTGCTCTCAGGACATGGTCTACCCACCCTGGTGGAATGGGTGGGAGGGAAGAGGCTGGCAGTGGGGGGTGCAGCCACCCCTGTAGCACTAGTCACTGGTCTCACACCTGCCTTTACAAAATGTAGGATCTTCTTCTGGCTGCCTTTTTTTTTATCTCTCTCTGTCTCTGCTTCTTTAGTTAAACTCTGTAGGCATCATCAAGACAAAATAATTTTTTTTTAAGATCTCATCAGTATAGGTAGTTCCCTTTCTACAAATAGCTTCTATAAGGATCATTAAGCACCTGAAACATGTTTTAAAATAGGAATGAAGCGGGTTTTGGTAGTACTTACACTTTGTATTATCTCTCTTCAGGGTTGAATTTCACCCTCAGGTAAAAAGATGTGAAGCAAGCTCCTAGTTCTGTTGTGGCTGCAATGCCCCATGGAATGTAGCAGTTGTGGGGGTTGGGGGGCAGCGCGTGTTGTATCAAAAATACAGGAGACTACGCTGAATGCAGACGTGGGGGAAAAGTGGTTCAGACTTGTATCTGTTGCTCTAGGGGTGTGAGTTTAAGGTTCTCTCTAAAGAATACCAGAGCCCACCTCCAACTGACTTAGTTGTAAAGAATTACTTCACTTTTCAGGCTGGGAAGCTGGAGTGGAGCAGATGCAACACCAGTGGATTGGATCCAGGAGGGGTGCAGTGGTAAGGTCACAACTTCCTTTTGGATCACACCATGGAAGCAACAGCCAGGGACTTTTTTTAAAGTCCCCAAAGCTGGCAAGAATCTTCCCATCCCTCCCCTCCATTTCTCCACTGCCTCACTCACCACTCCTGCTGTCTTCCACTGCACTGGAGGCAGAGAAAGCTATAGAGCTGCTCCTGCCCTGTCTCAGCCAGGTAGTGTGGGGAGTCAGGCTCAACCAGGGACAATGGCAGTGGGAGGGTGCGTTTCTCCTCCCTGTCTGGTCCCTCCCATATGCCCCTGCTGCTGAGCCTGTCTCCTTGTGCAGCCTGGCTGAAGTAGGGTAGGAGCAGCTCTGGAGTTCCCCCACCCTGTAGGCAGCCAGAGACAGTGGGAGCACCAGTGGGCAGGAAAGAAAGGGAAAGGGTAGAGGCAGGGAAAGGCAGTGCTGATGAACATGGAGGAGAGCTGAGAGCTGGGGCAGGGGCAGGATGACTTCTTAAAGAAGTCTCCAGCTGCAGCTCCCATAACATGGTCTACTTGCCCTGATGGTTGGCAGGGGTGGAAGAAGCTGGGAGGAGTACCAGCCACTGCTTCTACACCCAACTTTACAAAAACCTAGATCACATTGGGATCACATCAGGCACCTCAGTGGCTCATTTTCTTGGCTACAGAAGCCAGCATGCCTTAGCCATGCTAGCCTGATGGACCATTGACTGGCTGTTGAATGCCCCTCTTACAGCTGCTATGGATTTATTTTCATTTAATTCCTTTATAGACTCCGGGAATGGATAGCTATTCACTTGCAGTGTTACAATGTGCTCCCAGTGCTCCTGCAGTGGTGGTGGAAGCTCTTTTAGTGCTTGGCAGTGGTTTACATGGACCCCAGAGGCTCTTGCAGGTGCCACCACTGCAAGAATACTCACAACAACTGGTGTTCTTGCTACTGCCCCAATGCAGTGTTTCAGCAGAGTGCTGGTAGAGCTCCTTGAAAGGGGAGAGAGGGAGAACAGAGGACCTTGGAATGTTGTGAATCCAAGGGACTCCCTTGAGCACTATATGTAACTAGACAGATGTTACATGTGGTGCTACAAAAGGTCTTTTTACATAGAAGTTCTTCAAAAGAGGAACATTTTGTGGCAGTTCCACCATTTTTGTTGCATTGTAGACTGTGCAGTTGCCTGTTTGCTAGCAAATTATAAAGCTATAAAGACATTGGTAGCACTGCAAAGGCTTCAGTCCTCCATGTGATGAATAGGAATAATACTTCTTTTGTAAGTCACCTACTTAGATGGTGACTTCTTTGGGCTAGGAACTGGTTCTCACTTTATGTATTTTAAGTCCCATTGTGCTAAGCTTGCTGATCTCGTGCCTCTAAAGACAATACTGGGAACTGAATAGAATGTCAGCAAATGATTGTGTATAGTTTCTTTTGAGTCTACCTACCTCCGTACCCAGTGCGCTGTTCTGAAATATGTTTCTCCAAGGTGAGCCGTAGTTTAGTTGTTCCATCTGGCTCATCTGGGTCTATCTGATCCACCAAAATAAAATGGGAGTGATTGTTGTCAAGGGAATGCAGTGGACCTTGGCTGTTATCATCTGATTTATAGTGTACAGGATTGTCATTCTAGAAAGAGAGAAAGATTAATCTTCATGCAGTCAATACCACATTTTTATATGTGCTTGTGTTCTGTTTTGAATGATTTTGGACCTTGATATGGAAGCAAATAAATCTTTAGACACTTTGAACAAAGGCTCTTTTGAAAGGTAGGAGGGGAAAAATGGAATCTTTGTAAAAGATGCTGGATTTGACATTATTGAAAACTGAAGCCCTTGGAGTCTCCCTTTTGGACTCTGCAAAGTGTGCTGACACCAAACATCTTGGATGGCTCTCAGGCATTCATTCAGAACTTTGGGAAGTATGCACTGCTGAACTTAGACAAATGAAAAGGGCCACAAAACCTGGTGGTTGGGAATCAAGTGTAAAGGTTTTAGAGGGTCACAGCCTTTGTACATGGGGGCATTTTTATTGATTTCAGTAATATTTTACCATCATTCATGAGCAAATAGTTTGGCTTGCTATAGGGATGTACTAATTCAGCCACACAACATTACTTTATTGGCAAGACTACATAGAGTCTAACGCATAGGCTGTCAACATAGAAGTTATATCATCAGAGGTGGGTTACAAATAGCTTCCAGAAGGGGGCAATAACTTTTTTTTATTCTTTTTTCCCCTTGTTTCAACAGCCAGATGGGAAGGATATCCTAAAATGTGTCTCTATTATAATGACATAAATGTTCTGTATGAAGAAAGTTAACTATCCACTGTTCTCATCCTCCATTTTAAAAATATTATATACTTTATTTTTGTATCTCTTCAGCAAATCTCTCTTTTCTCCTAATGTCCATTCATCATTATTTTCATATGGTGTTGCCAGCTGCAACCTGGGCTAGGCATGCTTGCTGCTGTTGCATCTCCTCATAATCCTTTAATATAGCTTATATAGCAGCAGGCCAGTAGGGTGACTCTATAAACCTTTCTTCCTTCTCTCTTTTGTTTCCCCCAACACTTGGAGCTGGTAAGTTTACCTACTCAGTCACATTATATCTCTTCTTGTGCTTCTATCTCCTACTGTCTTTTTGTTTTTCATATGTGGACTGCAAGTGCCTTGGGCTCCTATTAGATTCTGTGTACAGCATTGCTGTTGCATAAATAACTGTAATGACTGAAAAAGGACAGTGAAAACCATATTTCTAGGGTTACTATATTTCCAGTTTAAAAAAAGAGGACACCTTTTGGGGGGGAGGGGCAGTGATATGTCCATGCCCTGCCCCTGTTCTTCACTCCCAAGCGATTCCCCCCCAGCCCTGGTGTTGCCTCCCACTCCCCACCCAGACTTGCCCCCCAGACCATGCTGTCCCTACCCCCTGGAGTCCCTCTGTCTCAAACCTCAGCCCTCCCAACCCTGCCAGTGCCCCTCACTCCCAGCTCATAGCCCCTTGCTCCACCCAGCCTGCCCCAGTGCACCTTACTCCTGACCCACAACTCCTTGCTCCCCCCAGCCCTGCAAGTGTCTCCCAGCTGCCCTGCTGCTGCAAGCAAAGGCACTAGCACAGCACGGTCATGCACAGCTGCCTGCTGTCCTTCCCCTGCTCCCTTCCCCTGCTGGAGGCAGGTTCCTTCCCCACCTTGCTGCAGCTCAGTGCCAGGGAAAACTTCAGTGCTGAGCAGACCAAAATCCCAAATCAAATTGTTGATATTTAAAAAAAACATCCGGACACAGATGGGAAGACCCAAAAAGAGGACATGTCCAGGAAAACCCAGACATATGGCAATCCTACGTATTTCAGTTTCCAAAAGCCAAGTGGTAGATCCAGAGGTTCTCTAGGGGTGAGACATCTGTAACTGGATGGTTGGGCTATGTTCACAGGACACAGAGGCCTAACTGAATTCTGAAGGGGGAATCCAATCCTAGGAATGGTTAAGTTCTTTCCCCTCTGCTGATGCCAAGGATGATGTTGGCATCTCTTCTGCCTTCTCTGTAGCTTGTAAGAGCCATGGATGTGGGTCAGAGGTTAGAGAGGAAAGAGGAAAACTGGAACTACAGAGGGCTGTGTAGGGAAAGGGCATTGTGTTTTCATGTCCTATGTAGATACTATCTTGTTTGCTCAGCACAGAGCAGCCAAGGAGTCCATCCAATCATTTCCTGCTGCCTCTTTTCCTATTTTTAGTAGGTAGTGTCTGGGGCATGTGTATCCTCTAATGTAATGTACAGCAGAGTCTTCCAGACACAAATGTTACCTTTGATTAGGACATAAACCCTAGGCCTGACTGAATAGGGCTTAGAAAGAGCATTTTTGTATCAGTCTGTTACAGCCAACCACAGAAATGAGAAGAAAGTTTGAGTTGTTTGAAGCAGACCATAAACCCAGAACAGACAGGGGGATCTCCTGCTTCAGGATTTGTTTTGTTTCTTGGTAGTGGATCATTAGGTCCATTTTAGACAGCAAGCTGTCTGTGTTTAGTGCCAAGTGTAAAGAGACCTGGGTTTAGACCAGCATTGATTTCTATGGTGTCTTCATCTTAAAGTTACTTATTAAAATCCAGAATGTCTTGGTGTGGGTACATTTTCAGAAGTAATAAGCCAAGAACACTCCAAGCCAACTATAAATTGGTCAAGAATTCAGATTTAAAGTTAGGAGAAAGCTGTATTATCTTATGCAATATAAAGAACTGCACTTGCTTGCAAGTGCTGCATGTTATGGCTAAAGATGGATTTTTGTTCACTTAAAAAAAATAAGTACCAAATCTTCCCTGTACAATATGCCAAGATATTATGGGTCAACATTTTTACCCCAACTGGAGACTACTGTCTGCTTTAGCTGATTCCTTCACTATTCCCCACTGTTGGTCCAGTAAGTGATGCTTAGAGGCTGAGGAGGGGCTTTAGTAAGAACAGAACACTGGTATACTCTGGCAGTCTCCCCACTCATGCAGTGTTACCTGCCAGCAAACTTCAGAGCAGAAATAGGCACAGGATAAAGGAGCTATAGTCATACTACATACTCTGCTTCTCCATGTTAGTACAAAAGTACAGATGCACACTACTGCTTATTAACATACCTGCTTTGTTATACTCTGACTATATAATAGTCAGTAGGCAGTATGTCTACTAGTTTGAATAGCAGAATTGAAATACCTTTGTTCAGTTCTAGGTCCTGGTTTTAAAATACTTCATGGGCCTTTAGCAAGTCATTTGGGCCAATATTTTTAAGAGCTTCTCAATCATACCTGGGTTGAAAAACCTTGGATGTGGATTACCGAGCACCACAAGCTCTTGCTGGCAACAAATGAAATGGTGTGTGCTCAGTATTTCTGAAGCTCAGATCCACAATATATGAACCTGGGTTTGCAAAAATTCAAGGCATCCAAATACAAATGTCATTTCTAAAAATTTGAACATTAAAATTTCCTAGTTTAGTTCCCTATTTGGCAAAGTAATTGTCTTTTTATGTTGGTTGTAATGTAGCTTGAGATGCTCAGATAAAAGTGATGCAAGAAAAAACAATAGTATTAGTTGTAGTAGTATTAATAGTAACATATAAATTAAGTTCTTCCTCTTCAGTCAGCTCTATCTTCACGGGTCCTAAACCAATGTATAATGCTGTCACCTGCTGGATGTTTGCAGCATTGTTAGATAGGCAAGAGGCAATGTCTATATAGAACGCACAAGAGAAAAATACATTAGGATCTAACATAAATCTTGAGCTTTCCTGTTCACACACCTTTTTCTAACCCTTCAGTGTGTATCTCTAGGCTCTTTGTATTGCTTAGCACTACCACTTATCCTTGGAGATGCTGTTTGTGTCTAATAAGCTTTTTCTGTAAATGCTATGAGAAAGTACCTTTGCACTGTCCAGAATTTCTCTGTGCTGAATTTTTTCCAGTGAGGTTATTCCAATTGCAATCACTTTTACTTTGGATGAAGTACTAGCCAATGCGTGATCTCTGACTGCTTGCCCTATTTGTCTTGTTATTCCAACATGTAAAGCACTGGTAAAGATCCAGGCACCTGAAATTAATAGGAAAAAAGATTAGATAATTGTTTTATTATCTGGCACCTAACTACTTTCAGCTACATGGTTACCAGTTCTGGATCTAGGTTTTGCTAGGGCCTTTTTGTGCAGTCAGAAATACTGGGCCCAAAACCATAATCTTTGTCATTTATGGAATGATCATCTGTATTAAACAGGAGGACTTTAATAAAGAAAAAAAATACATATTACAGGCCCAAGTAAACATGCTTCATACATTTTGAGTTGTAACTTTGTTATTTAACTGCTAACCACACATTTTCATGCATCAGTAGATGCATGACAAATAGATTCAAGGAGGTGATACTTCCCCTCTATGCGGCATTGGTCAGACTGCAGTTGGAGTACTGCGTCCGGTTTTGGGTTCTGTACTTCAAGAAGGATGTTGATAGACTCAAGAGGGTCGAGAGGAGGGCTACTCATATGGTTAGGGGCTTACAGAACAAGCCCTATGAGGAGAGACTGAGGGACCTGGACCTCTTCAGCCTCCACAAGAGAAGGCTGAGAGGTGATCTTGTGGCTGCCTATGAATTCATTAGGGGGACATAGCAAGGGATCAGAGATGCTCTGTTCAGCAGGGCGCCTCTTGGGGTATCAAGAAACAATGGTCACAAACTGACAGAGAGCATATTTAGGTTAGATACCAGAAAAAACTTCTGCATGGTAAGGGTGGCTACAGTTTGGAATAGGGTTCCAAGAGAGGTGGTGCTCTCCCCTATCTTGGGAGTCTTTAAGAGAAGATTTTTGATAGGCATCTGGCTGGGGTCATGTGACCCCAGCACTCTTTCCTGCCTAGGCAGGGGGTTGGACTCGATGATCTGTTGAGGTCCCTTCTGACCCTAGTAGCTATGAATCTGTGAATCTTTATTTTCTAGCTTACATTCCGTTTGGAAAGCTCTTTGTAGCACACAGCTGTCTATCGGCCAAATGCAAGTCAATAAAGATATCATTACATTTTGCATAGTTGGGTTATACTAACTCATAGAAAGAGGATAAGAGGCAGTTAAGAACATCTAGTAGCTGAGCAGTGGTGGTAGGCCTTACTAGTTCATTGCATAGGAAGCATCTGAGGGGATCCCAGCTAAATGAGAAACAGTATTTTTCATTTAATAGACAAATAAAAAATACAATAAAAATGAATCAGAGCCCTTTGTGCAATCCACTCCTGTGTATCATGGTCTTGCAGGACAGGAAATGTGTGCAAAACAGAAACAATGAAGAGCAGCTGTAATGATCTAAATAACTACTTCAGTTACTGGTGGTTCCTTAGTAGGATTTTTAGTACTCATTTGTTTTGTGTTTTTTAACAACAGAATGTAAAACTAGTCAGGGCAAGTCAGAATATGGTGGGGATGTAGAAGTAGACCACATAATATATTAAGAAAAATATGTAAACTGCTTGAAAATATTTTAACTTCAAAGTGAAGATATGCTGATAAAAGCTAAGGAAAAAAGGCATCTTAAAAATTGTTTTCTAGATGTGTTCAATCAGTTGCTGATTTTGGTGTTAGTTCTAGCACTACAATGAACAGAAGGAGAGAAAGTTAGCTGATTTCTCCCCTAGTTTGTGCATTATTTTAATAGTTTTGTGTTAAACTGAATCCAGTTACAGATTCTGTTTTTCTAGTGATGATTTGCCCTTCATGGTGGATAAAGCTTGACATTTTGACTCCAGGTTGTTTGCAAGGCTGTCACTTCAACAACATGCAAAATAAAAATAAACCCATATCTACTTGTAAGGTGTAGGGATTGAGATGGGGTTTTTCAAAAGAATTTGACTTCATTGGGAACAGAATTGGGCCACTTCTAAATTCTTTTGGAAATCCCAGATACAATACATATGAATCTTGTTATGCCCTTTTTCCAGGGTACCTCTGAGGGTATAACTGCACTTGAACTTTGAAGTGTCTGTAAATTACAAGAACTACTACTTACAGTAATTTTTTGTGGAGCAAAAAGTAAACTTTTGCGGTAGTCTTAGTAAAAAAACCTTATCTTCAAAGGAGAGGCAAAGATTTTTGTGGCTTATATCTTTTATTGGACCAGCTATAGTTGAGAGGGTCATAGACAAGCTTTTGGGTACCACAGTAACCTTCAACATCACCTCAACACTACCTTATCTTTAACAGCTATTTGCAGGCCCCCTTCCAACAAACCTGTATTCAGTTCATAAATGTGCTAGCAATCCCAATAAAACCTAAGGTTAAAGATCAACATATGCTAGATGGGAATCTTTTAGAATGGAAAGGGGATTATTTTCCTAGTCTAGAAGTCGAACCTACCTACCTGTGCTTTGAGCTGCCTTTACGAGTCCTTTTCTTAAGGTGTCCCGCAACCAAGGTTTCATCTGAAAGTCTTCTTCCTCTCCAACTAGAGACACAACTAAATTGGGAGCAGATAGCTTCCACTTGTTGATCATGACATCGAATATAACTCCAGGATGGATGGTACACGGAACTTTGACAAACTGTAATAAACCAAATGGCACTGAGTAAATGCAATGTCAGTAGGAGAACATGTCAGCAATATCCTACATCATAACAGCACCATAGTTCATTAATGGACCTCTATATTCACAATGAGAGAGTTTGTCTTCACAGATCAGTTGAGGATGGTGTTGCATGTGCAGCTTTTGAGAATAGAGATCTGCACATTAGGACACATGCTGTAGAACTTTTCTGATACAATTCTCACAGAAAAACTGCCGTATCAAAGCGCATCCACACATTCAATTAATGCGCTTTAAGTAATGCGCATTGAATCTAGTACCTGCATTGTGAGGTACTAGAAGAATGTGTATTAGCTTATTTTAATGCACATTAGATAAAGAGCACAGATTTACCATGATGCTTTAATGTGCGCTTAAATAAGTTAATTTACATTAAATTGCATGTTTAGATGCATCGCCAGATCAGTGAATGGATGGTTGTCAGCAGTTATGTGACCCCTATCATTGTACCGTCTACACACACATAGTCTTCAGTGTATCTGTCTTCCTCACATTTCTGTGAGGTCGGGAAAAGCTATTAGCTTCATAGTACAGATGAGCAAATTTCCTCAAGTGAGAGAACAAAAATTATAACTGCAAGGGAGTTGCAGCAGCAATGGCTGCGTAGGGTAGGGTAGAATGTTTGTGCTGGTGAAATGGCCCGGGTAATCCAGCTTGTGTCTGCCTGGAAAATGAGTTGTCTTCAGTCTGCTGTGATGAGTTTGTCATCTGATTTACAGACCAAATCACCTATATCCAGCACAGCTTGGGACCACCACTTTTTGCTGCAGAGTCAAAATTTGGGGTGGAGGAAGCCCAGTCTTGTTCTGCTTATATGTATTGTTTTAAATGACAATTACCTACTGATGCACCGGATGTGTTCATGGGGGATGCGAGTGACCAGTTGTGAACTGGACCTGTGTTCATCCTGGCTTGTAAGAGCCAGAGGAGATGGGGGCTGCTGCTGACAAGGACTGTCAGTGTCTCCTTTTGGGTAGGGCAGGGTGTTGAGCATTCTTAAACTTGCAGTTGTCCAGTCCCCACTCATTAAGTCATCACTTGATGCTAATTCCCTAGCCAGTTATTGCCCTTTCTTGAGGAAGGCAATTGAATGGGTGGCTGCCTGGCAATTCCATGCTCATCTGTGTGCCATCAGTTTCCTGGACCATTGCCAGTTTGACTTTCATCCTGGATATAGCGTAGCGACTACATTCATAGTCTTGGTTGATGATCATTGCCTGGAGATCCATAGGGGAAATTGTGCCCTGCTGATCTTGCTAGACCTTTCAGTGGCCTTTGATTACATTTGACCATGAGGCACTAATAAAGTATTCACAGGAGCTGGTGAGTATTCAGAGAACCCCTCTAAACTGATTCTGCCCTTTTCTAGCAGAAAGGCTAGTGATGAGTAAGTGCTCACTATTTCCTCAGGACCTTTCTTTTGGGGTCCCCTGGGCCTCCATCTTGTCATCCCTTCTGTTCTATGTGTGTATGAAGCTGTTGAGTGAGATGTGCCTGGAGACTGAGTGAAGTACCATCAGTATACTGATGACACCTAGCTCTGCCACTTCTTTTCTTCTGACCCTGGACCCACTGGCTTCAGTTGGGAACCAGATAAGGGTGAACCAATTGAAACTGAATCCAGAACAGATAGAGGGGATGGTGGTGGGCAGACCACTTGACTTGGAGGGATTAGGATATTGATGGGGTCCAGCCTTCCCATGTCATGTAGGTTCACAGCCATGGGGTGCTCTTGGATCCTTTGCTGCACCTGGATCTTAAGGTAGTAGAGGTGACTAGGAGTGCCTTTTACCAGCTTCACCTGGTGAGAAAGCTATGACCCTTTCTTTCAGATTTGGATCAGGCCAACATCATCCATGCCTTCATAATTTTAAAACTAGACTACTGGAATGTGCTGTACCCAGGACTGTCCTTCAAAACCATCTGGAGGCTGCAGCTGGTACAGAACATAGCAGCCTGCCTTCTGATGGAAGAGACTGCAAGTCTACCCACGATGAAGTAGGTAGGTTGCCAGAAGTACCTTATTCCAGTCCTCCAGCATCTGTGTTGGCTCTGAGTAGCTTTTGGGGCAAGTCAAAGTGGTGGTTTTGAATTAAAAGACCTTAAATAGCCTGAACCATGCATACTGGAGGGACTGACTTCTACCTCATGCTCTATTGTGATCCTTAAGGTTACCTTAACTTGCTACAGGTAATATCAGTACATAAAATCTGCTTGGCAAAAGCACATGGGAGGTCATTCTCAGCAGATGCTCCTCAGTTCTGGAGCTCCCTCCTTAAGACTCACAAGGGCTTTCTTACACATGCAAGTGCCACAGTGCTGGGTACTTTGAAAAGCATCCAGCACTGCAACACATGCAGTTGTATAAGTGGTGAAATGTGTGTAAGAGCTGAGAAAATGGCAGCAGTGTGCTTTTGAACTAAAACACCTTGGAATCCAAGGAAATACCTTGGAGGTGCTTTTCACCACATACACAACTGCACGTGGTGAAGTGCAGTGCATGTCAGCTTCCAAAGTGGCGGATCTCCATCACATCATGGGACAAAAAGGTACATATATAAATGCCCCCAGAGCCCAAGCCTGGAAATTGTCCAGAAGATCTTCCTTTTTGGTAGGCATTTACCTAGGCCAATATGTTGTTTAGTGGACCTCTCTTTTATTTTGTTATTAGAATCATAGAAAATTGGGGTTCAAAGGGGCCAAAGGAGGCCATCTAGTCCAGCCCTGGGCACAGTACTGGCCACAGATGTGGCCTCACCAGTGCTGAGTAGAGGGAAATAATCACTTCCTTAGATCTGCTGGCAACATGTATAATGCAGCCCAGTATGCCATTAGCCTTCTTTGTAACCCTGTAAATCAGCCTGTGTGGGACCCCCTTAATACCATGCGGGGCACATAGGACCCCCACAAAGGCAGGGCATAGGCAGGGGCAATGTTTCCCAACCTCCCCGTCCCACGGCACACTTACATGGGTAAATGAACATCGCAGCGCACCAGATGCAGGGGGGAGAGGTGGCAGCTGCAATTTCCAGACAGAACACATTTAACACATTTAAAGAAATTCTCACCACACAGGGTGGGGGGCAGGGAAAAATCTCAAACGCAGCAGCCACTGCCAAACACGGGAGGGTCTGTGGCCTCTCCACCCAGCTCTGTGGGGCTCCCCAAAGTGTGGGGCCCAGGGCAGTTTGCCCCAATTTGCCCCCCCAAGGGATGGCTATGTTTGCAACACTTGACTCATATTCAGCTTCCTAGCAAATTGCCTGTCAAGAATGATGGTGGGGCAGGCAGTGATGGAGCCCTGTGTCCCCTCTCCCCCTGATCCAGGCCTGCTCCTCCCCTTCTCCCCCTCCTCCCCCCCGCCATTTGAGGTTCAGCCCCACTCACCCCCTCTCCTGCCATGTCAGGCCCAGGCCCACTCCTCCCCTCCCCCTTTCCCCCCTGCCCCACGTGGGCCTGCTCTTCCTCTCCTCTCCCTTCCCCCTCCATTCTGTTGCCACCTCTTGTCTGGAGTGCTCTTGGAGCACTCTGATTGATTGGTTGTTTCAGACAACCAATCAGAGTGCAAATAAAGTATTACGGACAGATGACTAAGGATTTTATAATATTAGTATTGTCTACTGTAACCCCCAGGTTCTTTTCTATTTGTCCTTTTCTACTTGTCTTATATTCTATTTGTCTGTTTAAAGTTATTCTTTTATCTTAATATTCATTGGGAAGAGCAACATATAAATTATATACATAAATAAATAGATGTCCCTGAGATAGCCTGCAATAGCAACAGGAAGCTTAGCGTGAGCTTATTTTACTCATTCTCAGCAACATAAATTGGCCCACATTAAGTTCTGTTCTTCTACAGCTAAACTTTTCTTGGCACTGAAGGTGGCTAGTTAAAGCTAACTCAGGTTGGCAAATATAGGCATGCCCTTAGTGATTCCCAAAGTCAAAAGTTCAAGTCTAGTTTTTTGTTTCCAATAATGGCCGGTGTCAGGTAGTTCAGAAGAAAGTCTAGAAACTGTTTATGGACAATATTTGAATAACCTGTCTAACTTTCATCAGCTTAGAAGCTGAAGCATGAATGTTTCTCTATCCAGTATTCATATAAATGTTTTGTTGTATCTTTTCCCTGTTATGTTCTTAAACACTTTTTTTTTTTGTGACAGTGTGCTCCACTGCTTGATCCATTGTGTGTCCTTCTGACTGCCTCTGTGGTGAAAATTAATATATTATTTTATGTCCTTATCCTTCTCAGCTGTGTTCCTGAGTGTTTGGTAGTCCAGCTGACCCAGTAAGTTACTGTTTTTAAAAGCGAACTGAGCACATATTTCTAGCTTCCCTGAAGATGTTCCACATGAACGAAAATGTAATAGATGGTTAAATGTATTGCAGTAAGTCTTCTGCACGCTGCTTTTTTTCTGTATTACTTAACTTTTTTGTATGTCTTTGGTAATATGCTTTTCAAACTCTCTCCATCTTCCTAATTTTCTTGTTTTGCTTTCCTTAATGTTTGCTCCTTTGTTTTGGATTTTTATTTTCCAAAAATACGTGTTCGGTTCAAGCAGTTGAAGCAAAAGTTCTTTGCCTCTGATGCTATATGTGATAAACATGATTCACCTTTTTCTCAGGATTTGGATTGGCACTAAGAGATGAAAACAGACAAAAGATCAGTCTGAGGAAGTAAAACAAAGTACCTCAGCAATAAAAAATGTTTAATGAAAGGTGCATTGTGTGTTGCTGGGCCATTATTGTAAAGTAGAAGCAGTACAGATACCCATTGTATTGGTTTCCCAGCCCACTATTCAGCCATAGATGTATTTTGATCTATAACAATGACTTAATTTCCTAAAGCTACTGAATGAGGTTTTTCATTTTATGCCAATCTACTTTAGAAGTTACACTGACTTAAAGTTTATATATACACAAGATAATTCACATCAGATGTTGTGCCACTCCTGATAAGTCTTGTTTTTATTAAATAGGGTTTTTTTTAACAACTTGGTGTTTGTGTAAGGGTGGTTAGAGATGAAAGACCTACAAGAGCATTACAAAATGCATTAAAACCACAATATTTAACCATGGATTACATTTTCTCTCATGTGGAACTTATTCAGGGAAGCTAGAAATAAATGTTGAGTATGCTTTTAAAAGCAGCAACTTGTAGAAAGCTTCTGAAGTGCAATACTCATCCTGGCCACTTCATAGTTTTATCATTTTCACATGTTTTATCATTTCTAGGAGTCAGTCATTTCCCCTCTTTTTCTGTTTCATAGATAAACCTTTTGAGTCACATACTGAAAAGCAGACCTTGGTCCATATATTCTGCTCTAGTCATAAATAAGAACTTCAGAAAGCCTGCCAGGAGCCAGTGGAAAAATTCTCTGGCATAAACATTACATTGGGGCACTTAGAGTAGTCTTCCTAGGACTATTAAGGCATACTTAAGGGTACAGAAATAAATCTAGCCTCTGTGTTTTTTTGTGGCAATGCTAAGGAAGATGTAACATAAAGCATCTCTAGGGTTGCCTAAATTACTGAAGGGGCTGAGTTGGTTCTGCAGCCGCATAGAATCTGAAGGGCACTGTTACCCAGGAGAGGGAAGAGGGTAATTAAACCCTCTTCTATTCCCCATTTGCTTGTGGCTGCTTCCGGGGCTGGCCATGCCCCCTGCCGCTCCGGCAGTGGGGAGGAAGGGGAGGAAATGCCTGACAAGGACTACTTCACCTTGGTCAGGCAAATCCTGGCTGGGGTGTTCTGGGGGAGAGGGAAGGAAGGGGGGAATAAACACCATCCCTGCCCCCTTCACCTTAAGGGGCCATGTTGGTCTGGTGTCTGGCCATGTCTCTGCCTCTGCCCTAGCTAGAGAGCCAGGGGGCAGGGTCAGCCCTGGTCTCTGGAGCAGACAGCCCAGCCCAGCCCAGCCCAGCCCAAGGCTGAAAAGCATGCTGGGATGCTGGGGGACTCTGATTTAACTTAAAGCAGGAAGGGGTCTGAGACAGAAGTTCTATAAACCAGTTTTACCTCAATCAGTTAAGTCTGATACTAGATTCAGCTAGGTTTATCTTAAACCAGTTTCAGTCATTTTGAAACTGGTTTATGTGCACTGAACTTCTGTTCTATTACAGGTTTAAACCAGTTTCTGATGGCTTAAACTGGTTTATGTGTAACTTCTGTCCCTAGCCTTGGAAGCTGCCCTCAGAATTCCATGCTGCTACTGGTTCAAGCCTTGGAGGACAGAACTTCTGGAGCTGATGTAGGGATTGTGGAGGATTGGGCATGGGGGAGTATTTTGCTAAGTCCACCTGATGGATTTCTAATATAAGCTGGGCAGATGGCAACAAAAGACTCTTTGAGAAGTGGGAGGTAGGAAGTTATGGGAGAGTTTTTAATAAAATGAGTAAAGGATACATTTTAAAAAGTGTAAAAGACAGTAGCTTGATAAGAAGAGGTTAAATTTGCAATTGTTCTAAAAGAAAGGTGGGATGGGTTCAATAAACTAAAACTATCAGCCATTTCAGCATTACCACATCAAGTACATGGCAAGTCTTTTTAGGCAAATGATGTTATTACCATTGTTTTGCATCTTATTTTAGTTCAGTTGTAAACCCTCAGGTCAGGGACATGTCTCCATATGTTCTTATATAGCACCAAGCACTGTGAAATCCCAGTCCTGCTTTTTTGACCTCTCCATGCTACCATAATAATGATAAGATAACTAAAGGGCCTGAAACTCCTTAATGGAAGAAGCAGAATACCTTTCCACGTTTCTTTCCAGCTGCTATGAAGTCAATTTCTCCTGTGCAGTATGGCAGTTCCTTTCTAAGTACATCTTCCTTGTCGTTACCACAATGTTTTACTCCTGTGTCCTCCATCAGAGTCATGGTATGATTGCTGGTACAGTCAGATGCTCTAAAATAATGTAAAATTGAAGGATGAGAGCTCCAAAATATGTTGGTATAGATGGGGAGAGTAACAGTATCCACCAAAATAAATTCCTTTTGTTCCTTTTGAATAATTCATATTTTATTTTAATATTTCCCCTCTTTGTATCTACCATGAACTTCTGAAACTAGGAACTGCTTAGAAGTTGTAGCACAATGTGACTCTAGTCTTTGTAGGCGCCTATCAACATGCAGCGAAGCTGCTCCAACGTGCTGTAATTATAGGACATCAGAGCAGATTTATTAATTGAGTTTGCGGGAGCATAGTAATTACCAGCAGACTATAGCATTATGTGTATCATTTGACCTTTAGTTAAAGTGCCCCTGCCACCATTTTTCAGTGCAGGGACACTGATACACGTGACGCTCCTGGCACTTTAATTAGAACAGCTCTTGGAGTCGCTTTAATTAAAGCACCTCCCCCTCCCACAAACACACACACTCCCAGAGCATGTCTACGTACACAAAGAAAAAGCCAGTTCCCACAAGAAAGAGTTTTCAATATAAAGACATGAATGGTAAGGTCCTTTTTTGAAGGCAAGGACCTGAGGCACAAAAATCTAATTCAACTTGTCCAATGCATGCAGGAAGTCTGTGGCGGAGTCAGGAGTTGAATCCAGATTGCACAGGATGAAAAGGAGCCTTGATAGGAAACTATCCTAAATGCAGTGGAAGTGGCAGCTAGTGAAGATTGTGTTGCCATTCCTTGAGCACATCTACACAAGACACTACTGCACAGTGGTTACAGCACATTATTTAGTACTTGCTTATACTACATAAATGCTCAGTAACTGGAGTTACTGTGCAGTAACACTGGCAAATGTCTTTATAGTGATGCTGCTGTGCTGTCGCCTAATAATACCGTGCAGTAGCATATTAGCACTGTTAGTGCTGTGACACACTACTGATCTCCCCCAGCTCAAAGTGCTGTGGAGGGGCTGGCTGGTGTATGAGGAAGCTTCAGTGTGGGGTAGTTGGCAGGCAGCCCCTGCACTGAAATGCCCTTGTGCCCCAACCAGCTGGGCATCATCTACAAGTACTGCTACAGAGTTGTTTACAACTACTGTCCTGCTGGAGAGTAAATTAGTTGACTCCAGCCTAATAGGAGTGCACATGTATATACTAAGACATTTACTGCACAGCTAAATAGTCAACTGCATAGTAGGGCTGTGTCAGACTCCTCTCGGGGAGGCACAAGCCCTCAGATCTGCTTACAGGGTGACAGCAGGCTGCCGTCACTCCCCAGAGCACTGGGATTGGAAGGGACCTCAGGGACAGATCGCAGACACTGACCAGCTACATAGGTCAATACCAGAGCAATCTTTCTGCTCCTCTTCCCCTCCCTCTTCTTAGTTTCTGTTTCCCTGCAAGCCTAGCTCTGAAACTCCAAAATTTTTTGCAACATATTGGATAATTCTGTTTCACTTTGGAGATGTTTCGAAGTCTTCTGTTTCAATTTGGATTCAGTGTTTCGGGCGCCAAAATGGGCTGAAACACCTGCAAAGCAAAACAGCTGCTGAAATTTCACACAGCCCTGCTGCACAGTATACTTCTCACGTAGATGCGTCCTACTTCTCAAGACAACCTACATCCCAAGATGTCTCGCGACATCATATGTAATCTCTTGCAGCTTGCTCTCCCTCTTGACACCCACAAAGGAAATTATATTTTGCAGTCCCTCTTTGACCTCATTTCCCATGTCTCTGCTTTCCTTTCTGTGAAATCTCTGGTCTTCTACAAATGGCTGTAGTTCACTACTGGATCATCATTCTAATAACTAATTTTAAAACATATAGAATCAGCCAGATGTGTACACTCCTTCTACCTGATTATTTTTGGTATTTCCCAGCTTTTATTTTCTCTACAACTCAATTTTAGTTTCTCTATTTGAATAACTCTTCAATATCCAGATTCTCACTAACTGTAGTAACTTATTGCTAGGTAAGTATTAAGGATTCAGGATATAGCAACCTGCCTGAGACCTTGAAGAGGATGCACAATGTGTAAGAGGGATGATTTTGGAGGAGGCAGTGAGAAGTCAGTCTGTGTGTACATGGCTCAAATACATGCTGTGGTTGCACCTTCTCTGTAAATAGTTATCTTTTTTTTAATAAGTATGTAGTTATTTCATTGTATTGCCAAGTACATGGTGCATGAAACACTGGCTACAGAACGAATTAAGAGGAAATCATTGCAGATGAAAGATGAGTATAAGAATAATGTCTAGCCTAGTGGTTCTCAACGAGGGTACTGCCAGATCCTTTGAAGGTATGAAGAGATAAGCAGATAAGAAAATAATTCAGGCTCAGGCTTGTCGCTGTCTGGATGATCCCCACCCTTACTGCCTAGGCTCTGTGTAAGGCGGTAAGCATTATAATATATAAATATATATTTTCAATTGGATGCTATTTACTTCAGAAAAGTAATGAGGAGTGCCTCAAGTCTAGTGAGGGGTGTCTTGAGTCCAAAAAGGTTGAGAACCACTGGTTTAGCTACTTTGAGCTTATCTTCCCTAAAATTTGGAGGTATCTATATCAAGTGCTTGGTTTGGCTCTCTCTAGGTGCATGCATACATGCACTTTACTATGGAGTAGACTAATAAGCTCTGCAGTCACAGTCTACACATGTGCCAGTATTAGGGCTGAGAAGATTTATTAACTCAGCTGTAAGATAGTACTGTTGGGGACAGTACTATCTTTCATAGTTTTATACTTTCATAGATATCAGGGGCTGGAAGGGACCTTACAGATCATCAGGTCCAGCCCCTCTGCACTTGAGCAGAAAAGACTGCTGAGATCAGATGACCCCAGCAAGGTATGGGCATCAAAACGCTTTTTGAAGATCACCAGGGTGGATGGCTGTACCACCTCTGGGGGGAGTGAATGGCAGAATACTTTACTGAGCTGAAGTGCACACGTGGACACCAACAACAGGCTTAAGTTGCTCTCGGTCAGCCCAGCCAGCTGAGGGCCTGCTCTGCCCTGGTTCAAATTGATGCTGTCCTGGACTAATGTGTAGATGCTGCACCCAGGAGCAATTTACTTTGCTGCAAACCGCACCAGAGTTTATTGCATTGCATTGATTTTATGGAGGTGCACTCTCTGTGTCTGAATGAAGTCCCCATTCTAGATTAAATTAAGTGGTTTCTCTTCTGTCTAACTCAAATTAAGGTCTTTCAGACTCATTTCAGTTAGGGGACTTCCTTCTCCTTATAATCAAACTTACATTTCACTCGTTAAGTCCACTTTATCATTGGAGTTGCTACTTTTCCTTCTCATGGCTAGGAGGACAATATTCTGGAAAAAAATGATGCAATATGGCCTTAGAATATTCTGTAGTTTCTCATTCACTGTCACCATGCCCCTGCAAAGTTATTTATGCCTGTGCAAGAATGAAGTGTGCTACCAAATCATAATGGGTAATGTTTTGCAAGCTTTTGTACTAATATAAATCATTGTACAAGGCACAGCATGTTGGCCTCATAGATTCTGATATAAACTAGAAGTGAAACTTGCAAATGAAAATTTATAGCTAAAAGTTCCTGTGCAACTCTTATACCACTGCATCACCTCAACAATATACAACTCTTAACCCTGAAGAAAGTCTCCCTAGTGTCAGTAGCAGGGAGACAAAGGAATACAGTGTATGGTCCTAAGGGTATGCGGGAAATTTGTCAATCAAAGATATCTATGCTCTGTCTTTTCTCTAAATTTGGATTTAAATCTAAACCTTAGATTTGATATAGAGATAGGCCCAAATGATGCATTTTAGATTTGGATCCTGATTCAGACTTACTCTATCTATGATAATGGGTTTATTCAGGCTATTTTTCAGGGCAAGGACACTCAGCTTATGAGCTATATACTGTTTGGGAATTCTTTGGGTAAACCTGTTTAAAAACTTACAGCCAATAATCAGACATTTTTATCTGGCATTTAGATAGATAGCTGTATTCCCTGAAGCAATTCCCTAAATTGACATGAGTTTTGTGACATTGCATCTGTTCCACTACTTGGAAGAGTAGTCAGGTAATAGAAGGCAATCATGTAGGACACAAACATAATAGTCAAGATGCTGGTACTTGCCGTATTGTCCTGGAGAGGACAAACAAAAAAGGAGAGAGACTATGTTCGTAAGAATTGGTAGAGCTGCATGGTAAATGTTATGCTGAGGCAGGAATCATTATGCTGAGGCAGGCATCAGCATTATGCTAAGCAGGGAAAATGGGACTGACAACAAGACAGAAAAAATGTTGTTTCCAAAATAAGGCAGGATTCAGGATGGGATTAATATATGTGTCTGCTATGATCAGTTATGGAAATGGAAAACCAAGCTAGAGGATATAGGGAGGAATTATGATCGGGCAGTTCTAGATTCCTGTGAGTCTTGTCTTGTTCAGGTGATATTGCCACTCTCCAATAGGTGGCACTGCATATTTTCAGTAAGAATTGCCTGTAGTCTGACAGTGTTTGCTTATTAAAAAATGGATACCAGGGAAATAACTAATGGGAAAATAATGTGACTAAATGACTGTACTTAAATACAGTTGAAGTTGTATGTTTTGGCATAGTGTTGTGACAAGCAGTGCTAATAATGCAAGTAAAGATTGCCTTTGCAGAGTCATAGCAGTACAGTTGTGCATCCATGACAGTGACAGCTCCTGCTGTACTAACTGCCATGGCACGATCTGCCACCACTAGAGTGGAATCTGCTTTTGGGTCCCCCACAAAGATGATACCTGAGACTGCTGCCTGCCACCTCCAGTTACACTCCTGCACTTTTGTAACAGGGAAATTGTAAAGGGCACTCCTTATGTTCATCAAAAGCATGAAAACAAACACAGGACTTACTCTTTGAGAATGGTATGATTCGTGCACGATAAAGAACATGTCCATAAAATTTGTAAGTTGTGACTCTGAAATGCAAATGCCAGACACGGCTTTAGCTATAGGTATGTTTTGCATTTACAATACTCTGCAGCTATTGAACTCATGTGGCTTTCAAAAAGCCTAATGTCCACAGTACTAGTACTTGTACTTGTTGTCTAACTACACATGGACTTTTAAATAGCTATCAGGAGCTATAGGTCATCATACAGTGCTTGGTCCAGCATCCACCAAAGTCAAAGGAAAAACCCTCAAAGATTTCAGTGGATCAAGCATTACAACTGTAATACTGGACTCCAAGTATACTAGGTTACAACTGATGGCTAGGATCTAGCTCACTGTTTCACTGTGAGAGTCTGATTAAGTCCATCACTGAGGAAAGAACAAGCAGATGGCACACAGTGGCTAATGGGGAGGAAGACAAGGAGAAAAATAGTGTAAGCAGAGCTGTTTGAAAAGCATGGGTGGAGCAGTGGTGGGAATCATAAACACTTCTTCAAAATATTTTTTACTTTTTTCTGAGGTTACAATAAAATTTTTCATTATCAACTCAGTTTTTCAGAAAATTGTAACTGGTTGTAACTTCTCCACTTCCCGTTGGGACAACAGCTAGGTGCAACATTCAAGTACCTAGCAGGGGTTGTCTGACCCAGCGCTCTTTCCTGCCCAAGACAGGGGTCAGATTCGATGACCTACTGAGAATGCTTCTGACCCTAATATCTATGAATCTATGATCAGATTTCTAAATCTTAACAAAAAATAATTAAAAGATCAGCAGTAGGGAGAATTGTAGAGTGTTGAAAATGAGATTGCTACCTGTCCTGTACATTTATATATTGAGAAAATACAAGTAAAGCATTTTGTAACGCTGCTTTAGCTATAGCTCACATCTACTATTGAGCTGTAGCTTAGTATTTAATATCTATTTTAGAGCTGTGTATTAATAATAATTCTGTGGGTCAAATCCTATTGTGGATCCTCCTGTTGATTTTAAACGCCAATACCTACTGGAAAAATGACTCTTAATTATACCATAACTAAAATGTACTAACCTAGAAAACTATTTCAAGCTAGCAAAGCAAACAACGCAATTAAAAAAATGCCAGTGCCACCTACACCTTAAGGCATGAGCCAGTATCATTTACACCCAGTGATCACTTGATTATATAATAGTCTGTGTGAGCCAGTCTCATGAGTCATTGCTTCTATTAAATTGTCCTTTACAGGGATGCTGTCAGGATTTTACTTATGTAGGACTGACATCTGTAATGCCTGAGTTTGGACATCCTCATGGTATCACATAGTTTGGTATCACCAAGATTTGCAAGTCCTAAATTACTTATGTCAAGGAAGGCTTTCTTCTTACGATTGTCCCTACCACAGCTGATGCTGGTTTAGACAAGGACCCACATTTGATCTTTTTTAACTGTTGGCTAGAAATATTGTTGAAGGTCAGTGTTGTTACCCCTGGTTTGGATTCTAGTGTGGATAAGGCCCAAACTTGTTATGGCATAGTGACCACAGCTGTATGATGCTTTAATCTTATTTGCATATCAGGCTATAAAGGTTGAGATACTGGAGTTGAGATGCCCACCTGGGAGATCAGGGAGGATAATGGCTTGGTGGTCAGCACCCTTCCACTGCTGGCAGCCTCCATGAAATTCCCTTGCTTCAAGTTTAATTGTTTTTTCCACAGAGTTTCCCACTACTCTGCAAAGAGATTCATCTTTGGAGAGGGTTTTGCATCCCCTGGCAGAACTCAAGAGTAAAGGGAGGAGCATGCTTGGACTTCAGATCTGGTACTGAAGATTGGGGCCTTCAGCTAGATAGTCCTAACTTCCAGCATATCTAATGGAATTTGGGGGCAAACTGAGGATTATTCTGTAGGAGGCAGACACACAGTGGGGCATTGTTTAAGGAAAACCCTGACACAAGCTTCACAGAGCTTCTTTCTGCTTTTGTTAACTACATTAGGGAATAATTATGACCCATGGCTGGCTCTGATTTCTGTTGGGACTTAAAAGGGGACTCACATCAGTTGAGTGCTAACCATGTTAATATTAATAGCCTAATCAGAACCCTACTGAAAATGAAGCTGATTGAGGTAACATAGTTGCCTTTTAATATGTATTCTCTTAGACCTTGTAGTTGATAGATACTTTCAATGGCATTGTCCAGGATTATTTTGACTGAAAGAGTGGGAGTGCAGTGGTTATGTCACAAAGCCTAAGGGCCTTGTTACATGTTACTGTGAGCCACACAAATGTTAATCAACTTAGTGCTAGCTTGCAATCACAGCTTCAATTTGAGCGGCACATCCCTGCTGGGGAGTGACTAGCTTATGCAGAATAGGAGCTGGGGTATATGGATCAAGAGATAATTCTGCCCTGGAGTGGTATAACTTTGAGCTACATAACAACTGCTTTAAGCCACTTAAAGGTGTTAATGTACAGACTATCCAGGAGTTATGAGCTCTGGGAGCGATCCAAAATTAATGTGCAAAAAGCCCCAAATTATAGTAAAAGCTCCTACATACCATTGTGCTGATTAAAAGGAGTGGCTACTGCTCTTACTTCCACACCTTCCCTGACTCAGTCACTATTAAAGTCCCCACCTTTTTCAAGATGGAAAAGTTTAATTCCCAAGACTTTAGGACAATGCAAATAGCTTAGGCACAAACCTGGTTTTATTGAAGTCTGTGATAAAACTCTCATTAAGTTCAATGAGAGCAGGACAAAGTCTATCATTCCTTCCTAGGTTATACCTTTCATTAACAATGCAGGCAAGTGAAGGCTTTCTCATTGTTGCCAGTCCAGCCTGACTCTCTATTCTTGTTGAAGAAGTAGTGTTTTGTTTTTGTTTAGAGGGAGGAGAGAAAGTAGGTGAATCATATTAACCAAGATATAGAACTACTGATTCTTCTAAGCCCCAGTTTGGTTAATAAACCAGGAGACTAAACCTTTCTCAGTGACACTAACAACAGTGCAGTTTCTATAGACAAAGCTCCTCTGTCTGCAACTCATTAACAGATTTTCACTTAAAGTTGCCCAGAACAGCAGTAACAAGAAGATACAGAGAAAACTCAGACGCAGAAACGTGTAGCTAGTTAGATCAGTTCTTCTTCACCTACCAAGTTCAGTTTAAATGCAGTTATGTGACACATAGTGCAACAATAGCTGTTCTTAGGTTTATGTAGCTGGGTCTTGATAGATCTGAGTTCATTTCCCAGCACAGGAATGGACTTCCTTTGTAACTTGAGGCAAGCCACTCAATCTTTCTGTTTCAGTATCTCCTCTGTAAGAAGAGGATATTCCCTTCCTCCTATCTTTTGTCTTGTCTATTTTAGTCCGTAAGCTGTTTGGGGCAAAGAGATATTTTAACTTTATGCATGATATTAAAATATAATGGTATAATATAATGTAATTATACTAGATATACTTTATAACACTACTATCTAACTAATATATATGCACATTAAGTAAGTTATGAGAAACTCACTACATAAAGTTAACTATTATTTTGTCATTAGTTTATTAAATGTTTTAGATTTTATTATTATAAATATATTTTATGCTATCATATCATCTCCAAATGGGTATAAGCAAAATAGAGTTTGTTTAGATGCAGGGTGATAAGAATGCTTAGGGACATGCAAAAATTTTCCTATGAAGAATGACTGAAAAGGATAGGATTGCTTATCTCAGACAAATTCCTGAGGCCACAAGATAGTGTTGAGGCCAAGATCTTAGCAGTGTTCTAAAAAGAATTAGACATTTATACAGGAACAAGGATACAACAGTACAGTACAGATATTAACAACAGAAATTATTTTTAAAAAGAGATTCATATAGCTCCATAACTGCCTACTGTAGATTTGGTGTACCTACTCTGAACTGATACTACCAAGTATCTCAGACAGGACACTGAGCTCTTCTGATTGGCCACAGAAATTCTTATGTTCTTAAATGTTAAGATCAATAATGAAATTGTAATTCACCATGTAGTACTTATTTTCATTACTGTTTGTTCACATGACAGTAGTAGGCAAGGCCCCACTCATCAGTTGTGATGGGTGCTATGTGCATGTTTTTAAACAAAGTCTTTGACCCAAAGAGCTTTACCATCTTTTCCATGTCATTATAACTTTGAGGTCTAGATATATGCTCCTAAGTCCCAATCCTGCAAACACAAGTAAAGATTCACAACCTTTCAGACTTCCCAAGGAGGTGGTGCAGTCCCCAGCCTTGGAAGTCTTCAAGGGGAGACTGGACAGACACCTTGCTGGGATCGTTCGGTCTCAGCAGTATTCCTGCTCAGAGCAAGGGGGTTAGACTCAATGATCTTTCAAGGACCCTTCCAGCCCTTAATTTCTATGATACTAAGGGACCACTCTTATCATTTTCAGTGAAACTACCTGCTTGAATAGTTACATCTGTGTGTATAAGTTTGTAGGATCACAGTCTTTAAATATTTAGGTTTCACTGTTACTGCAATCATGTATTTGCATCACAAGTTTGCCATATTATACCATCTCCATCCCTGTTCCAATTTTAAGGACAAACAGTAAATATAAAGAAAGGATGAGGAAATGGCTTGAAGAGAATAGGTAGAAATAAAGAGCAAGGGAGGCCAAAGACATTGTCAAAGCCCCACTTGAACAAACGTTTAACTTTAAGTATATACTACAGGTGATTTTCTAAACAGGGTTGGACCCCTGAATTAGACCCTATGTGAAAGAGCAAGCATGAAGCAACAAAAAGACTAATTTAAACAAGAGGAGATACTAGTGAAAACAAATTCAAATCCAGGAAAAGAAATAATGAAAAGGAGGAAAAATGCCATCTTCAAATGAACATAGACAAAGAAGGAAGTTTCTAGAGGACATGCAAACACAAAGCGTTTTTTTTAAGCCCAAGTTGTTATATAATTTTAGAAGTCTTCATCAGGAATTTGCATACACCCCAGAATTTGAATATATTGTATCCTCTATACCTCAGATCTAGTGAAATGGTTAAGTCAGATCTCCAAAACAATCTAGAAACTGCTAAACAAGGCATTCTGGGGCATTAAAAACTTAGGGACAGTGTTGTTGGCCTGATGAAATTCCTTAACAGAAATCCTGGGCAGCTATCCTGAATAGTGCCTCATTATGCATAGGGGCAAATAAATTCTAAATCCAGCACTGGTAAAAGATGGGGGCAAACATTATAATACAGCAAGCCAAATGCTAGTATAGCAGAGGTACCTAAGATTTCCCTGAACTGTATGTAGTAATGAGAGTTAATAAGTATACAACTTGGGCCTAAGGAGAGAAGCAGAAAATGGAAGATTTCATTGTCAAAGAGAACATTCTCAACAGACTGGCTGATGGCAAAATCCTGAGGGATAGCCAGCATGGGTTTGTCGTGGGTAGGTCTTGCTTGACCAATCTTATTTCCTTTTACAATCAAGTGACCTATCACCTGGACAGGGGGACAGAGATTGATGTTGCATATCTTGACTTTAAAAAAAGCCTTCCATCCAGTATCCTATGATCACCTCTTAGCAAAACTCGTCAACTGCGGCCTCAGCTTCACCATGATCCATTGGCTGGGGAATTGGCTCTGTGGTCAGACCCAGAGGGTAGTGGTTGACGGAAGTCAATTGTCATGGTGCCCTGTGACCAGTGGGGTCCCTCAAGGCTCTGTCCTTGGGGCTATATTATTCAACATCTTCATTAATGATGTGGACATTGGCATCAGAAGCAGACTGGCCAGGTTTTCTGATGACACCAAACTTTGACATCCACACCTGAGAACAGGAGGGTGATCCAAACTGACCTTGACAGGCTCAGGGCAGTTAAAAACCTGATGGTGTTTCATAGACATCAGGGGCTGAAAGGGACCTCAACAGGTCATCTGATCCAGCTTCCCTACCATAGGCAGGAAGTCAGCTGGGATCAAGTGACTCCAGCAAGAAATATATCCACTTGTTTTTTGACGGAGCCCATAGTAGGTGCTTGTACCATCTCTGAGAGCAGTTTGTTCTAGACCCTGGACACATGCACCATAGAGAACTTTTTGCTTATGTCCAGTCTAAGTCGGCCTTTCTGGAGTTTCTGGCTATTAGACATTGTTATCCCAGGTCTTGATGTGCCACTCTTAATTGTAGGCTAGCACCAAGTCCTCCTCGAGCCTTCTCTTCTCAGACTGAAGAGTGCCAAGTCCCTCAACCTCTCCTCATATGGCTTTCCCTCCAGGCCTTGGATCATATGAGTGGCTCTCCTCTGGCTCTTCACATCCTTCCTGAAA
The DNA here is from genome assembly GCA_030014935.1 of Caiman crocodilus. Taxonomy (NCBI): domain Eukaryota; kingdom Metazoa; phylum Chordata; order Crocodylia; family Alligatoridae; genus Caiman; species Caiman crocodilus. Next base: position 109,336,137 of record JAGPOW010000304.1, on the reverse strand, counting down.
TGAGGGGCCCAATACTAGATGCAGTACTCCATCTGCGGTCTCACCAGGGCTGAGTAAAGCAGGAGAATGACTTCCCTGCTTTTGCTTGAGATGCATCAGTGGATGCATGCCAGAGTTTGGTTAGCTTTGCCAGCCACAGCATCACATTGGTGGCTCATATTCATCTTGTGGTCAGTCAAAATGCCCAAGTCCATTTCGGTTGTGGTGCTAGCGAGTGTAGCACTGCTGAGCCTGTATGTATGCTGGAGGTTCTTCCTACTGAGGTGCAACACCTTACACTTCCGTGCATTGAAGGCCATCAGGTTTTGTCCAGCCCACCTTGAGAGCGTGTCCTAGTTGAGCTGTTTAACACCAAGAAATACAAGGTTCTCCATCTTGGGAAGAAAAACCCGCAGCATGCTTTTAGGCTCAGTAGTGCTACGCTGGCTAGCACTACGGATGAAAAGGACTTGGGGGTCATGATTGACCATAAAATGAACATGAGCCTTCAATGTGATGCTGCAGCTAGTAAAGTGAGCAAAACACTGGCTTGCATTCATAGATGCTTCTTAAGCAAATTCCAAGATGTCATTCTCCCGTAGTACTCGGCCTTGGTGAGGCCGCAGCTGGAGTACTGCATCCAGTTTTGGGCTCCACAATTCAAAAAGGATGTGGAGAAGATTGAGAAAGTGCAGAGAACCACGTACATGATCAGGGGTCAGGAAAATAGACCTTATGATAAGAGGCTGAGAGCTATGGGACTCTTCAGCGTGGAAAAGCACAGGCTCAGGGTGATCTGGTGACCGCCTATAAGTTTTTCAGGGGTGTTCACCAGGATCTGGGAAAATGTCTGTTCACCAGAGCACCCCAAGGGATGACAAGGTCAAATGGTCACAAATTCCTCCATGACCGTTTCAGGTTGGACATAAGGAAGAACTTCTTTACTGTCTGAGCCCCCAAGGTTTGGAATAGACTGCTGCTGCAGGTGGTTCAAGCACTTACTTTGAACACCTTCAAGACACATTTGGATATTTATCTTGCTGGGATCCTATGACTCCTGCTGACTTTCTACCCCTGGGGCAGGAGGCTGGACTCAAAGATCTTCTGAGGTCCCTTCCAGCCCTAATGTCTATAAAATCTATGAAATCATGTATGCAAAAAATAACGTTAAGCTCCTATATGGTAGAACTATAAGGACAACTATATCATTATAATAGTTGTTTCCAAACAGCAGTTGTCCTCTAGGGAAGATCCTCCAGTGGTCTATCACAAGGCTATAGAGGCTACTGTAGAAACAGATGCTGGTAGTGGAATGTTTTTACTAATTAGGCATCTTTCTGAAATGGCCAGACTGGAGCTAGAACATATACCAACCCAAAAACTCTCTTTAGCACTAACGTTGTCAGGAGCAATGAATTCAGTCATTAAAAAAATGGAAAACCAGTAAAGTTGGTTAATAAACATGAAGACTGTTGGGAAAACTTTCAAAAATGCCTAAGTGATTTAGGGCCACTGAATGATTTTGAAAATGTTAACTTATGTTGTTAATTGAAGTTATTCAGTTTCTGTTGTGAGAAGAGAGATGATTGGGGGATATTATGAGAGAGAGGGGACTGTAAATATTAATTCACATGTGACTAGATAATATGAAAAGGAGCAAAAAAAGAGCATGGGAATGAGATCACTAAAATGGCACCCAGAAAGGTGTTAAAGCTAAGATATGTATGTTATTGGACTAAACTAAGATTTTTACTTATAATATATATTGCCACAATATGTACTGAATAACCTTTCTGTTTCTTTCATATTCCCTTCCAGTCTTCTGATTGTATGGTTCTTCCAGTAAGTTAAATTTTGAGGGCTTAAAGCCAGTTTCGTCACTTGCTGGAATTTTCCCATTGACTTTAGTGGACTTTGGAGTGGGCCCTTAAAATGCTGACGTTAACCTTTTAACATTTCTTTTCTTCCTGCACAAATGCTAATGCAAATACATGTACTTTGCCTTTCAATTCCCACATTGTGGGTAGGATGCAGTAAACAAAATCTGTAAATGTTTGGATACTGTAATTTTAGTCAGTCAACAACAATTTGTTTATGGATTTTAACCAGTTTGTTTCATATGTGAATCAGTGATGAAGAGAAGCTGTGGAGGGAAAGTTGTAAAGAAGTTTTAAAAGGCAGAGAAAAGTGGAAAAGGAAGAAATTGGAGGGAATAAGGAATAGAAGGAGCATAGGAAGTAGGAGAGAAGAGGAAAATGATGACAGACAGCAAATCCTGGCACTGTTTTGTAAAATTAAAGCCATTTTTTTCATGAATTATTATCACATACATTAGGGCTGTGTGAAGCTTTGGTCCCTGACTCGATTTGGCAGAGATTCAGTGGCTGAATCTCCGAATCTGAATCAAATCAGGAGACCCTTTAATCTCTCCAAATTGATTTGGAACCCTCCAAATTGATTAAGAAAGATTCAGCTGTTTGAATATAGACACAGCTTTGAATGCTTTTTCTACATACTTCAAGGTACCAGACAGCTCATGAATGGTGTAATACTAGAGCAGATGGAGCTGGATGGTGGGCTCTCCAGCATGCTCACCAGCAGACCCATGAGCTGTCAGGGCCCTCCTGTGCTTCCCAGCTTGGCAACTGGTGCCTTCTGCATCTGGGGGGCATCCAAAGCTGTTCATTGAGCCAGGGGGGCCCCCAGCATGCTTGGTGGCGGACCTAGAAGTGGACTGGAAGTACTTCCCATCCATTTCTGGGTTTGCTACTGAGCATGTGCAGGACCCTCTCCCCCACCCCCTGGGGCGCTCCTGTTGGATGCTCCATCTGCCCCAGCATCGCAGCATCCACGAGCTGTGCCTGGTACCTCAAAGTATGTAGAAAAAATGTTTAAAGCTGTGTCTATGGCTGAATCGCTGATTCTCCGTGTCAGCTTTGAATAAGTTCAACTGAATCGGACTGGGGACAGTGATCCAAATCAACCAATCGAATCACTGTTCCCGATTCGGGCTGAATCTGAATCGAATATCACCCATTTCATACACCTCTCTCTCTGTATGTATGTATGAAAGAATGTATGAAGAACAGGTCAGATGGTGACAACTTTCATTTAGTCTCCCTGTGATGATTCTACAGCTCCATTATAGATACACCTGGCTGGGTTCGTTAAGCCTGGACAAGTCATATTTGGATATGCAAAAACCTTACATACATACATGCAAAAAGTTGACTAGAAAAAATTGATCAAAGCTGACTTCCGATGCTTATGGATTTGCAGAAGAACTATAAAATAAATAAGAAGACAGCAACCCAGAGTTTGGGCAGGCCTGAAAGATACATGGCTATGTTCAGACATGCCTTCTCTAGGTCATCCATTAGATCCATGGTTTCCCAATTTTTTTCCAGGACTGACAAATCCTATACACAGTTATGTTGTTCATGTGCCCTTCACTAATACAGGGTGTGGCTTTGCAGTGGTCAGGGCAACTACCCCATAATAACTGCCCCTGTGCCTTGTGGTGAGCGCTAAATAGGAGCAGCTTGTCCCTACACGATGCAGTGGAAGAGCAGGAAGTAACTATAGTACCATGAAACTGGGCTCCCTTTTACTTTGGGGCATAACAGACCAATTGCAGGCTTAGAGAATTAAGGGTCTGAGACTCACAGCTCAACATGTAAATTCTATGATTAGACTAGAAGTTGCAGCCCTGTCAGTTTAGACTGAGCTTTCTCAAACCATCTTCTATTTCTAGCAGAGGCTTGTTTGGTAAATTAAACAAATTTTGTATGAGGTACAAAGAGGAAGTATAGGCAAAAGCAACTATCCCTTTTTGCATAAGCTAGAGACAGTGCGTGCTTTTTAAAATTCCAGGCCTTAGGAAAATAACCTCATCTGCTTTGCTTCTAAGAGAAAGCCAGACTGCAGATACATTAATCATGTTTTATGCCACTCCTTGAAATGAGGTATAATTTATTGTGGCAGTATAGTCAATTCTGTGCTAAGCTTTTGACTTTTAATGGGACTCTAATGCCTCTGTAAATCAGGCTTCCTATGATTAAAAATTGGATAAAACTGATGCATCTATAAATATTTTAAGCTCAAGCACCACCAGATCTCAATAATGTATTTGATATGTACTTGGTACTTTTGAAAATCAGGCCTGATGCATTCCTAAGAGAGCTATTGGCACCATCTGAAGTCAGAAATTCCTAAATTTTAGGCTGGTGAGTCTATTTCCCAGACCTCTTTTGCAAACAAACAGCCGGTCTTGCAAGCCTTAAACTGCCAGCACCCATCTATCCATCACACATGCACTACTATGAAATTTTCACTTCTGTATGACCCCTGCTACACTTAAGACATGATTAACTGGCTAATCACATCTTAAGCAGTGACCTGGCCACATGTTTATTCAATTAATGGCATGATAAAACCAGGAATAAGCAACAAAGTTATTACACAAATTATGTGTAATAATTTGTGGTTGGTTCCTATCATGCTTTTTGTTGAACGTGTGGCCAGTGTTCCCAGCCTCCAGAGCACACTCCCATGTACTCTGGAGGCTAGAGGTGCTAGTCAGCTGATCAAGACCCCCTGCTGAGGAAGCACAATGAGCTCCAATCAGCTGATGGAACTCCTAGTCACAGAAACCTCTCCCTGCTTTTGCTTGAGATGCATCAGTGGATGCATGCCAGAGTTCAGTTAGCCTCCCTCTCCCTCCCACCTCCCTGCTGCTGAGAGCTGTGATCAACTGCTGGGTCTACCAGACATGAAAGTGAACATTGCCAGTACAAAGGGAGCCTGGGATCATGATCCTAAGTGCCCCTTCACTGGCAATATAGCATGATGGGACCTAATGCTCGATCCAACAGTTATACCTCCTGCCATGCATGCATGGCATTACAGGAGGTGCAGTTGTTGGCATTGTACATCAGATCCCATCTCACCTTTTTTTTTAATTTCTGTCAGTGGCCTAAATGTAATATATTTTGTGACTTAATTCATAATAGCAAGTAGTGCCGGAGCTCCTTTTCTCTGGTGGTTATTTCTGTTCTTTAATCCTGTCTCTCAGCCTCCCCAGTTCAACAGGTAAGCTCAGCACAGAACTAAAGCTGCATCTATGGCTGAATCGCTGATTCTCCAAATCAGCATTGAATAAATTTGACCAAATCAAATCAGGGGACAACAATCCCAATCAATGAAACAAATCACTGTCCCTGGTTCGGGCCAAATCTGAGTCAAATATGGCCTGTTTCACACACCTCTGTGTGTGTGTGTGTATGTATGTATGAATCAGGGAAAATTAGGCAGCAGTAGGGGCCTTTGAGCCTCACTGTAGGAGGCATAAGGGTGAATGAACTGTCTGAGGTGCTGAGAGTTGCTTTGCTATGAAGGGAGTAGGAGGGGAGAACTACTATAGTTACTCGAATCGAATCTAAAGCAACCCTCAATTTAAGACCCTCCCCCCCCTAATTATATTCTATATATGGAAATGTTGTTATAATTTTTTCACATATGGAATCTAATTATCTGAGATTTGTCTTGAATTTGTCCCCCTTCCACTCCTACAGCGAGGAAAATAGTGGCTGTAGGGTGTCAGGTAGCTCCCTTGCCCTCTGCTCCCTCTAAGTTCTTCCCTTTGTAGCCCCTTTTCCTCCCACCTCTTGTTAAGGTGAAAATGAGGAGCATATTTGAAATGCAGTGGACCCAACAACACTGACTTTGAAATAACTACACCTGTATTAATTTGCACGTAGGCAAATTATCATGGGTACCTATAGACATAGTTTATCCAGAATGGATGTGTTTTACCTTTTTTTGCAAACTGCTGCAAGTTTCAGCCCAAGTACTCCCTGAAAACACTTTTGAGCAGCACTTTTGTACCTACTTAGTACAAGTAATAAGTATTAGCCATGCATGGTACTAACTGTGTATGATTTAGTCTAAAGCCAAAAGGTTCATGATTTATCATATAGTTCATTGGGATGGGCCTTAGCAGAGTCAACAATGTTTCATGTCATAGTGACCGAACAACTCAGCACTGCTCGCTCTGTGTGTGTGTACTTCAGATACCCCCCCAACAAAAGATCCATGTGCTAATTAGCGCCCCCAGACTGGAACTGGGTGTTCTTGTCATGAATCCTGGGATCCTCTAAAAATGTATACGCAGATGAAGCACAGGGCTGTCTGGTTCAACTCTACCTCATGCAGGGCAGGGCTATGCCATTCACATGCGACAGGCTGAGAGAGGGAGTGACAGAGCCTCTCATCTACAAAGACAATTGGTGATGAAATGTCTGGAATAATTGGAAGGGCTGATGATGAAATGGGAATAATTGGAAATGGGAAAGAAAGGAGCTGCTCAGTTGTGGGAGTGAAGAGGAAGTCTAAATATATTCAATGTAGTGATTCACTATGACTTGAAAATGAGTCAGCACTAAGGGGGACTGATACTTCATTCAGCCGGGCTTCATTAACTAGGGGAAGGTGTTAGAGCTTGAGTGCCAGCCTCGTATTGCAATATCTCTATGCTAGTTCCTGTTCCCTCCTTGGGGAGCAACTACCATTTTTTTAAACACACACACGCACACATACGCACACATTTTTGGTACCAGGGGACGGTGTCAAAGTTTGCTTTGAGTGCTGGCCTGCTATTGCAGAACCTCCAGTCTTGGAGCTTGTTCCCTCCTGGGGGAGTAACTGCCTTTTATTGTTAAGGGCCACACACACATACACAAAAAGTATTCCCATTAGTATGTTTGCCCAGTATGGGCCACGTTGTTTACAGGCATGCTCAGTGTGGGCTGCATTCAGTCAGCTTCATAGTTCTCATTACTTAGCACGTTACTTCTGGAAGCAGTTTAATGGTAGGTGGTGTATTTAATCAGGTTTTCTGTTATGTGAATGTGAGATGAGAGGCTTTTTTTCCCCATGTTGATTGAGGGGAAAAAAAACCTCATAGTTGAATAAACATGGTAGTCAGGGGTCATTTTTCACCCCTAATTACAGCACCCCTCCTTGAAATGCACCTTGGGGGTACGAAGGAGCATCATTCTTCTCTTTGCCTGCAATGCTGGTTTGATGAGCCCACCTCAGCAAACAAAGTAAAATCATGTGCCAGAGGGTAAAGGTGTCATCAGGTTTTTCTAACTCATCCTACCCAAAGTTTTAACCTTTACTTTTAACTCTACACTTTTCCCTAAGTCCACATAAGATGCTATTCTGTTTACCCATTTATCTATAGTCATGTAAATAAATCTATGGTCAGAATTGAGATTCTCTGGGCGCATCTACACAAGAACCTATGGCAATAGCTCATCACTATGGCAACGTAGCATAAGCAGGCATGAACCATGATACCAACACTACTGTGCAGTAGCAATGAGCTACTGTGCAGTAGAGTCAGAAATGACCCAGGCACAGCTGGGACTGCTCAGTAACGGTGGTTATGGTGCAGTCATTTAGCACTTGCTAAATCAGTAACAACTGTGCATTAACAACTGTGCAGTCAGGTGCACATGTACATGCTCCCTGTTTTGAACAAATTCTGTCTGGCAGTGTTAAACTTACTGTGTGAGGACTTAGGGTGCCCTAAAATGACATTTCAGACTTTTATACACATACTTCTTTTCCCGCGACATACTGGAGATCCATCACTTTGGAGCAGACTCAGTTAATTGAGTCTGCTCCATGTGCAAGCTGAGGCAAACTGCTCTGCACTGTGTCCAGTTGTATAAGTGGCAAAATGCACATCTGTGAGCAGAAAATGGTGACAGTATGCTTTTGAACTAAAGCATATCTGAGGTGTTTTAGTTCAAAAGTGCGCCATTGCCATTTTCTCAGTGCTGAGTGCATTTCACCACTTATACAACTGCACACATCACAGTGCCAGGTGCTTTTCAAAGTGCCCGGCACTGTGACATGTACATGTTATAAAAATACCCTTTCATGTTTTAAGGGGTTTGTCTTGGGTTTTCATGGTGGGAAAATGTAACTGGGTTTTTATTGAAGATCAAATATTTGGGGTGGGAAGAATTAAATTATTTGAGTAGAACATGTCATCGCTAAAGGTCTGATCCCAAACCCATTGCAGTGCTGTATAAACTATGGGCAAGATTCATCAGCATCTGTAAAGGGGTGGAAATAGGCTATATGAAACCCAAGAATCCTTCTAGATAGGGGCAGGCAGTGGCTGGTTTTCTTTGCAGTAATACTTCATCAGGGGTTCCAGAGAGAGAGAGCAGCTTGCCTTTGTTCCAGGAAGCCATAGAAGCCAGCAGTTAGACTGCTGTGGTGGTGCACTGAAACAACAGATCTCCAGGGCATGTCTTCAGCCTTTTGGCTTGCTCACTTTCTCAGCTGAGTTGGCTGGTTCCTGGCAGACATGGTGTGGTGGGTAAGGAATATTCGGTGTTTGCACATTACCAAATACAGTGGGATCCTAGTCCACGATTATGGCTCCTAGGTGCTCTAATAATAAAAATAGTACCACACAGGTATAGCTTTCATGGAGGGAATATGGCAAAGATCAAGATAGATGTGCAGCGTCAATGAAAGGATACAGTCATATGGGGGATCCAAGAATGGGAGTTAGGGCCTGTTTGTATTAGGAATGGTTCTCTTACTGTGGCTGCAAACCTGAAGTAGATGTGTGAGCCCCATATCACACTACTGCATCGCAATAGCAATAGTAGGTAGGATTGCAGTGATGTAGTGATATCTCCAGTATAAACAGAGCTCTCTTAGGAGGGTAGGCCACCAGTTCATAATCTACTGTAGTTAAATGGTGGGAGGGAATTTGAGGATGCAAATGAAAAAAATCTATTACTGAGAGTCAATCCATGGAATGGTTATAGAGTAAAGGCCACATCTGTTGTTCAAATCTAATCTAGAATGTGCTTGGAATGTAGACTTAATAATCCCTACATTATATTTCTCAGGAAGATGAATGAAAGGTAAAGTAAACCCTGATGTCTTTTGAATTTTTATTGGTTATATTTCACATTTGGTGCCTAGACCACTTAGCCTCTTACGCTGTGGCAGTAGTTAGTAGGGCTGTATGAAGCAGCACTGTTTTATTTTGCCTTGAGTTTCAAGGTTTAGACAGAACAGCATTATTTCAAAGAGCTGTTCCATTTTGCTTCATCAAAACAGTGAGGCTGTTTTGACCCTGTTTCGGCATTTTGCTAGCTCAGGCTCCCCATCTCCAGCCTGATCTAGCGTTGGCAATGGGAATTCAGCTCAGCTGGGCTGAGTTCTCTTCCCCAGCTCGATTGTAGGGCTGGGGAGGGGAACTGAGCCGTTGGGCTGAGTTCCTTTCCCCAGCCTGATCACAGTGTTTCCCTGCACTGATATCAGCTTCCTGCAGCCCCATAGTGGGAGACAGGGAGAGCCAGGGATGCACTCCCAGCTGCTGCTTGGAGCGCAGCCCTGGTTTTCCTCTGTCTTTCACCACCTCACTGCTGGCTTCTTTGAAACTCACAACATTTCAAAACTTTCAAAAATTTTTAACTAGCCTCATTTTGTTTCAAGGCTGTTTCGAAGCCCTTCATTTTGATTTGAGTTCACTGTTTCAAGCTTGAAATGAGTTGAAACAGTGTCGAATCAAAACAGAGAAATTTCGCACAGTCCTAGTAGTTGGGGATTATGAAAAAAAAAGTTGGAGATAGTGGTTCTAATTGATTTAGCTGTCAAAAAAACAAAGAATGTAATACACATACATATCGAATCATAGAGAAGTAGGGTTGGATGTGACCTCCAGATCTAGTCCAACGCAGTGCCTGAGGCAGGATCATCTCTATCCAAGCTATCCTGTACAAATCCATAGTCTAAACTCTTTGTAGAACTACTATCAACTTTGACACAAGGCAAGATATAACTCCCTAACCCGCCATAGGTAAAGTAGAGTAACCACGGCAGCCAGTGTTCTGCTTCTATAAAAGGTTGTTAATATATGCTCAGGATATCCCCAAAAGAGGACCATGCTCCCTGCTACAGAGGAAGGCAAAAACTCTCCCAGTCCATACTAGTCTGATCACGGATAAAATTCCTTTCTGACCCCAAATATGGTGATCAGTCTGTCCCTGAGCAGAGGGGCAAGACCCTCTAGCCAAGAGCCTCTGGCTTTAAGTCTCAGTGGTAGCTCTGGCACAGCCCAGTCACAATCCGCAGCCCAGAATTCTAGATGAAATGTAAACAGTGCTGAGTAGTGGCACTACCGCTTTCACTGAATGCTTCTATTGATGTATCCCCAAACTGCATTACTCTTTTGTGCAGCTTTATCACACTGCAGACTCTCAGAGAATACAATCAGAGGATGGATGTAGAATTCAGAAGGATCTCCCGATTGCAAAGCTGACCTGAAGCTAGCAGGAGAAAGTTCAATGTGAACAAATACAAGGTGCCCAATACACCTTGGGAAGAACAATCAAAAATACAAACAGAAAAATGGATTTGGTTGGAAGGCAGCTGGGAGTCTTGGTAGATCTCAGAATTCTACATCCATCCTCTGATGTGTTCACAATCCAGATGTCACTCTTCAAACAGATAGCTAAACTCATTTTTAGTTTGCATTGCAAAAAAGATAACTAAGTTCAAAGGTAATTTAGAATTAGCGCTCATGTTTCTAATTTAGTAACTTTGGACAAGGTCTTCAAACCCTCTGATTTTGGATAGCTCCTTTGACTTTTGCAGAGCTATTTTGGTTTACATATTAAGGATCTACCACTCCCTTTTTTGAAAAATATTCAGTATGAACATGGTGTATTTTGTTATGAAGATAAGGCTTGTGGTATCTAGATAAATATGAAAAGTCATATCTTAACTCACCCCAAAATCGTTGTTGTTGTTGCAAAGTGCTCTGGCATCCTTCAATAATAGTTATGAAAGTGTAGGTAAAAGGAAGTTCCAGAAATGTGATTTTTTTTTTTATTATTATTTGCAATGCAATGTGTCCTATATCTGTTTTCAATTACAGTATACTTAGCCTTAAATGCAAAATATTATTCAGTATACAGTTAGAAATACACATAATGCACTGAAATCAAGGAAATCAGAGCAGTATATAGAAATCTCCAAGATAACCCTCTTGAAAAAGGCAAATTGTGGTGGAGGAAGGGGAGAGAAGACAGCATAGATAACCCCAGGCTACAAGACTACAAGGGACAATACAAGTTATATTAATCTGAGATGGCACAATCTGCTAAGCATGTAGATGCTTATATTCCACTAGCATCTCATGAACCTAATTTTTGAAGATAGAGGCCCCAGTGTCTGTTTACCTATTTTACTTGCAGGGGTAATTCCATTGAGTACAAAACATCATCCAAAAACAATTTTAAGCATATAATATTAAATGGGTATTAACTGATTCAATGAATTTACACTGGCTTCTCTGCACAAGGCTTATTTTTCCCTCTCATTATTTGCCTGTTTGTTCATCAACAAACAATAGGATCCATGTGGGGCTGTAGGACTTATTGTAGAATGACGTTTTTGTATAGTATAGGTTCATGAAGCCAAACTCTGGCTGCTTAACAAGCCTGGCGTGTTTACCTGTGATCCATTCCCTAGAGCACAGATCCTTTAAAACCAAATTAAAATAGACAACGTAATACACACCCTTCATTTGAAATACCCCTTACTGGAAGGTTTCAAATATTTCCTTAGACCATGGGTTGATCCAGGATTTTGAAAAGAGAGGTGCAAATAGTGTGGCAAATTGTCACATATAATGAACATCCACATATAGTGGATTTTTCTCCATTTGAAGAGAAACTAGATGCTTTACAAATATGCTAGGAGGCTAGCACTATATCATTCATTTTAAAATTAAATCAAAACCAAATATAACTATGCACTAATTTGCTAAATTATATATAAAGTTTAAAAAACTTACTGTAACAAACTAAGCAAAAATTGTAAAAAATACTGAGTCATTAATCCTGCAGTTGTTATAATTAAATCTACATCTCTTATTCAGTTTACTTACTCCCAGGTAAGAAAGTGGAAGAAATGAAAAGAGAAGGTGGAACATGCTCGTGGTCTCTCCTTAATCTGACTACCAACACTTTCAAAGACCTGTCACAAGAAGTAAGAGGAACGAACGCCCATTCCTTTCCTCAATAAAAGTTTTTCAGAGAAAAGAATGAATTCATCAAATGGCAGAACTTTACAGTGTCTGCATCAAGTTTGCTGTAGTCAAGAATCCTACCTTCTGCCTGTCCTTTACGATGGGCCAGACTTGGCCACCTGCAGTACTGAGGTTAACCATGCAGTGTGCCAAGTTAATTTAACATTTAACACTGCTTCATTTTCCTGTTGGGAAGGGTTATGTTTCCACTTCATCCAATAACCCTACAAATGTAAATGTAAGCATTGCCAGCGCCTGCTGAAACCAATCACTGTTCTCAGGGAGTGAGTCTGGGAGTTCAGTTAAACAAATGAGTATGCAAAAAAGTAGACATGAATTTCTCTGCACCAGTAGTGGGGCAACTGATGATCAGAACTTGAAGACTAACTGGAATGCATTTTAAGTATTGATCTATTTTCTGGATGGTATGTTCAACTAAATGTACCTGAGTGGGTGTTAAATAAATGCATCAGCAAGGGTTGTCTAATTCTTCTGATCCTCCTTGCAAGGAATATGTACCTAACAGGGCTGTGCAAAGCTTCGGTCCCTGATTCAATTCGACAGAGATTCAGCCTGATTTGGTGGCCAAATCCCTGAATCCTAATCGAATCAGAGGACCATTTAATCTCTCCAAATTGAATTGGAACCCTATGGATCAATTCGGAGAGATTCAGCCATTTGGACATACAGACAGATTTAAATGTTTTTTCTACATACCTCTAGGTAACAGGGGCTTGTGAATGCTGCGATGCTGGGGTGCATGGAGTGTCCCACAGAAGCATGGGGAGCTCCCCAGCGCACTTGGCAGCAGACCCGGAAGTGGACTTGCACTTGCGGTCCACTTCTGGGTCTTTCAGGGAGTGTGCGGGGGGAGGCTCCCACACCACCTCCGACTTGGCAACAGGTGCCTCCTGAGTCTGGGGCGGCACCCGGGATCCTTCTGTGGCCAATCGCTAAGCTGGGGGGGCCTCCCTGCATGTTCCCCAGCAGACCTGGAAGTGGACCAGAAGTACTTCCACTCTACTTCTGGTTTTGCCGCCGAGCACATGGAGGGTCCACGCGTGCTTCTGTGGGATGCTCCATCCACCCCAGCATCTCAGTGTTCACAAGCCACACCTGTTATCTCAAGGTATGTAGAAAAAGCATTTAAAGCTGTCTGTGTCTGAATCACTGATTCTCTGAATCCGCTTTGAATCTTCAGATTCAGATTCAGCTGAATTGAATCAGGGACATTGATCTGAATCAACAAATCAAATCACTTTCCCTGTTTCAGGCTGAATCCAAATCCAAGTTGAACAGGGCTTTGCACACCCTCAATACCTAACATGGTTATCTCCCCAGTTGCACGCTCTCCAGGGCACAGGTACACCAGCTATGTTGTCTACTATGTCTTTGGTCATTAAATTCTCAGCTGAACACTACTCCTGGCTGCAGTAGCCCACCTGACTTTCCCTTGCCTTCAGTGTTTTGTGTATAGAATTTCAGCTATAGTCATGGGCAGATCTAGAATTTTCAAAAGAGGGGTGCAGATGGTGAGGTGCATCATCATATATAAAACAACACATTTTTCTGCAGTTAAAAATAAACTAGAAGCTTTACTAATATGCAGGGGCCTGGGGCTATATTATTCAATTTAAAATTAAAGCAAAAATAAATATAAATTCATTGAAATAAGTTAAAAAACAATCTGCAGGGCTGTGAAATAGAAGCTTTGTTACAAGAAGCAGCCAACAGACAGCAGCATTGCAGAACAAAGGATAGCTTCATTGATGGAACATCAAAAGCATTAAAAAGAAGTGAGGATCATTAACATTCAGTAGATTATAATGAGCCACGAAGTCAAGGAACTCCTTCAGCACTGCCTGACTAGAAATACTGCTGCTACTGCCTGGAAGTTGGTTTTAAACTTTAGGTAGACCAGGAATCAAAGTGTGGTGCAAGCGCACCAGTGTATCCTCTTTGGATCCACCCCTGGCTATAGTACTGCAGTTATGTAGGAGTGTTATTTTACTTGTATGTCATAGATGTCACAACTATTCTGACTGCTAGTGCCATGTCACCACCGCCTGTTTAGGCAGCTGATTTTTAATAGAATTGTTTGATATATAGGTTCAGAGCCTCAGTTTCTGTAAGCTGCTCTAGCTCCATTCACTTCCATGGAGCTCTGCCAGTTTACACTCACTGAGGATTTTACTTAAACTTTTAACTCTTCCAGGCAGCTAGTTTCCATGACCCTATCTACAAATCTCTTTAATTGTCTTCTGTTCTCCAATATGGAAATAGCTGCTTTGTTTGGTTGTTTTGGTTTGGTTTTGTTAGGCTTCCTTCAGGCATAAATACTCAGTTTCCTTGATGAAGATCTTTCTATTTTATAGGCTTTAAATGTATCTTTCTTTTGCAGAACTAGCTTCCTTTTCCTTGTAGTTTTAAAGAATGCTTCCTTTATATCTCTTTGAATCGCATCAGGTCACAACTTATTTGAAAAAAGACAAACATCCATTCCCTAACTAGTCAAAAGAACAGCAGATTTCTTTATTGTTTTGTTTCTGTCATGGTGGCCTCATCGCTCTCTAGGATTGCTTTAAAATTTTTTTGCATGCCTGTCTGTGCACATGTTTTCTTCTGACTATTTTGATGACGTTTCTGTTAATGTCTAAATTCCCATACCAGGAATTGCGTTAATTTCCATTATGTCACAGTCAAAATAGAATGGTATGTATTTTCAGTCTTTGATGAAAACAGGAAAACTTGATGAAAGCAAGGAAAAATAATGGTCTCTAAGAACTAAACTAAACTGTCCTATGGAAATTGAAGATAGTATCCATTTGCTTTTCCAAAAATGACTAGCAATTTTGTCCGAGAGTAATGTGTGAAAATTGGGACCCTTTCAGCCAGGAGTGGGCAAAATACGTCCCATGTACTGTGTCTGCCCTGCAAACTGACTGGATCCAGCCTGTGGGACATGCCCACCATTTGATTGGATCCAACCCATGCCTGCCTCCAGGACACTCTGCATGGGGCCGAGTCCCACCCTGGGGCAGCCAGCACTGCACTCCTGCCCGCTTGCCCACTTTGCGCACCTGGCATGATGAACAGTCACGTGTGGGCGGCTGAGTGGGTGGAAGGCATCCAGGAGCAGAGCCGGAGCCCTGCACATTCATCCAGATGAAGTGTCTCTCTCACCCAGAGTGGCATGCCAGAAGCAGGAGGCAGAGCCACTTCTGGAGGTGAGGGAAACTGAGTAGCACCCAGCCAGCTGCCACTGCACCAGGAGTAGCTCTGCTGATAAGCTGTGTGCACTGGCTGGGACTAGAGCCAGCAGGCATGGGTGGAAGCACAGCATGGGCTGCCATGGGCAGGAGTGAGCAGGACTCAGCCCCTGTAGAGCACCGCAGGGGCAGCTGTGGGCCTCACCACCCAGGCAAACTGCTGCATGCACCCCCTGCTCCATCCCCTCTCCCCTCATCCCCAGCTGACTCCCAGGCCTAGCACTCATGGAGTCACTCCCATATGTGCACCCTGCCCACAAGCACCCCCTACCCCGCCACCCCACCTCATCCCTTCACAGAGAAGGGGTTTGCAGGGAGTGGACTGCAGCTGGGACCTGGCCCCACATATCCCTGCCTGCAGAAGCAGGGCTCTCCCCTGGCCCTAGCTCCAGCCCTGGCCCCACACTGTCCCTGCCCCATGATCCCAAGGTCTTAATAGAGATGGACTAGGAGCTGTGTAGGCAGGTCACATGACTGGACAGGTGAAGAGCTGCCACCAGGATCATGGGGCAGTGAAAGCATGGGGCCAGGGCCCAGGGCAGAGCCCTGATCCACTCCCTACATGCCTCTATCTGAGGAACCCATGTCTGTTGCAGGGGTATGTGGGCAGTCAATTGCAGCTCTGCCTTAAGCCCCAGACCCTGGCCCTGCATTGTCATTGCCCCTTGACCCTGTACCATGATCCCAGCTCACCCATCCATCCCGCTTCCAAACATCCCTCCCTGCCCACCTGTGGCTCCATTCCACATAGGGAGTTTTGGTGCATTGTTGCACAGGAGTGGGGAGGTGCTGACCCAGCCCATGACATCTCATCAGTACTTTCTGTGTGGCCCTCAGGACCAAATAAATGCCCACCCCTGCTTTAAGCTGTCTTCCATTGAGCACCCAAGGTTGGGGGCAGCTGAAAACACCAGTGACTTGGAAAGACTTAGCTACTGTACTTCAGAATTGTCCCTTAAACCTGGGGATGTTCCCTTCTAGCTCCAATGTGTGAGAAGGTGGCAGAGAAATTAGATACCAGCTTTATGATAGCTAAGATGCCTCCCCAAACAGGGGAATATTCATGGGAATCTTACAATAATTTTATGGTCACTTTGCAGGAGTAGTGGGGGCAAAGATTTGGTCTTCTGTATTTGAAGAAGGCATGGTTTGCTTAGTACAACTGGCATAGTTCTGACAGTACCTTATGCCTTGCTGGGATAATAAACATACCAGTGTAATGGGGGATGAAATGTCTCTTTTCCCCCAGGATAGAAAATATTAGACTATTCAAGAGAGGTAATTTATAGGTTTATATAAAGGTGTTGGTAATTACATTGTTTAGCTTTTTTAAGGTTTGTTGGCTCTTGTGGCTGCACTGGATAGCATTAATTTCCTCCCCATAATCAGGCTTATGAACTCACATCTTTATATTTGACTTCTGTTCATAGGTGGAGGAAATAAATATTATTTTGTGGGGGCTGAGCATGTACGTGCACCCCTCCCATGCCTAGGAGGTAAGTCTGTGGAGAGGAAGGCGCAGGGGTAGAGGGAAGGGGTAGAGGAGGCAGACTGAGGCCCCCCTAGTGTGGGAGGGAATGGGGCAGGGGCTGGGGGGAATGGGGCCTCAGGGCTGGGGCAGGTTGTGGCATGATTGGAGCCCCAGGAGGCTTCTCCAAGGATGCAGTGGGGGTAGGGGAAAGGCACATGACTCCCACAGATTTGAGTGTGGGGCAGAGGAGGGCTGCCGCTGCAGGCTGGGCTCTGCATGCCACTGCCACTTTTGCTGCCTTGGGAGCCAGGCAACACCATGTGCCTGCTGCCCTCAGGCTGCATTGTCCCTTGCCCACCCAGTAGCAGCCGGCACATGGCATTGTGCAGCTCTCGCAGCAGTGGCAAAGGCAGTGGGGTGCAGAACCTGGCCTGCAGCAGCAGCCCATTGCCTCCCTATACACAGCTCTGGGTGGCGTGTGCCCCATGTGCCTTCCTCGAGGTGCACTCCATGGTGAAAGTCACCCTGCATCCCTGGATGAGCCGCCCAGGGCTCTAATAGTCCCATGACCTGCCCTTGGGCCCCATTCACCCCTGTCCCTGCCTCTGCCCCACTCCCTTCCTCACTGTAGGGAGCCTTGATCTGCACCCCCTTGCCCCTCCACAGACTGAGACTTGCCTGTCATGATGGGCAGTGATCCACACACTGGGCTGTGAGTGTCTGAGTCTGTGCTTGCCCTTTCCCTCCTCTCCTGTGGCAGCTGCTCAGAGCTCACACCCAGTCTGTCCTGCAGCCCTACCTGCTGCCTCCCATTTGAGGAGGCGAGGCTGCATTAGCCCAGGTCTTCCAAAATTCTTCTAAAAATTCTTTTTCTGCCCCCTGTGGATTCAGAGTTGAGGTTCTTAACAAAACACTTACCTTTGCTTGAATCCACAGACCCATTTTAGGCTGCCTTAAATAAAAATGCATTTAGACATATCTGTATCTTTGATGAATTTCCAACTTTCTCCTATGCTTGTTAAAGAGAAAGTGAGATTTGAGTTGAGGGTTGAGTGTGGTCTTTACTTGGTAACTTTTCAATAACCAAATGTTTGTTTAAGATGGTGAATGGTGAAGGTGTTCCCATTCACTTGCATGTTATTGCTAAGCTGCATATTTTTTTCATCGGTTATACCCCTTTATTTTCCAACACAATGCTTTAGTTGGATTCTTATCTTTTTCAAAATGGATAACTCTATTATTTCTATGTTTCTAAAATGCTTTTTCAGACTTTGCTTGCTTGTAGGTTGAATTGTCACACACAAGAGCCGTCATCAGCAAAATCTTAATCTTTTTGTAGACTAGTGGTAAACCTGTTGATGCCTGGAGCTGTACACATCTAAGTTTTTTTCTCACCATGAAATCGGTGGCAGTGCCAAGCAGGAGAAGGGATAGAAGGAATCTTAATTTGATACCAGTGTCTGCAAAATCATTCACAGAAGTTTGAGTGGTAAGGTGCTTTAGTTCTTGTTGGCTACCTGTACGTAGAGGGTGTGTCTAAATTCCCAGCCCACGCTGGAGGTTAATTGGCTGCGTTGGGGCTGCACGTTAGATGTTTCCTTTCAGTCAGGATCTAGAGTGCCAGGCAGGGGTGATATTAGGATGATGGTGTTAGCCCAAATGGTTTTACTGTACCTAGCAGGGGAAATCCCCTTCTTCCTAGCCTTGAATGACTTGGTGTAGTTGAGGGTGGAGATCTGTCCATTGCAGTGTAGGCAGTCACCCCTATGAGAGTCTACTATAGCCTCCCAGAGGGAGGATTTTGGCTACACAGTGTTTGATAACTGGGGATTGCTCTCCAGCTCTGCCTCTAGTTCACTCCTGTGTCCTTTTGGCTAGGGGCAAGTGAGACTGGGGAGCATCTGAACTCTAAGGTCTTCATGCTTGGGGTTTGCATGCAGGATGCTTGTCACAGATTTGGAAGTATTTGAAGCCCGAGACTGAAAAGTCTGGGAGATAGGATACTTGCTGGTGGTTGTGCTACACAGACTTGAATAACTGAGCTCTGTGAACTGATAGAATTTAGAAATGATTTGGCTGATTTGGCCTGACACACAAAATTAAAAGAAAAAAAAAGTGTGCCAGGCTAAGGCATTTCCAACTATAGAAAATGGATGAATGAATTTTTAGCATTTAGATTACCACCCACAATCCCCAAATATACTGTATTATTAAGAGGTAAGTGCACCTGTGGCCAGTTAATTATTAATGACACTAGATTGAATGCAGCTGGCTGCTTCTGGGAAGGGGAAGTTTATAGCTGAGAACAGGGACAGAATTGGTGAGAAGCTCTTGCACAGAGTGGGGAAAAACTACCAGAGCTTCTTAGGAAGAGGAATGGTAGGAAGCCCCTGAAAAGGAAGAAAGAAAGGAGGCCCAGGGAGACAAGTGTGCAGGCTGGTGTTCCTTCACAAGAAATGGGGTGCGCAGGAGTAGCTCCCGGCAAGTAGATACTATTTAGTTTGACACTTTCCTGAGAGTTGCTGTGGGGCGGCTCCATGAAGAAGCTTTTAGTCTCATTTTGGAAAGAAGAGCAGAACCAAAGAGGAATCTGGCGAAAAAGCAAGCCCCATACCGAGGACTAACATAGGGGATTTTTAAAAATTAATTTTGAAGTTTTACAGATGTTAAAATGTTGTAAGGTGTCAAATTAAGTGTGACATAGCTGGAGGTCTCTGTCAGAGGAGAGAGAAAGACCATTGCCAGACCCTGAGTGACAGATGAATGAAAGTCTGCAGTGCCAAGTCCAATAACAAGGGGACAAACTAGGTGGTATATCACTTGCTGGCCAGAACCCTTTAACACAGTGGTCTCCAACCTTTCTATGGTGAAGGTCACTTTTTGTAAGTAAAGGGCATCCCATGATCTACCAACTGCCCAGCCCCTCCGGCTCTGACCCCACTCACCCAGCCCGGCCCAGGGAAGCAGGGAGAGCGGCTCAGCCCAGCCATGTGCATCCTGCCGCTCCCGATTGTGAAGCTTCTGACAGACTGAAATTGACTGTCAGAGGCTCCACGATTGACTAGTCGTTTGAGCTTGACGAGTCAATTGAGATTTACTGGTTGGTGACCACTGCTTTAACAGCTGTTGAAATTCAGGTAGACTTACGTGTGAATTTTAATCATGGTCCAGTACATATTAATTACTATGTTCATAAAATATAGTAGAGTCAAGAAACAGAGGTTTATTGGTAATTGTTAGTTTAGAAAGGTAGCAGTAAATGTTTGTATCCTGGAACAATTTGTTGTGCGATGTTTAACTTATAAAGTACAATCATATTCATTACCTCCCTTACTCCATGCTGAAACATAATTACAAATTTGAATGTAGATCTGTCTTTAGCTATCTTTACTCTTGTCCACATTTCATATATATATGTGTATGTGCATAGGTATGTAAGTGTGTGTAATATTATTATAATATACTAGCAAATTGCCTGTCAAGAATGGTGATGGGGAGAGGGACGGGCAGGGATGGAGTGCCACCAGCCCATGCTACTGCCACGTCCCAGGAGCAGTAGGTGGGGCAGAGAAGCTTGTCCTGCCATCCCCTCCATCCCCCTCCACTAGCAACCTGTGCTGTTGCTGCCTCCAGCACCGCTGGCCTGGCTTCCCCCACACCGTGCTGGCCCTCCTCCTCAGAGGTGGAGAAGTGCTGCCATGACTGAGGGGATGGAGTGGGGGGGCCTCATGGCAGCGCTCCTCACTCTGATG